>JBBPBQ010020321.1:9702288-9730810 GCA_037974755.1 Cicer yamashitae | reverse complement strand
TATATATATATATATATATATATATATATATATATATATATATATATACATATACATATTTTATTTAATTTTATTTAATTTTAATTTTTGGTAAGTTAATTATAGTTAATATTAATTATTTAAATCAACTACTAAGACAAACATACAGGACACGCATCAAGAAATTAGAACACATAATGACACTCATATAAAAATAGTAGCGTATCATAATACTATTAAATGAGATAATGAGAAATTGGGGTGTTACAAAAGGTTAGTAAAATTTCACCCATACCTTAACCACCATAAATACCTTTCAAAATATTTAATCACTCTTCAAATCATTATTTTCAACTTATATTTTGAAAGAAAATCAGACCATATATATAAAAGACAGAGAAATTTCCAACACATCAAAACTTCAAAAATAGTTCCAATTTATTTACTTATTTTCTCAACACTATTACTATAACAAATCTTCTAGATTTTCATAAAAACAACACATAGTAAAACTTGGAGTAGATCCCTGACTACTCTAAATTTTAAATAAAATCAGAATAATATTTTTTTTTCCATTTTATGAATCAAGACAACTCCAACACAACTGAAGTCTTTAAAATAAATCAACAACAATTCAAACATAAAATATTTCTTTTTTTCCTTTTATAAAATAAATAAACTTTAACTCATTTACAATTTGTCTTCTAAAAAGTCTAACTTTAAAATTCAATCAACCTCGATTATTCAAGAATTACTATTACTACTTATATGAATTTTATACTATTTCAAAATCATGACGAATGTCCTAAATTGATTTCAAAAGCAATATCAAAACTTTAATCATCTACATACAACCATCAACACTTTCAAGTGATTTAAAATTAAAATCCACACTTTAAAAGCCACTACCATCAACATTTTTAAGTGATTTTCACTTTTGATAAAATCAAATTATGTGCCCATATAAAAACTGAATGTTTAAATTTTATAAATATTTTTCGAGACAAGATTTTTTAATTGACAATAACATCTACAACATTATCTTAAAACCAATAACAATAGTAATGACAACAATCACAAGTTTTTTTTTCACACATGCCAACTTAAAATCCAAAATAAGAATTTTCTAGTCAAAATTAAAATTTTAAACAAAAGAGATATATTTTCCATCTAACTCAAGGTTCAGAAAGACACATCCTTTTTTTTTCTAAATTGGGTTTCAATAAAATAATAATAATAATAATAATAATAATAATAATAATAATGATAATAATTTCTACCTAGTAAAAGTCAATACTTGAAGCCTTAAGGATACATATCATACGTAAACCAATGTTTCAATCAATTAGTTATTAGATCAACCATTTTAAACAAATTCACATACTAAATATTTTAAACTGATTAAAGTCAAAACCGAGCTTTAAAACACAATGCCGAAAAAATGAAACTCATACTTTAAACTCTAAATATACTAAATGGGTTCAAAGGAAAATTAAAATCACTAATAAAAATATATTAATTAATCGAGTTTACTAGTGAAACAACTTACTAAAATTTGAAGAAAATCAGAGTAAGTTTTCCGCACAAACACAAATAGGTAAAATCTATCAATCCAATAATTAGGATTACCTCAATGGAATTAATAATTGAAACATATATCTAGTCAATCAAAATCAATTATTTTGTAACCATCGACTATAACAAGAGAGCATAAAATCATAGTTAGAAACACAAGCCACAAGTCACAAGTCTAGTCAATAAATAATTAACTTAATCATGTCAACAATTCAAATTAACTCAAATCTCAACAAATACACAACACAACAAGAACGAGCAAGCAATTAACGTTAACAATTATCTTCAAAAATAAGAGAATCCACAACGCAACAAGAATGAGCAAGTAGTTACAAATTAACAATCATCTTTAAGAAATCATGCAATGCAATAGAAAAATACATAACGCTTAGCATAAGAATAATAGGTAAGCGTTTCAACACTTAACAGGGAACACGAGTAAACACAATTGACTAACAGAAGACTGACACATAAACCACTCGGCATGATTGGAAAAACCTGCTCTGATACCACTAATGTGACACCCTAAACTCCAAAATAACATATGATATATTATACAAGAATTTTTAAATTGTAATTCGCAGTGGATAAAGAAAATCTGTTTTCCAAGGAAATAAATATTTTATAAATAATTTAGGATATCACATTTCTCAAAATTCAAAAGGGACACTTCAAACTTTTTCCTCTTATAAAACAATGCAATATCCATAAACTTGATTTAACTATAATTTCTTAATTCCAAAAGTTTACTTGTACTTATAAGATTTTCATGCAAAAATTTATCTCTAAAAACATTATTTTATTCACTTTTAGTCCCTATTTTGAAAAAAAAAATTGTAAAAAATTGATACTTTAAAGATCATAGGTTTTTAGTCCCTATAAATCAATATATGAAATAAAAGTGGATAAATTTGTTTAAAGGACTAAACTTGAAAGATAACAGTTTTTTTAGGACTAAAAACATATATAACCCTTGTAAATTAAAATAGCGAAATAAGAGGTGTTGAGATATCATTTTAAATACTCAAACGGAATATAATTAAACCACATTTAAAACCATTTAATATAATATTAACTACAATGAATAATTATATTATATTGTATTTTTATTTTTATTAATAATATTATAATTAAAATAAAATTAATATAATATTAACTACAATTATATTAGTATAAAATAATGATTAAAATAAATCTATCACCTAATATATATTTTATTTATTTTAAGTTATAATGAAAAAAATCTAAAGCGTAAAAGGAGATTTTAATTAAAATTATAAAGCTTAAATCTAAAGTTATTTTAATCATTATTTTATACTAATATTATTAATTTAATAATAATAATTAAATAAAACAGAAAATTTTTGATTTTTTTGAAACAGAAAATGAAAATTAATTTAATAATAATAAATAAATAAAACAGAAGATTAATAAATTTTAAATTATTGAAGTGAAAATATTTTAAACATTACTTGGCATAAGTTTATTATTAATAAAGATCAATTTGTATGTTATTTTATATTTAAGGAGATTTTTTAATATTGCAGGGATGAAATTCAAAAAAAAAAATTTCAAGGACTAAAGCTGAAAAGTGTTATATTTATAGGGACCAAAAACTGTTTCCCTTTGTCAGTTAACGTTGTAACACCCCAATTTCGCATTATCTTATTTTAATAGTATGATGATACACTATTATTATTATATGAGCGTTAATATGTGTCCTAATTTCTTTATGTGTGTCTTATGTGTTTGCCTTAGTAATTGATTTAAATCATTAATCTTAATTATAATTAACTTACAAAAATTAATATAAAATAAAATATGTATATATATATATATATTTAAATAAATTAATACAAGGAGTGAATTTGTGAATTTGTGTTAGAATGGATTTATAATAATAATAATAATAATAATAATAATAATAAATAATAATAATAATATTAGGAATAATGTGAAACCTAGCTGCCTATATATATATATGCCCATATCTGCGTGATTACTGTGCTAATAGAAGACTAGGAGGAAACAAGGGATAGCTCTGCCGATAGCCGCAAATCAGGTACGATTGGTAAACTACATCAATTTGATTTGGCAAATACGTAGGAATTGCGATGGATAATTAGGATGAGTCCATGGAAATTGGCACACAATAGCAATCAGTAACCTAATAACTAGAATTTGAATATGAGTATCGTGCTTTAGACAATTTGAATATGAGTATCGTAATATATGAATATGAGTATCGTGCTTTAGACAATTTGATTCTTGTACCAAGAGACAGCCACCATTCATGATTAGTAATCTAGGCTGTTAATTCTTTTTTTTATCATTCTGAGAATAACTTTTCTTAGGCTTATCACTTTTGGTTTGTTAAGAATAAACCCTCCTAAAAGTCGGCATTCATATAGTATATGCATATCAGTATTATAGCTCTAACATGCCAACCCAAAAAACCGGAACCGAGATTGATAGTGAATTATTTTAAAGTAAATTGTCAATTAGTCAGGCTGTAATGAAATTGGACTTTTACCCTGCTTGAATATGTGTAGCAATATTTATAACAATATTTAAGTTTAAGTATGTATAAAATATTTAGTTCTTCTATCATGCTTAATTTAAATAAAATCTGATATAGTAATATGTGCGTTTATTAGTATCAAATATATTTTTGAATTATATTACAATAACAGATAAATTATTTATGTATTATTAATAAATAAAATATTTATCTATTGGAGCAAGTGACTAATTTATATTTGGTTGTTGCGGTGATGTACTTCTTTTGCGGACTATTAGAGACGGTGGTTGGCGAAGACGCGACACATTAAACAGGGGGATTGACTTCGTTGGAAAAATCATCAACTGAGGTAAGGGGAGAGATGAGGTTCGACTTTATGAATATAAAATAACGTGAGATGAACGGGAATACCGAAATTCCCAGATATTCATCCGGGGCTCACTACGTACGGTCGAGCCCTATTGAGCAATAATAATTAATTAATAATATATGAATGGTAACAGTGAGGACTAAAATATAATTTAGCAACCTATAGAATTGTTGTGAATTTATTTATAGCAAGATTTCGCGTTGAATGATTTTATGAAATGTGATGCTGATTGTTACTGTATGAATAATATATATTCGAGTGCTCTTGCTATTTGATTGGAATCGTGAAATTATTTGAATGTGCTATCTGTTGATTTTTTTTTATTGGGATTGATAATATTGGGATTGTATTGTGATTGTTGATATACATATATAATGATGAATATTGGGAAGTCAAACTGAAATTTATTGAGTTGTGGTGATCGAGTAAGCCTGAGATGTGTTGTAGATGTTGTAGTTTGGATTATTTTGTCATCATATAGGGAGGGTCTGACAAACCTAGCGATTCGGGGAAGTACAACTGAATGAGCCTGATCGTGGAGGGCTACAGTCGAACTGTAAGGTAAGACTAATAGACCTTGGGGGTACATCTAGTGGGGAATTCCTAAGTGGATTAGTGGGTTATTCCCTAAGGCCGGGACCTACCGTGCAACACAAGAGTACCCCGACTGTCGCGTATATGTGTCTCGGGTTGAGTTGAGGGGATCTATGAGGACTTGGCCATTCATGAATTGTCCGTCCACTCTTGTAGTGGCATAGTATCAGGCCTTCTAACCAAGTACTTCAGAGTAGAATGGTACCAAATGATGAAGTATAGAGTATAGGACATGCATAACATTTTATCCTTGTAACTGTTTTATTGTGATTGAATCGGATTAACCTTAGATATTATATTATTGAATGTTCTCCTTAATTGTACTGTTTGACTAATTGCGTGTTCTTCTCGTGTATTTTATATTGTTACATAATTTCGAAACTCACCCCTCGATGTTTGTGTTTGGCGTTTGCGATGGACGCAGACGAGCCGAAAGCTGCAGGTGAAGATTAATGCTCCTGAAGTGTAGGAAGCCGTATTATCTCGAAGACTTCTATTTTCTACCTTTTTGTTAAAGTCATTTTTGAACATAGTTTATTTTGGGAATTTCCGATCTGATAGTGACATCGGGTTGGGACTACATTTACAATTATCATTAAACTGGTGTATGTGTGTTTCCAAATGGATTTTGTTAATTACTGTTATCATTAAACTGGTGTATGTGTGTTTCCAAATGGATTTTAGTAAAACCATTGAATTCATGGAGTCAGAAGAGAGGGAGAAGCCTAGCAATATATCCGCCAACCAAGTGAAGGCACTTTTTAAAGAAGATGCCTAGTTATACATGATCCTAGCCTCATTGGAATTTGAAGAAAAAGTGGTAATACGAGATGTTCCTATTGTGTGTGAATTCCCTGAAGTATTCCCTGAAGATGTCAATAGTTTACCACCAGAGTGTGAGATTGAGTTTAGCATTGACCTTGTACCAGGTACTGGACCCATATCCATGGCACCGTATAGGATGTCTCCTTTAGAATTGTCTGAGCTTAAGAAGCAATTGGAAGAGCTTTTAGATAAACAATTTATAAGGCCTAGTGTGTCACCATGGGGTGCACCTGTGTTGTTGGTTAAGAAGAAGGATGGCTCTATGAGGTTGTGTGTGGGTTACTGTCAGCTGAATAAAGTGATAATCAAGAATAAGTATCCGCTACCTAGGATAGATGACCTTATGGACCAATTGAGAGGATCCTGCGTGTTTAGTAAGATTGATTTGAGATCAAGTTACCATCAGATCCGAGTGAAGTCTTCTGATATCCCTAAAACCGCCTTTAGGACCCGCTATGGCCATTATGAGTATTTGGTTATGCCATTTGGTATGACTAATGCCCCAGCAGTGTTTATGGATTACATGAACCGGATCTTTCACCCTTATCTAGACTCATTTGTGGTTGTGTTTATAGATGATATCTTAGTGTACTCTAAGACTAAGGAGGAGCATGGTGAGCATTTAAGGATAGTTTTGCAAACCCTTAAGGAGAAACAATTATTTGCGAAGTTGTCTAAGTGTGAATTTTGGTTAGAGGAAGTGAGTTTCCTGGGACATGTAATTTCAAAAGGTGGAATAGCTGTTGATCCTGCTAAGGTAGAGAGTGTCTTAGAATGGAAAGCACCTAAGTCAGTGACTGAGATTAGGAGTTTCCTAGGATTGGCAGGTTATTATCGTAGATTCATAGAAGGATTCTCCAAGTTGGCCTTACCTTTAACTACGTTGACCCGAAAAGGGGAATTGTTCGTGTGGGACACCCATTGTGAGAATAGTTTCCAAGAGCTTAAGAAACGATTGACCTCTGCACCAATCTTAGTGTTATCTAACCAAAGTGAACCTTTTGTAGTGTATTGTGATGCGTGTGGTTCAGGATTAGGTGGAGTACTTATGCAGGATGGGAAGGTTGTAGCGTATGCTTCTAGGCAATTGAAGATTCATGAAAGGAACTACCCTACCCACGACTTAGAACTAGCAGAAATTGTTTTTGTACTTAAGATGTGGAGACATTATTTATATGGATCTAGATTTGAGGTTTTCAGTGACCATAAAAGCCTTAAGTACCTTTTTGACCAGAAGGAGTTGAATATGAGACAACGTAGGTGGATGGAATTTCTTAAGGATTTTGATTTTGAGCTTAACTACCACCCTGGAAAGGCCAATGTAGGGGTCGATGCCTTGAGTAGGAAGACTTTGAGTGTGTCCGCTTTAATGGTTAAGCATAGTGAGTTGTTGGAACAGTTTAGAGACCTTAGTCTAGTTTGTGAAGTGACAGCAAAAAGTGTTAGATTGGGAATGTTGAAGGTAACTAGTGGACTATTAGAAGAGATCAAAAGGAGTCAGAAATTGGATTTACACCTTTTGGATAAGTTAGAGTTGATTGACCAAGGGAGAGAACCTGATTTTAAAATGGGCGGCGATGAAATTTTGAGATTTAAGAATAGAATTTGCGTACCTGATGTGGATGAGTTAAGAAATTCGATCTTAGAGGAAGGACATAGAAGTTGTCTAAGTATTCACCCTGGAGCCACAAAGATGTATAAGGACCTGAAGAAGATATTTTGGTGGCCTAGAATGAAAAAGGATGTTGCAGAGTTTATATACGCTTGTTTGACATGTCAAAAGTCTAAGGTAGAACACCAGAAACCTTCAGGCTTGATGCAACCTTTGAGTATTCCCGAATGGAAATGGGATAGCATCTCTATGGACTTTGTTGTAGGCTTACCTCGAACTCCAAAAAGGTATGACAGTATTTGGGTTATTGTGGATAGATTAACTAAATCTGCTCACTTTATTCCGATAAACATAACTTATTCCATGGAAAGGTTAGCTGAAATATACATAAAGGAAATTGTGAAGTTGCATGGAATGCCATCAAGTATAGTGTCAGATAGAGACCCTAGATTTACCTCTAAGTTTTGGCAAGGTTAACAGAGCGCTTTAGGTACGAACCTTAGGATGAGTTCAGCCTACCACCCACAAACAGATGGTCAGACTGAACGAACCAATCAATCCCTAGAAGACTTGTTGAGAGCTTGTGTGTTGGAACAAAATGGAAGTTGGGATAGGTTTTTGCCACTTATAGAGTTTACCTATAACAATAGCTTCCACTCCAGTATTGGAATGGCCCCTTTCGAGGCGTTGTATGGGAGAAGGTGTAAGACCCCTCTGTGTTGGTTTGAGACAGGCGATAACCTTGTGTTAGGACCTGAGATTGTCCAACAGACTACTGATAAAGTAAAACTGATTCAGGAAAAGATGAGGGCGTCTCAGAGTAGGCAAAAGAGTTACCATGATAAAAGAAGGAAAAATCTCGAATTTCAAGAAGGTGATCATGTATTTCTGAGAGTTACTCCAACGACTGGGGTTGGTCGGGCATTAAAAATGCGAAAGCTTACTCCTCGATTTATAGGATCTTACCAAATCCTTAAACGCGTTGGTAACGTAGCATATCAGATCGCTTGCCTCCATCTCTTTCTAATCTTCATAGTGTCTTTCACGTGTCTCAACTTCGCAAGTACATTTTTGATCCTTCACATGTGATTGAGTCAGACAAGGTTCAAATAAAAGAGAATCTTACTTTTGAGACCTTACCGCAACGGATCGATGACCGAAAAATCAAAGAATTAAGGGGTAAGACGATTTCATTGGTTAAGGTTGTCTGGGGAAGTGCTACCGGTGAAAGTGCTACGTGGGAAGTCGAAAGTCAAATGTTTGATTCTTATCCAGAGCTGTTTCTGTCAGGTAAATTTCGAGGACGAAATTTCTTCAACAGGGGGAGAAATGTAACACCCCAATTTCGCATTATCTTATTTTAATAGTATGATGATACACTATTATTATTATATGAGCGTTAATATGTGTCCAAATTTCTTTATGTGTGTCTTGTGTGTTTGCATTAGTAATTGATTTAAATCATTAATATTAATTATAATTAACTTACAAAAATTAATATAAAATAAAATATGTATATATATATATATATTTAAATAAATTAATACAAGGAGTGAATTTGTGAATTTGTGAATTTGTGTTAGAATGGATTTATAATAATAATAATAATAATAATAATAATAATAATAATAAATAATAATAATATTAGGAATAATGTGAAACCTAGCTGCCTATATATATATATGCCCATATCTGCGTGATTACTGTGCTAATAGAAGACTAGGAGGAAACAAGGGATAGCTCTGCCGATAGCCGCAAATCAGGTACGATTGGTAAACTACATCAATTTGATTTGGCAAATACGTAGGAATTGCGATGGATAATTAGGATGAGTCCATGGAAATTGACACACAATAGCAATCAGTAACCTAATAACTAGAATTTGAATATGAGTATCGTGCTTTAGACAATTTGATTCTTGTACCAAGAGACAGCCACCATTCATGATTAGTAATCTAGGCTGTTAATTCTTTTTTTTATCATTCTGAGAATAACTTTTCTTAGGCTTATCACTTTTGGTTTGTTAAGAATAAACCCTCCTAAAAGTCGGCGTTCATATAGTATATGCATATCAGTATTATAGCTCTAACATGCCAACCCAAAAAACCGGAACCGAGATTGATAGTGAATTATTTTAAAGTAAATTGTCAATTAGTCAGGCTGTAATGAAATTGGACTTTTACCCTGCTTGAATATGTGTAGCAATATTTATAACAATATTTAAGTTTAAGTATGTATAAAATATTTAGTTCTTCTATCATGCTTAATTTAAATAAAATCTGATATAGTAATATGTGCGTTTATTAGTATCAAATATATTTTTGAATTATATTACAATAACAGATAAATTATTTATGTATTATTAATAAATAAAATATTTATCTATTGGAGCAAGTGACTAATTTATATTTGGTTGTTGCGGTGATGTACTTCTTTTGCGGACTATTAGAGACGGTGGTTGGCGAAGACGCGACACATTAAACAGGGGGATTGACTTCGTTGGAAAAATCATCAACTGAGGTAAGGGGAGAGATGAGGTTCGACTTTATGAATATAAAATAACGTGAGATGAACGGGAATACCGAAATTCCCAGATATTCATCCGGGGCTCACTACGTACGGTCGAGCCCTATTGAGCAATAATAATTAATTAATAATATATGAATGGTAACAGTGAGGACTAAAATATAATTTAGCAACCTATAGAATTGTTGTGAATTTATTTATAGCAAGATTTCGCGTTGAATGATTTTATGAAATGTGATGCTGATTGTTACTGTATGAATAATATATATTCGAGTGCTCTTGCTATTTGATTGAAATCGTGAAATTATTTGAATGTGCTATCTGTTGATTTTTTTTTATTGCGATTGATAATATTGGGATTGTATTGTGATTGTTGATATACATATATAATGATGAATATTGGGAAGTCAAACTGAAATTTATTGAGTTGTGATGATCGAGTAAGTCTGAGATGTGTTGTAGATGTTGGAGTTTGGATTATTTTGTCATCATATAGGGAGGGTCTGACAAACCTAGCGATTCGGGGAAGTACAACTGAATGAGCCTGATCGTGGAGGGCTACAGTCGAACTGTAAGGTAAGACTGATAGACCTTGGGGGTACATCTAGTGGGGAATTCCTAAGTGGATTAGTGGGTTACTCCCTAAGGTCGGCACCTACCGTGCAACACAAGAGTACCCCGACTGTCGCGTATATGTGTCTCGGGTTGAGTTGAGGGGATCTATGAGGACTTGGCCATTCATGAATTGTCCGTCCATTCTTGTAGTGGCATAGTATCAGGCCTCCTAACCAAGTACTTCAGAGTAGAATGGTACCAAATGATGAAGTATAGAGTATAGGACATGCATAACATTTTATCCTTGTAACTGTTTTATTGTGATTGAATCGGATTAACCTTAGATATTATATTATTGAATGTTCTCCTTAATTGTACTGTTTGACTAATTGCGTGTTCTTCTCGTGTATTTTATATTGTTACATAATTTCGAAACTCACCCCTCGATGTTTGTGTTTGGCGTTTGCGATGGACGCAGACGAGCCGAAAGCTGCAGGTGAAGATTAATGCTCCTGAAGTGTAGGAAGCCGTATTATCTCGAAGACTTCTATTTTCTACCTTTTTGTTAAAGTCATTTTTGAACATAGTTTATTTTGGGAATTTCCGATCTGATAGTGACATCGGGTTGGGACTACATTTACAATTATCATTAAACTGGTGTATGTGTGTTTCCAAATGGATTTTGTTAATTACTGTTATCATTAAACTGGTGTATGTGTGTTTCCAAATGGATTTTAGTAAAACCATTGAATTCATGGAGTCAGAAGAGAGGGAGAAGCCTAGCAATATATCCGCCAACCAAGTGAAGGCACTTTTTAAAGAAGATGCCTAGTTATACATGATCCTAGCCTCATTGGAATTTGAAGAAAAAGTGGTAATACGAGATGTTCCTATTGTGTGTGAATTCCCTGAAGTATTCCCTGAAGATGTCAATAGTTTACCACCAGAGTGTGAGATTGAGTTTAGCATTGACCTTGTACCAGGTACTGGACCCATATCCATGGCACCGTATAGGATGTCTCCTTTAGAATTGTCTGAGCTTAAGAAGCAATTGGAAGAGCTTTTAGATAAACAATTTATAAGGCCTAGTGTGTCACCATGGGGTGCACCTGTGTTGTTGGTTAAGAAGAAGGATGGCTCTATGAGGTTGTGTGTGGGTTACTGTCAGCTGAATAAAGTGATAATCAAGAATAAGTATCCGCTACCTAGGATAGATGACCTTATGGACCAATTGAGAGGATCCTGCGTGTTTAGTAAGATTGATTTGAGATCAAGTTACCATCAGATCCGAGTGAAGTCTTCTGATATCCCTAAAACCGCCTTTAGGACCCGCTATGGCCATTATGAGTATTTGGTTATGCCATTTGGTATGACTAATGCCCCAGCAGTGTTTATGGATTACATGAACCGGATCTTTCACCCTTATCTAGACTCATTTGTGGTTGTGTTTATAGATGATATCTTAGTGTACTCTAAGACTAAGGAGGAGCATGGTGAGCATTTAAGGATAGTTTTGCAAACCCTTAAGGAGAAACAATTATTTGCGAAGTTGTCTAAGTGTGAATTTTGGTTAGAGGAAGTGAGTTTCCTGGGACATGTAATTTCAAAAGGTGGAATAGCTGTTGATCCTGCTAAGGTAGAGAGTGTCTTAGAATGGAAAGCACCTAAGTCAGTGACTGAGATTAGGAGTTTCCTAGGATTGGCAGGTTATTATCGTAGATTCATAGAAGGATTCTCCAAGTTGGCCTTACCTTTAACTACGTTGACCCGAAAAGGGGAATTGTTCGTGTGGGACACCCATTGTGAGAATAGTTTCCAAGAGCTTAAGAAACGATTGACCTCTGCACCAATCTTAGTGTTATCTAACCAAAGTGAACCTTTTGTAGTGTATTGTGATGCGTGTGGTTCAGGATTAGGTGGAGTACTTATGCAGGATGGGAAGGTTGTAGCGTATGCTTCTAGGCAATTGAAGATTCATGAAAGGAACTACCCTACCCACGACTTAGAACTAGCAGAAATTGTTTTTGTACTTAAGATGTGGAGACATTATTTATATGGATCTAGATTTGAGGTTTTCAGTGACCATAAAAGCCTTAAGTACCTTTTTGACCAGAAGGAGTTGAATATGAGACAACGTAGGTGGATGGAATTTCTTAAGGATTTTGATTTTGAGCTTAACTACCACCCTGGAAAGGCCAATGTAGGGGTCGATGCCTTGAGTAGGAAGACTTTGAGTGTGTCCGCTTTAATGGTTAAGCATAGTGAGTTGTTGGAACAGTTTAGAGACCTTAGTCTAGTTTGTGAAGTGACAGCAAAAAGTGTTAGATTGGGAATGTTGAAGGTAACTAGTGGACTATTAGAAGAGATCAAAAGGAGTCAGAAATTGGATTTACACCTTTTGGATAAGTTAGAGTTGATTGACCAAGGGAGAGAACCTGATTTTAAAATGGGCGGCGATGAAATTTTGAGATTTAAGAATAGAATTTGCGTACCTGATGTGGATGAGTTAAGAAATTCGATCTTAGAGGAAGGACATAGAAGTTGTCTAAGTATTCACCCTGGAGCCACAAAGATGTATAAGGACCTGAAGAAGATATTTTGGTGGCCTAGAATGAAAAAGGATGTTGCAGAGTTTATATACGCTTGTTTGACATGTCAAAAGTCTAAGGTAGAACACCAGAAACCTTCAGGCTTGATGCAACCTTTGAGTATTCCCGAATGGAAATGGGATAGCATCTCTATGGACTTTGTTGTAGGCTTACCTCGAACTCCAAAAAGGTATGACAGTATTTGGGTTATTGTGGATAGATTAACTAAATCTGCTCACTTTATTCCGATAAACATAACTTATTCCATGGAAAGGTTAGCTGAAATATACATAAAGGAAATTGTGAAGTTGCATGGAATGCCATCAAGTATAGTGTCAGATAGAGACCCTAGATTTACCTCTAAGTTTTGGCAAGGTTAACAGAGCGCTTTAGGTACGAACCTTAGGATGAGTTCAGCCTACCACCCACAAACAGATGGTCAGACTGAACGAACCAATCAATCCCTAGAAGACTTGTTGAGAGCTTGTGTGTTGGAACAAAATGGAAGTTGGGATAGGTTTTTGCCACTTATAGAGTTTACCTATAACAATAGCTTCCACTCCAGTATTGGAATGGCCCCTTTCGAGGCGTTGTATGGGAGAAGGTGTAAGACCCCTCTGTGTTGGTTTGAGACAGGCGATAACCTTGTGTTAGGACCTGAGATTGTCCAACAGACTACTGATAAAGTAAAACTGATTCAGGAAAAGATGAGGGCGTCTCAGAGTAGGCAAAAGAGTTACCATGATAAAAGAAGGAAAAATCTCGAATTTCAAGAAGGTGATCATGTATTTCTGAGAGTTACTCCAACGACTGGGGTTGGTCGGGCATTAAAAATGCGAAAGCTTACTCCTCGATTTATAGGATCTTACCAAATCCTTAAACGCGTTGGTAACGTAGCATATCAGATCGCTTGCCTCCATCTCTTTCTAATCTTCATAGTGTCTTTCACGTGTCTCAACTTCGCAAGTACATTTTTGATCCTTCACATGTGATTGAGTCAGACAAGGTTCAAATAAAAGAGAATCTTACTTTTGAGACCTTACCGCAACGGATCGATGACCGAAAAATCAAAGAATTAAGGGGTAAGACGATTTCATTGGTTAAGGTTGTCTGGGGAAGTGCTACCGGTGAAAGTGCTACGTGGGAAGTCGAAAGTCAAATGTTTGATTCTTATCCAGAGCTGTTTCTGTCAGGTAAATTTCGAGGACGAAATTTCTTCAACAGGGGGAGAAATGTAACACCCCAATTTCGCATTATCTTATTTTAATAGTATGATGATACACTATTATTATTATATGAGCGTTAATATGTGTCCAAATTTCTTTATGTGTGTCTTGTGTGTTTGCATTAGTAATTGATTTAAATCATTAATATTAATTATAATTAACTTACAAAAATTAATATAAAATAAAATATGTATATATATATATATATTTAAATAAATTAATACAAGGAGTGAATTTGTGAATTTGTGAATTTGTGTTAGAATGGATTTATAATAATAATAATAATAATAATAATAATAATAATAATAAATAATAATAATATTAGGAATAATGTGAAACCTAGCTGCCTATATATATATATGCCCATATCTGCGTGATTACTGTGCTAATAGAAGACTAGGAGGAAACAAGGGATAGCTCTGCCGATAGCCGCAAATCAGGTACGATTGGTAAACTACATCAATTTGATTTGGCAAATACGTAGGAATTGCGATGGATAATTAGGATGAGTCCATGGAAATTGACACACAATAGCAATCAGTAACCTAATAACTAGAATTTGAATATGAGTATCGTGCTTTAGACAATTTGATTCTTGTACCAAGAGACAGCCACCATTCATGATTAGTAATCTAGGCTGTTAATTCTTTTTTTTATCATTCTGAGAATAACTTTTCTTAGGCTTATCACTTTTGGTTTGTTAAGAATAAACCCTCCTAAAAGTCGGCGTTCATATAGTATATGCATATCAGTATTATAGCTCTAACATGCCAACCCAAAAAACCGGAACCGAGATTGATAGTGAATTATTTTAAAGTAAATTGTCAATTAGTCAGGCTGTAATGAAATTGGACTTTTACCCTGCTTGAATATGTGTAGCAATATTTATAACAATATTTAAGTTTAAGTATGTATAAAATATTTAGTTCTTCTATCATGCTTAATTTAAATAAAATCTGATATAGTAATATGTGCGTTTATTAGTATCAAATATATTTTTGAATTATATTACAATAACAGATAAATTATTTATGTATTATTAATAAATAAAATATTTATCTATTGGAGCAAGTGACTAATTTATATTTGGTTGTTGCGGTGATGTACTTCTTTTGCGGACTATTAGAGACGGTGGTTGGCGAAGACGCGACACATTAAACAGGGGGATTGACTTCGTTGGAAAAATCATCAACTGAGGTAAGGGGAGAGATGAGGTTCGACTTTATGAATATAAAATAACGTGAGATGAACGGGAATACCGAAATTCCCAGATATTCATCCGGGGC
Source organism: Cicer yamashitae (assembly GCA_037974755.1). Taxonomy (NCBI): domain Eukaryota; kingdom Viridiplantae; phylum Streptophyta; class Magnoliopsida; order Fabales; family Fabaceae; genus Cicer; species Cicer yamashitae. Next base: position 9,715,153 of record JBBPBQ010020321.1, on the reverse strand, counting down.
TCACTACGTACGGTCGAGCCCTATTGAGCAATAATAATTAATTAATAATATATGAATGGTAACAGTGAGGACTAAAATATAATTTAGCAACCTATAGAATTGTTGTGAATTTATTTATAGCAAGATTTCGCGTTGAATGATTTTATGAAATGTGATGCTGATTGTTACTGTATGAATAATATATATTCGAGTGCTCTTGCTATTTGATTGAAATCGTGAAATTATTTGAATGTGCTATCTGTTGATTTTTTTTTATTGCGATTGATAATATTGGGATTGTATTGTGATTGTTGATATACATATATAATGATGAATATTGGGAAGTCAAACTGAAATTTATTGAGTTGTGATGATCGAGTAAGTCTGAGATGTGTTGTAGATGTTGGAGTTTGGATTATTTTGTCATCATATAGGGAGGGTCTGACAAACCTAGCGATTCGGGGAAGTACAACTGAATGAGCCTGATCGTGGAGGGCTACAGTCGAACTGTAAGGTAAGACTGATAGACCTTGGGGGTACATCTAGTGGGGAATTCCTAAGTGGATTAGTGGGTTACTCCCTAAGGTCGGCACCTACCGTGCAACACAAGAGTACCCCGACTGTCGCGTATATGTGTCTCGGGTTGAGTTGAGGGGATCTATGAGGACTTGGCCATTCATGAATTGTCCGTCCATTCTTGTAGTGGCATAGTATCAGGCCTCCTAACCAAGTACTTCAGAGTAGAATGGTACCAAATGATGAAGTATAGAGTATAGGACATGCATAACATTTTATCCTTGTAACTGTTTTATTGTGATTGAATCGGATTAACCTTAGATATTATATTATTGAATGTTCTCCTTAATTGTACTGTTTGACTAATTGCGTGTTCTTCTCGTGTATTTTATATTGTTACATAATTTCGAAACTCACCCCTCGATGTTTGTGTTTGGCGTTTGCGATGGACGCAGACGAGCCGAAAGCTGCAGGTGAAGATTAATGCTCCTGAAGTGTAGGAAGCCGTATTATCTCGAAGACTTCTATTTTCTACCTTTTTGTTAAAGTCATTTTTGAACATAGTTTATTTTGGGAATTTCCGATCTGATAGTGACATCGGGTTGGGACTACATTTACAATTATCATTAAACTGGTGTATGTGTGTTTCCAAATGGATTTTGTTAATTACTGTTATCATTAAACTGGTGTATGTGTGTTTCCAAATGGATTTTAGTAAAACCATTGAATTCATGGAGTCAGAAGAGAGGGAGAAGCCTAGCAATATATCCGCCAACCAAGTGAAGGCACTTTTTAAAGAAGATGCCTAGTTATACATGATCCTAGCCTCATTGGAATTTGAAGAAAAAGTGGTAATACGAGATGTTCCTATTGTGTGTGAATTCCCTGAAGTATTCCCTGAAGATGTCAATAGTTTACCACCAGAGTGTGAGATTGAGTTTAGCATTGACCTTGTACCAGGTACTGGACCCATATCCATGGCACCGTATAGGATGTCTCCTTTAGAATTGTCTGAGCTTAAGAAGCAATTGGAAGAGCTTTTAGATAAACAATTTATAAGGCCTAGTGTGTCACCATGGGGTGCACCTGTGTTGTTGGTTAAGAAGAAGGATGGCTCTATGAGGTTGTGTGTGGGTTACTGTCAGCTGAATAAAGTGATAATCAAGAATAAGTATCCGCTACCTAGGATAGATGACCTTATGGACCAATTGAGAGGATCCTGCGTGTTTAGTAAGATTGATTTGAGATCAAGTTACCATCAGATCCGAGTGAAGTCTTCTGATATCCCTAAAACCGCCTTTAGGACCCGCTATGGCCATTATGAGTATTTGGTTATGCCATTTGGTATGACTAATGCCCCAGCAGTGTTTATGGATTACATGAACCGGATCTTTCACCCTTATCTAGACTCATTTGTGGTTGTGTTTATAGATGATATCTTAGTGTACTCTAAGACTAAGGAGGAGCATGGTGAGCATTTAAGGATAGTTTTGCAAACCCTTAAGGAGAAACAATTATTTGCGAAGTTGTCTAAGTGTGAATTTTGGTTAGAGGAAGTGAGTTTCCTGGGACATGTAATTTCAAAAGGTGGAATAGCTGTTGATCCTGCTAAGGTAGAGAGTGTCTTAGAATGGAAAGCACCTAAGTCAGTGACTGAGATTAGGAGTTTCCTAGGATTGGCAGGTTATTATCGTAGATTCATAGAAGGATTCTCCAAGTTGGCCTTACCTTTAACTACGTTGACCCGAAAAGGGGAATTGTTCGTGTGGGACACCCATTGTGAGAATAGTTTCCAAGAGCTTAAGAAACGATTGACCTCTGCACCAATCTTAGTGTTATCTAACCAAAGTGAACCTTTTGTAGTGTATTGTGATGCGTGTGGTTCAGGATTAGGTGGAGTACTTATGCAGGATGGGAAGGTTGTAGCGTATGCTTCTAGGCAATTGAAGATTCATGAAAGGAACTACCCTACCCACGACTTAGAACTAGCAGAAATTGTTTTTGTACTTAAGATGTGGAGACATTATTTATATGGATCTAGATTTGAGGTTTTCAGTGACCATAAAAGCCTTAAGTACCTTTTTGACCAGAAGGAGTTGAATATGAGACAACGTAGGTGGATGGAATTTCTTAAGGATTTTGATTTTGAGCTTAACTACCACCCTGGAAAGGCCAATGTAGGGGTCGATGCCTTGAGTAGGAAGACTTTGAGTGTGTCCGCTTTAATGGTTAAGCATAGTGAGTTGTTGGAACAGTTTAGAGACCTTAGTCTAGTTTGTGAAGTGACAGCAAAAAGTGTTAGATTGGGAATGTTGAAGGTAACTAGTGGACTATTAGAAGAGATCAAAAGGAGTCAGAAATTGGATTTACACCTTTTGGATAAGTTAGAGTTGATTGACCAAGGGAGAGAACCTGATTTTAAAATGGGCGGCGATGAAATTTTGAGATTTAAGAATAGAATTTGCGTACCTGATGTGGATGAGTTAAGAAATTCGATCTTAGAGGAAGGACATAGAAGTTGTCTAAGTATTCACCCTGGAGCCACAAAGATGTATAAGGACCTGAAGAAGATATTTTGGTGGCCTAGAATGAAAAAGGATGTTGCAGAGTTTATATACGCTTGTTTGACATGTCAAAAGTCTAAGGTAGAACACCAGAAACCTTCAGGCTTGATGCAACCTTTGAGTATTCCCGAATGGAAATGGGATAGCATCTCTATGGACTTTGTTGTAGGCTTACCTCGAACTCCAAAAAGGTATGACAGTATTTGGGTTATTGTGGATAGATTAACTAAATCTGCTCACTTTATTCCGATAAACATAACTTATTCCATGGAAAGGTTAGCTGAAATATACATAAAGGAAATTGTGAAGTTGCATGGAATGCCATCAAGTATAGTGTCAGATAGAGACCCTAGATTTACCTCTAAGTTTTGGCAAGGTTAACAGAGCGCTTTAGGTACGAACCTTAGGATGAGTTCAGCCTACCACCCACAAACAGATGGTCAGACTGAACGAACCAATCAATCCCTAGAAGACTTGTTGAGAGCTTGTGTGTTGGAACAAAATGGAAGTTGGGATAGGTTTTTGCCACTTATAGAGTTTACCTATAACAATAGCTTCCACTCCAGTATTGGAATGGCCCCTTTCGAGGCGTTGTATGGGAGAAGGTGTAAGACCCCTCTGTGTTGGTTTGAGACAGGCGATAACCTTGTGTTAGGACCTGAGATTGTCCAACAGACTACTGATAAAGTAAAACTGATTCAGGAAAAGATGAGGGCGTCTCAGAGTAGGCAAAAGAGTTACCATGATAAAAGAAGGAAAAATCTCGAATTTCAAGAAGGTGATCATGTATTTCTGAGAGTTACTCCAACGACTGGGGTTGGTCGGGCATTAAAAATGCGAAAGCTTACTCCTCGATTTATAGGATCTTACCAAATCCTTAAACGCGTTGGTAACGTAGCATATCAGATCGCTTGCCTCCATCTCTTTCTAATCTTCATAGTGTCTTTCACGTGTCTCAACTTCGCAAGTACATTTTTGATCCTTCACATGTGATTGAGTCAGACAAGGTTCAAATAAAAGAGAATCTTACTTTTGAGACCTTACCGCAACGGATCGATGACCGAAAAATCAAAGAATTAAGGGGTAAGACGATTTCATTGGTTAAGGTTGTCTGGGGAAGTGCTACCGGTGAAAGTGCTACGTGGGAAGTCGAAAGTCAAATGTTTGATTCTTATCCAGAGCTGTTTCTGTCAGGTAAATTTCGAGGACGAAATTTCTTCAACAGGGGGAGAAATGTAACACCCCAATTTCGCATTATCTTATTTTAATAGTATGATGATACACTATTATTATTATATGAGCGTTAATATGTGTCCAAATTTCTTTATGTGTGTCTTGTGTGTTTGCATTAGTAATTGATTTAAATCATTAATATTAATTATAATTAACTTACAAAAATTAATATAAAATAAAATATGTATATATATATATATATTTAAATAAATTAATACAAGGAGTGAATTTGTGAATTTGTGAATTTGTGTTAGAATGGATTTATAATAATAATAATAATAATAATAATAATAATAATAATAAATAATAATAATATTAGGAATAATGTGAAACCTAGCTGCCTATATATATATATGCCCATATCTGCGTGATTACTGTGCTAATAGAAGACTAGGAGGAAACAAGGGATAGCTCTGCCGATAGCCGCAAATCAGGTACGATTGGTAAACTACATCAATTTGATTTGGCAAATACGTAGGAATTGCGATGGATAATTAGGATGAGTCCATGGAAATTGACACACAATAGCAATCAGTAACCTAATAACTAGAATTTGAATATGAGTATCGTGCTTTAGACAATTTGATTCTTGTACCAAGAGACAGCCACCATTCATGATTAGTAATCTAGGCTGTTAATTCTTTTTTTTATCATTCTGAGAATAACTTTTCTTAGGCTTATCACTTTTGGTTTGTTAAGAATAAACCCTCCTAAAAGTCGGCGTTCATATAGTATATGCATATCAGTATTATAGCTCTAACATGCCAACCCAAAAAACCGGAACCGAGATTGATAGTGAATTATTTTAAAGTAAATTGTCAATTAGTCAGGCTGTAATGAAATTGGACTTTTACCCTGCTTGAATATGTGTAGCAATATTTATAACAATATTTAAGTTTAAGTATGTATAAAATATTTAGTTCTTCTATCATGCTTAATTTAAATAAAATCTGATATAGTAATATGTGCGTTTATTAGTATCAAATATATTTTTGAATTATATTACAATAACAGATAAATTATTTATGTATTATTAATAAATAAAATATTTATCTATTGGAGCAAGTGACTAATTTATATTTGGTTGTTGCGGTGATGTACTTCTTTTGCGGACTATTAGAGACGGTGGTTGGCGAAGACGCGACACATTAAACAGGGGGATTGACTTCGTTGGAAAAATCATCAACTGAGGTAAGGGGAGAGATGAGGTTCGACTTTATGAATATAAAATAACGTGAGATGAACGGGAATACCGAAATTCCCAGATATTCATCCGGGGCTCACTACGTACGGTCGAGCCCTATTGAGCAATAATAATTAATTAATAATATATGAATGGTAACAGTGAGGACTAAAATATAATTTAGCAACCTATAGAATTGTTGTGAATTTATTTATAGCAAGATTTCGCGTTGAATGATTTTATGAAATGTGATGCTGATTGTTACTGTATGAATAATATATATTCGAGTGCTCTTGCTATTTGATTGAAATCGTGAAATTATTTGAATGTGCTATCTGTTGATTTTTTTTTATTGCGATTGATAATATTGGGATTGTATTGTGATTGTTGATATACATATATAATGATGAATATTGGGAAGTCAAACTGAAATTTATTGAGTTGTGATGATCGAGTAAGTCTGAGATGTGTTGTAGATGTTGGAGTTTGGATTATTTTGTCATCATATAGGGAGGGTCTGACAAACCGAGCGATTCGGGGAAGTACAACTGAATGAGCCTGATCGTGGAGGGCTACAGTCGAACTTTAAGGTAAGACTGATAGACCTTGGGGGTACATCTAGTGGGGAATTCCTAAGTGGATTAGTGGGTTATTCCCTAAGGCCGGGACCTACCGTGCAACACAAGGGTACCCCGACTGTCGCGTATATGTGTCTCGGGTTGAGTTGAGGGGATCTATGAGGACTTGGCCATTCATGAATTGTCCGTCCACTCTTGTAGTGGTATAGTATCAGGCCTCCTAACCAAGTACTTCAGAGTAGAATGGTACCAAATGATGAAGTATAGAGTATAGGACATGCATAATATTTTATCCTTGTAACTGTTTTATTGTGATTGAATCGGATTAACCTTAGATATTATATTATTGAATGTTCTCCTTAATTGTACTGTTTGACTAATTGCGTGTTCTTCTCGTGTATTTTATATTGTTACATAATTTCGAAACGCACCCCTCGATGTTTGTGTTTGGCGTTTGCGATGGACGCAGACGAGCCGAAAGCTGCAGGTGAAGATTAATGCTCCTGAAGTGTAGGAAGCCGTATTATCTTGAAGACTTCTATTTTCTACCTTTTTGTTAAAGTCATTTTTGAACATAGTTTATTTTGGGAATTTCCGCTCTGATAGTGACATCGGGTTAGGACTACATTTACAATTATCATTAAACTGGTGTATGTGTGTTTCCAAATGAATTTTGTTAATTACTGTTATGATTACGTGATGCTATTTGTCTTAATAAAAAAAAATGCTTGAAATTTTATATATTTATTTTTTTTTAAGGATTTCATTGTTTTAAAAATAATAAAATTAAAATTTTTTTTAATTGGGGTTTAGGGTGTCACAAACGTTTTTGTAACGTCCACGACCAAAAATAATTTTTTTTTTTTGATATTATAGGGATGTAAACCAAAAAAAAAAAATTACGAGGACCAAAATCAAAAAAGATTATATTTACAGGGACCAAAAACATATTAAAACCTTTAATTTTTTAGGCGGGTATAGGGTAGTAAAAATGACAGAATAATACATCAATTTTTAATGATTTGTATTTTAGTTTTTTGGTGATATAATTTATTTCCTTAAGTAGACCTATTTAATTTGAAAAACTGACTTTTTTTTAATATTAAGTGAATGTTCATTATTAGAGAAGCATTAAATGTAGATTTGGTATTAAACTCAAAGATTAACTTATATATAGACAAAAGTCTATGATATCTAGGTTAAGCCCAAATATGATTCCAATCGGTTAACTATATTGAATATTCGATTAGTTTACATTCAAATGATATACAATTAATTTTTCGAAATTGTCATTTTAAAATATTCTATAAAATTATGTCAATGTAAAAGGAAATCATTCAAAAATATCTGTCAGTGTTACTATAAAATTAATTTGATTTTTGCCATACTTTATTCAATACATAATGACAATAATTTGTTTAAATTAATAGACAAACTTAATTAGTAACTTTATGACCTAATTGTGTCACATATATGATTCATCTACTTAAATGACATTAAATATTGTTTACAAAAAAAATTATGCCAATATAAATGGAAATTATTCAAAAATCTGCAGTTTAGAATTAAAAATACCAATATTAGAAAATTGTAGGTTCTAATAGAGAAAAGCAATTTTAGACAAATAAATTAATATAAGAAAATAAGTGTTATTTAGGGATAATATTTGTGTATATTATGTCTTCCATAATATTTTTTTGCTAATAAAAAAATATATTATATAGTTGATAACATGTCTTAAGTTTTAATGTTCGGTTACAATACTTTCTTTTGACAGATCATTCTCGATACTCATTATAACTATTTATTAGTCTAATATATTTTTAATTATAATAATAAATTTGTTATAATTATGACTTTATTTGTTCTGATGTTTTTTTTTGTCAACATCCCACCATGTGATCATTAAATGTCAATATTCAATATAAAATCATTAAATATTAGGTGACCTAATATCATGTCACGTGCACTATGCGTTATTTTGCAAGCATTTGTTTATAGTGTAGATAACGCAATAAACTATTTTATAATAGTTATTAGAAATCAGATCATGTTTGGTAAATCGATTGCTTTTGATTTCCATATATATAAATATTTTTGAATTAAATATTAATAGATTGGTTTAATATGCTTAATTATGAATCGATGGATCTCATTTATTTGATCTAATTTGTTACTATTATGAATATGAGTTAATTATTTTATAAATAATACAATTATTTACCACATCACACTCTTTTGGAACTTTAATTGTTTTACTCGGAGTAAGTTTGAGGACCCCTTCTTCTTCACTAACCGTTGATAGATCTTGTGTATAACAAATATCGAGCGACGGAGAATCGTTCTTTTCAGCCATCCTATAAATATTGATAACAAATATTAAATGTTGTTAACGAATATTTAATTTTTAAATATATTAAATATAATGTATACGATGTTAATTAAATATTTTAAAATAATTAAATACCTTTTTTTTAAAGCTATTGCAGTTAAGAACTAAGGATTGAATATCAACTTTTTTGAGTAAATAAAATTATGAATCGTGTGGGAGTATCTATTCTCCGGTAAAGATGTTTCTTGTGAGAATTTAAACACAATGAGTAGTAATAAGATTGTATGATTTTTAATATTCAAGAAATAAAATATTATTGGTAATTAATATAAGGGTAATTTATTTCTTTTAATGTTTGTATGTCTTAGAAAAATAAGGTCAATGCAATATGTCAATAATAGCCAATAAAAATTAAAAAAATATAAACATATAAATAGTAATTTGGAGTTTGAAAAACTCAAAAATGAGTAACAAATTACCTTGCCATAGTTTTACTTTTGCTAGCATCACAATGACAATCACATTTCCGGTCTCACCAGCAGCAACAAATGAATTAAGTTCTTCGACATATTGACCAAATAACGTAACCTTAAACTTGAAGTTGAAAGATATAATAGTTGACATAATATATATAAAAGATAAAGAATAAACACGACCCTCTTGTAAGTAATTTTCGAACTTGTAAATCAAGATTTACATGTATTTTATTAGCCTATGAAAAAAATTGCCAATTAATAATTTAAATTCAATGCATATGTGAAGTTTATTATCAAATCTTTTTTAACCATACATCAAATTTATTAATAAAATTTAACAAACAAATAGTACATATATTTGAGTCCATGATAATCACGTCAAGCGAGAATAAATGTTTGTCACGTGCAACATTCCTAACAAACCATAGTCATACAACACAAACATTCAGACTCTATGATTTTTTTGTTGCGTTGCTTTCGAAAATGCTATCGTAGGAGCCATGTGTAGAATTGATACAAATTTTTTTTTATCTTTCATAATATATAAACAAAAGTCTACGACATTTAGGTTAACACGATTATTACAAATACGATTTCAATCGATTATTACAATTAATTTTCAAAATTGTTCATATAAATGGAAACTATATGCCAAATTAATTTGATTATCGCATAATAATTAGTCTTGTTATTATATGTCAAATTAATTTTCTTAATTATGACTTTATTTGTCCAAATTGATTTTATTTGTGTGTTATAACTTTTCGTAATTATGATTTTCTTTGTCCAAATTAATTTTTTTTTGTTAACATATCATCATTATATGGGTAGAATTGATACAAATTTATATTTATCTTTGATACAATTTCATAATATATAGACAAAAGTCTACGACATTTAGGTTAAGACAATTATTACAATTAATTTTTCAAAATTAACATTTTAAAATATTTCCAAAAAATTATGTCAATATAAATGGAAACAATTCAAAAATTAATTTGATTATTGTCATTCAAAAATTTGACATTTAGTATTTGTACATTTATGCAAAAGAATTAGTCATAATATGAGATGTTACTATTTGCCAAATTGATTTTTGTAATTATGACTTTATTTGTCTAAATTGATTTTTTTTTTGTTAACATATCATCATTAGTTGTGAGAAATCATTAAATAGAAGTGACTAATATCATGCCACATGTACTATATGTCATTTTGCAAGCAATTTGTTTATAGTGTAGATTCTCTAACTTCAGTTTCCAAAATATTTTCCAATTTGGTTTTTGCTTGATGCTTTTAAGTCAATTCACATGTGTCTTTCAAAATTTTAAATGAGTTTTTGCAGTCATATAAAGGACATTATAAAAGCATATCTCTTACAAAAATTTACAATTTTAATTTTTATAACAAATAATCAATTAAATATGAATTTTTAAACTTTTAATACTTCAAAGTTCATATTTAATTCATCTGTTGTTAAAAAATTCTGAATTTTTGTGAGGGACATTCTTATAATGTTCTAAACATGTATGAAAAAATCATTCAAAATATATTTGAATGATAAACATGAATTAAATTAAATGTAAGAACGGAAAACAAAACTAAAAAAATTTTGGAGATTAAAGTTGGAGAATTTTTTATAAGAACTAAAAGCTTATTTAATCTTTTAAATTTTTTGAAACAACAACTTATAATTGTTCATTGATTGAATTATTTGATTTTTTTGAAACTTTATATGTTATAGTTGTACTTTGAATTATTTTTCATTCTAACATTTGAATTTTTGTTTATATATATATATATTAGATTATTAGATGAGAAATTGATTCTATCCACTTGAATTCTTTAGAAAAAAATTCAAATACAACTACTCAATTTATTCTATTGTGCACATATATATTAAACGAGGAACGAATTCATTTAATATACAAGTGCAACAACCGAACAAAATTTCTCTATTTATGCGATAACACACACCAATAGCCATGAGAATTTGAATCGTATTCTTAGTTCTTTACTTGCAAATAAACTCAACTCTATTTCCAGTCTTTTCAATATTCCAACTAGCATAATCCTTTCCAAAAAGAAGAAATGTGAACATGAATAATCCACTCTCTAACATCTAGAATAAAAAACACAACCAATTCAATTTCAAAACTACAATATTTTTAATTGAAATGAAAAATTACTATTATTACCATCTTAGCATTTTAAGTATTTAACATATCAATTTATTGATAAAGAAATAGTCACTTTTAGAATTTGAAAATATCAAGAAAGTTATTCTACACAAGAAAAAAAATACGAAAATATTAGAAAAAAAATTATTAATAAAGATCAAAAATCAAAAACAGAAACTTAAAAATAAAATAAAAAAACATCAAATGAATGGATCATGAAAATAAAAATCTCGCCTGAGCGTGGTGGCTGGTGTTCCAGAGAAGAAGATCGGAATAGGATCGGCGATCAGCTTCGCGATCGTGGTCAGAAGAGAAGCCGCACTGCAGTCGGGTTTGGTGACCCGATTCTTTGAATAAGGTAAAGATGATAGCTCTATGATACTACAAAAGTGGGTTAAAATTACTGAGTCATGTAATTTAATTAGATCAATTATATATGTAACTCATTTAGGTCATAAAATTACTCATTTAAGTTTTAATTATATCATAAACTTACTAATAATTTTGATTGGTAATTATTAAATATCGAAAAATCAAATTAATTTTATTGGGTAAGACATATAGTTGTAATATTATTAAAAAATTGAGCAACAATTTTATAGTCTAACTCAATCCTTGCAAGAAAATATACTTGTAATATTACTGGAAAATTGAGTTATATGACACTTATCTAGTACACATCTACGTTATAGACAACTATCTTGCTTCAAATAAAATAGTACACATGACACTTATCTAGCAAATTATTCATTTATTATGATATTAAACTCCTACCTAGAGCATTTATTTTCTAATGCAACAAAACAGAATTGCATCTTTCAAGCATATTCTACCTTTTCAAACAGACTCATAATTTGAAATAGCATCTTTCAAGTATATTCTACATTTTTTCAAATAGACTCATAATTTAAATATTTGTATTTCAAAAAGAAAAAAAATTGAATACTTTCTTGCAGGAAAAAAAATGTATGCTCTAAAAATAAGTGTTGTTAATGTACATTAAAACACATAAGTAAAATGGATTTTTGTGCCACAATTGCACCCAAATAAAATCATCAATCGCATGATCGCATTTAACCCGCATAAATCATGTGATAAAAAAAAAACATTTTTTTTACAAAATATGATTAACATAACTGAATGTTTTAAAAAAAGTAATTGTATACATAATGATAAATAATTAACATATTCTTTTATACAAATCTTTTCCTTTTAGATTTTTCGTTCATTAAACATTTTCTTTCTTCTACATGCTACCTTTTTTCTCTATTTTTGTGAATTATTTTTTGGTTTCTTTAACAATTTTCTTATTCTTATATTAGGTTCATATATCTAATTTTGCGAGAATATGGTACTTCAGTTTAAGGTAGAAAATATCTTAGGACGGACCGAACATCTATTAATCAATTTAATTACATATACTGCACTTCGTTGGTGTTTTTGTTTTAATTCTTTCAATATACCCATTTTCGTGGAATATATTTAGAGTAAATACTTATATTAAACTTCAGAATATATAATACGATATTTTATATTATAAAGTAATAAAAGCATTCCTTCTTTTTATTTTCTAATTTTTTTCTTTCTTTCTTATGTGGACAGTGTTGGTAGAGATATAAATTTCACTAATAATAGGGTGAATACAATTAGGAATCTAGATCAATAAAAATATCGGCACTAAGTAGAGATATGGTTATACTTGCTAAAGTACAAAGTTAAAAAAATAAAAATAATTTTAAGATCAAATTTACACAAAATAAAACTATTTATCCACTTAGATCCAAAAATTATAAAAGGTCTATTAAACAAATCAATTTTAAAAAA
>JBBPBQ010020321.1:9660226-9702111 GCA_037974755.1 Cicer yamashitae | reverse complement strand
AAAAAAAAAAAAAAAACTTAATGCATCAAAAACATTAATTTTTATAAGGTGGGTTATTCTCTAAAAAAAATTCTATACACAGGTAAAATTAATTTAATAAAGAAAAAAATTCAAATTTTACATATAATTAAAAAAAAAGTTATTTGAAAATATCTAAATGATGAAGTAAATACTACAAAAATAATTATATGTCTGTTTTTTTAGCATGTTATAGGTATAAAATTTTCATCACTATTTAACGGTGATTAATCTCTATCGGAAATTGTGTGGACACATAAGATGAATTCTCCTCTTCCAATCAAATTGTTTTGATGCGCATGAGTTAGAGATCAAACTCCTTGACCAATTACTTAAAGGGATTAAATCCCTTACTACTTGGACCAATTCATTGTTAGTAATGACATGTTTTTTTTAGTTTCTCATAAGTTCCATCCACGGGAGATAATCCTATTCGAGGTGCGTCGGACATTAATTATTGTAAATGTTTTTTTAGTTTCCTAGTGAAAATTTTACCTCGTGTTCACTTTATTGTAAAAATTTAACTCCTGCCATTAGACTCAACCCCCTTTAGTGTTAATCATATCTTTACTGATTCAAAAATAAAAGAATTTATTAATTAAAATAATAAATTTGATTGACAATAATCTAAATAGAAAAATAATTAATTTCATTTTAGTTTCAATAGTGTAATTGTTAATATTTTATTTTTTTGAAAATATCTCATGCAATAATCTCCATCTATATCCTCACTACCCCTTTCACCATGGAGGAATTTCGTAATGCCATTTTTTCCAGGCAAGCTATCAATTATCAAAAGTCAAAATTCTTCTGTAGTAGGAACGTTCTTTCTTTGGTTAAAGACTTTATAACTAACATTCTTGGAGTACACTCCATCCTTGAGACAGGTAAGTATCCTGGATTACCTTCCATGCATGGTCAGCAAAAGTAAAAAAGCTACCTTTAACTTCATCAAAGAAAGAGTTTGGAGGAAAATAAATTTGTGGGATACCAAGTGTTTGGGTAAAGCTGAAAGAGAAATTCTAATTAAATCAGTGCTTCAGTCTATTCCGTCCTATGTCATGAGTATTTTTCTTCTTTCCTCAACCTTAGATAATGAAATAGAGAAAATGATGAACTCCTTTTGATGGGGTCATGGTGGAACTTCAACAAAAGCAATCCATTGATTCTCTTGGGAAAAAATCTCTATGCATAAAACCGATGGTGGCATGGGCTTTAAAAACATTGCAGCTACCAATTACGCTATGTTAGGCAAACAGTGTTGGCGTCTAGTGAATTCTCCAGACTCTCATCTCATGGTTATTCAAAGCTAAATATTGTTCACATTGTGACTTTCTTGTTATTATTAATTTGAAATTAGATAAGTCTAGAACCATGCAGAATCTCTATATAAGAATCTAGAAGTGTTTTAATTATAGAAAATTGTGAGAAGTATCTAGAAGTGGGTATTAATTAGGAAGCTTCTAGAAATGTGTCTAGAGTTTTCTATTTGTACCTATAAATACCTCATTGTACTTGACATTAAGCATCAAGCAAATTGTGAGTTTTATATTATAAATACCTTCCTTTCTCTAACAAAGTGGTATCTAGAGCTTGGTTGTAAGAGTTGAGAAATGGCGACTCGTGATTACACTACTTTCCACTTTCCTCTTCTAAAAAAAGAGAATTATGAAAAATGGTGCATTCGCCTGAAAGCATTCCTTGGCTCTCAAGGTGTACGGGAGATTGTTGAAAAAGGCTATGATGAGCCACAAGATGAAGAGGGATTGTCTCAAGTTGAGAAGGAGATTTTGGCAAAGACAAGGAAGAAGGATCAACAAGCTCTTACTCTCATTCATCAATGTTTGGATGATTATATGTTTGAGAAGGTTGCCGATGCTACGAATTCAAAGGAAGCTTGGAAGATTTTGGAGAAATCACTTCAAGGCATTGACAAAGTGAAGAAGATAAGACTTCAATCTCTAAAGGGAGATTTCGAAGCTTTGAAGATGAAGGATTCCGAATCAATTTCAGATTATTGCTCAAGGGTGAAGACAATTGTGAAACAAATGAAGAGATATGAAGACAAGATAGAAGATGTTCATGTAGCGGAGAAAATTCTTCGTTCCTTGACTCATAAGTTCGATTATGTGGTGTGTGTTATTGAGGAATCAAAAGATCTTGACTCAATGTCGATTGAGGAATTAGAAGGTTCATTGCAAGCTCAAGAAGAAAAAAAAGAAGAAAAAAAAGCAAGAGGAGCCATTAGAGCAAGTTCTCAAGATCAAAGCTTCGTTGAAGGATGATAGAGGATTCAATAGTCAAAACGGACATGGACGTGAACAAGGAAGATGGCGAGGACATGGTCATGGCCAATGAGGAAGACGAAGTGGTTTCAATCGTGAACCAAACTACGAAGAAAGAAGTCACTCATCACCAAGAATTCGTGGAAGAGGAAGAGGTTATGGCTATTTTCAAAGTGAAAAAAGGTATGACAAATCTAAAGTTGAATGTTATAACTGTCATGAATTTGACCATTTTTATTGAGAATGTCGTAATGCTCCTAATTAAGAGGAAGAAGAGGCTAATCTTGTTGACGAACATGAAGAGTCAACTTTGTTGCTAACACTCAAGGAAGAAGAGAGAGATGCTAATAGTTCATGGTACTTGGACAATGGTGCAAGTAACCATATATGTGGATGCAAAGAGAAATTTGTGGAGCTTAATGAAAAGATGAATGGAAATGTTTCTTTTGGAGACTCATCAAAAGTGAAAATTGAAGGGAAAGGTACGAATCTAATCTTTTCTAAAGATGGGAGCCATAAGTTGATTAGTGATGTATGCTATGTGCCTAAATTAAATAGTAATATTTTGAGTTTGGGCCAACTTCTTGAAAAAGGATATGAAATTCTCATGAAAAATAAACATCTTTGGCTTAAAGATCAAAATAACAGTTTAATTGCTAAGGTTCTTATGTCGAAAAATAGAATGTTTATCTTGAACCTAAAAACTATTGAAGCAAAATGTTTGAAGATGAGTGTTCAAGATGAAGCATGGCATTGGCATATGAGGTATGGCCACTTGAACATTGGTGCACTTAAAATTATGGGAGAAAAGAATATGGTGAAAGGATGCCCTCAATCAATCATCAAAATCAATTGTGTGAAGGTTGTCTTCTTGGCAAGCAAGCTAGAAAAAGTTTCCCTAAAAATGTCACATCAAGAGCAACTAAGGCACTACAACTTGTGCATACCGACTTGCGTGGACCAATCAATCCATCTTCATTTGGTAAGAGTAAATATTTCATTCTCTTTATTGACGATTTTAGTAGAAAAACTTGGATTTATTTCTTAAAGCAAAAATCAAAAGCTTTTGTTGTTTTCAAGAACTTCAAAGATCTTGTAGAGAAGAAGAGTGGTCATGAAATCAAAGCTTTGAGATCTAATCCTGGAGGTGAATTAACTTCGAAGGAGTTTAATGAATTCTATGCAACTCATGGAACTCGCTGTTCGTTGACAGTTCCAAGATCTCCGCAATAGAATGGAGTAGTCGAGAGAAAGAATATAACTATTTTGAACATGGAAAGATGCATGCTAAAATCCAAAAGGATGCCAAAGGAGTTTTGGGCTGAAGTAGTTTCTTGTGCGGTCTATTTGGTATATCGTTCTCCGACTTCAAATGTCAAAGACCAAACCCCTCTGGAAGCATGGAATGGAAGGACGCCTAGTGTTAATCACTTTTGTGTCTTTGGGAGCATAGCATATGCACATGTGCCACAACAAGAAAGATCCAAACTTGATGATCAAAGCATCAAACATGTCTTTGTTGGCTATGATTTGCATTCTAAAGGTTACAAGTTGTACAACTCATACAACAATAATGTAGTGGTGAGTCGTGATGTTGAATTTGAAGAAGATGCTACATGGAATTGGGAGGATCAAGAAGAAACAAACTATAAATTCCTTCCATATTTTGAAGAAGATCAAGAGGCCACAACACCAGTTCAAGATGCAACTCGACCTTTTTCACCTCCTCCTTCACCTACTTCTCTAGAAGAAAGTTCAAGCGAAAAACCAAGTAAGATGAAAGATATAGAAGACATTTATGAAAGGTTAACTGAAATTACTCTTGACCTTGAAGAGTTGTATTGTCTCTTAGCGGATAGTGAGCCAGTAAATTATGGAGAAGCAGTGAAAGATAAAAGGTGGAGACAAGCCATGAATGAGGAGATCAAATCAATTGTGAAGAACAACACTTGGGAATTAGCAACTCTTCCAAAAGGCCAAGAAGCAATTGGAGTCAAATAGGTGTATAAGACTAAAAAAAAATGCTAATGGAGAGATTGAAAAATACAACGCAAGACTTGTTGTCAAAGGCTACAAACAAAAACATGTAGTTGACTATGAAGAAGTTTTTGGACCAGTTGCTCGCATGGACACTATTCGTTTGCTAATCTATGTAGCAGCTCAAAATAAGTGGAAACTTTATCAACTTGATGTAAAATCAGCATTTCTAAATGGTTATCTTGAAGAAGAGGTCTATGTTGAGCAACCAATAGGGTACGTGATTAAAAGACATGAAGATAAAGTTTTGAGATTGAGGAGAACATTGTATGGATTAAAGCAAGCACCAAGAGCAAGGAATAGTTGCATCAACAAATACTTCTAAGACAATGGGTTTGCTCGTTGTCTCAATGAATATGCTCTTTATGTCAAAGTTTGTGATAATGGAGATATTTTGATTGCTTGTCTCTATGTGGATGATCTTATATTCACTGGGAACAATCCAAGTTTGTTTGAAGAGTTGAAAAAGGTCATGGCACTTGAGTTCGAGATGACTGATATTGGGCTCATGTCATACTACTTAGGCCTAGAAGTAAAACAATTGGAAGAAGGTATATTTATTTCTCAAGAAAACTATGCAAAGGAAGTTTTGAAGAAATTTAAAATGTTTGATTGCAATCCAGTGAACACACCAATGGAAAGTAGATTTAAGTTGTCACAGTTTGAAGATGGACAAAAGGAGGACCCTTATTTTTTCAAAAGTCTCGTTGGAAGCTTAAGATACTTAACATGTACAAGGCCTGATATTCTATATGCGGTTGGAGTAGTGAGTCGTTTCATGGAAGCTCATACTACTACACACATGAAATTCACTAAGAGGATACTCTGCTACCTTAAAGATATGCTTGATTATGGACTATTTTACTCTTCTTCTAATGATTTTAAACTCTTTGGATTTTGTGATAGCGACTTTGCCAGAGATATTGATGATAGAAAGAGTACTAGTGGCTTTATATTTTTCATGGGGGATTGTGCTTTTTTGTGGAGCTCAAAGAAGCAACCTATTGTCACACTTTCAACATGTGAGTCAGAGTATGTAGCAACAACATCTTGCACTTGTCATGCCATTTGGATAAGGAGATTATTGAAGGAACTTCATATGCCACAAAAGGAGGCTACTGATATTTGCATAGACAGCAAGTTTGCACAAGCACTTGCAAAGAATCCAGTGTTTCATGATCGCAGCAAGCACATAGACACAAGGTACCATTTCATTAAAGAATGCATTGCCAAGAAAGAAGTTGAGCTTAAATATGTGAAGACTCAAGATCAAGTTGCAGATATTTTTACAAAGCCGTTAAAATTTGAAGACTTTCAAAGGCTAAGAGCAAGACTTGGAATGAAGAAGAAAATTTCAAATTAAGGGGGAGCAATGTTATTACTAATTTGAAATTAGATAAGTCTAGAACCGTGTAGAATTTCTATGTAAGAATCTAGAAGTGCTTTAATTATAGAAAATTGTGGGAAGTATCTAGAAGTGGGTATTAATTAGGAAGCTCCTTGAAATGTGTCTAGAGTTTTCTATTTGTACCTGTAAATACCTTATTGTACTTGACATTAAGCATTAAGCAAATTGTGAGTTTTCTATTAGAAATACCTTCCTTTCTCTAACAGTGGGCATCGGCATTTGTATTATAGACGAGTATGGTCACTTTATTCTTGCAAAAAATGAATGGTATATGCCGGTGTGTGCAGTTCATGTCGATGAAGTTCTTGGTCTTCTCTCTGCGTTATAGTGGGTTCACAAATTGTATTTGAGATTGATGGACTTTGAATTAGACTCCAAAATAGTTGTTGACAGTTTCTACTTGAATAAGGTTGGTACATCAGAATTTGGTGACATACTACGAAATTGTTGGAGTATAACCTCTAGTGTTGAGTTTGTTAGGAGACAAGCGGATGAGACTTTCCATATATTTGTTATAGTTGTCACATCCCTAACTAGTTTCTAAATTTTGGTTGATATACCTCATTATATTGAACACATTATATTGAACACATTTTATCGTAAAAATAAAATAATATTATATATATATATATATACACCTAAAAAAGTCTAGCCACCCCAAAAGTGTTTTCTTCTCTAAAATTATCTCTCCAACTTATTTTTCTTCTTCTCATTTTAATCAAATAAGTGTTTTTCACACACACACACACACACACACACACACACACACACACACATATATATATATATATATATATATATATATAGTTTTTCTCGTCTGGGTTCCACCTATATAATAACAAAATAATTTCCACATCAAATGCCCTATCATTTAGTTCCACCCCTCATTGACCTAGGTTACTCACTTTATTAAGAGCACCATCTTTAACATGGGTTGAATACTTTATGGTGACATCAATACACTCATCACAAATTCAAAATATAGCATCATCGTCATCAAAACCCATATCACACAATGCATCCAAGTTTTATCGTTAGATCACATAAATTGGCATCACACAACGCATCCAAGTTTTATCATCAAACTCATATCACAATTATACACACACACACATATATCCAAATTTTATCATCACATACACTCATCAAGTCAACACAAAGTTCATTCAACTTCCAATATGACAATAACACCTTATAAATGTTTCCATAATCTCACAATTACCATATTTTTACATTAACTAATATACAAGAATGAAATTTAAAGTGGCAAGTCAATTAAAAATTCAGCACTATCAAGATTATGAATTTTACCTAAGTATCAAAATTAATTTGGTAAAAATAAGATGTTTCAAATAGAATTTTAATTGAATCAATCACTAACAAATTTTCATTCAGTTCTGGAACAATTTTCTACACATTAGTAAATCAAATTTCCTTATCAAAAGTTCAAGAATGAACATGTAGAAAATTATTCAACAAATTTGTCCCTTTATTTTTACTGATTCATGAAATTGGTCCCCTATTTTAAAAGCAGACAGTTTTGGTCTCTCCCTTTGATATTTTAACTAAAAAACGATGATGTAGGATGTTTTAACTAACATGACATATGATACGACATATAATGATTAATACCCATAAAATCAGAATAAAACACTGTAAAAATTTAACTTTGAACTTCATAAATTTTTCATATTTATAATTTAATTAATACATCTAGATGGTTCTATATCATGGAGTTTTTCGCAGCCTAAAATTTCGAGTGTTTCTCGAATACAATGGAGTCGCCACCAAAATTTATTTTAAAATAGGGAAAATATTGGGAAACTCTTAAAAATAGAAAAATGCTATTTGAAACCAAATTTTAGATTCGGGAGTCGATTATGCGTAAGGAAGGTATTAGCACCCTACGACATCCGTTAAAATATGGTTATCTATAATTAATTGTGCAAAATTAATGTTAATTTATATAAATTTATTTCTTCTTTTTGTGTGTGCAAATATAATAATTTTTTTTAACAATCTAGAGATAAGAGTGTATTTAAAATATAAAGGAAACAAAATAATTTTATTATTATGCTTGATAAGAGTGTGATCCAGTTCCTACATATCTCCCAGTGCGATGAAAATCAAAACTATGTAGTTCTTTGGTAGAAAATGCGGATGTATTGATTATGTTTTTAAAAAAATTTATTTTGCTGTTGATAACAAGGTTGTTTTAACGAAAGAAAATAAATTTGTTTAATTTTGAATAATTATTTTAAAATACAAGTTTTAAGACTATCAAATTGTACAACTCGTGTCTCAAAAATTCAAGAATTAAAAAGATGTCTCATCTAGTTAATCCGTTTAAGAATAGTGTTATTATTTTGTTTATAAAAATGAGCTTTAAAACCCCAAATTGTACCACTTGTGTTTTAATCACTCAAAGATTAAGAAGATGTGATATGTCACATCTAATTAATCACTTTAAAATATATTTTGTATAATTATTAATTTATTAATAATAAAAACGAGTTTTAGAACTATCATGATATAACAATTTATGTCAACACATAACTTGAAGCAAGATTTTCTTATCTGTTTTTATTTTTCAGGCAAATTTTCTATTCAGTCAAATTTTTCTCCTTCATCTGATTGATCTTTTTGTCTCAATTTATAGGCTAAAATGATGAATGTGTGTGTCCATGAGATAAAATTAAAATATGTTTTTTAAATTGTTTTGCAGCAAACCTCTAGCAACCTTAGATAATCAGGGGAAAAATTGGCTCACCTTTTTTGATTGAGTGCATTATGAGTGAATATTTTATCAGTAAAAAAGAGTAAAAAGAGAACCTAAAAAGAAGGAGAAGAAGATTGGTTAAAAACGCTAATTGGATTAGAATAAGCCTAGGAAGGACGAAAATGACCTAAATGTTAAACCAATGACACAAACGCACTTATTGGATGCACAAGATTGGTTAAAAACTCTAATTGGGTTAGAATAAGCCTAGGGAGGACGAAAATAACCTAAATGTTAAATCAATGACACAAACACACTTATTGGATGCACAAGATTGGTTAAAAACCCTAATTGGATTAGAATAAGTCTAGGGAGGACGAAAATTACCTAAATGTTAAACCAATGACATTTAAAGTATATGTAAATCTTTAACAAAATAAATTTAAAACTCTTGATGAAATATATTCAATAAACAATTTCCTTTACAACAATTTTGTATGCTCGTAATTAAAACATCATACTAATAAAACAAATAAATTCAAACAGCGCCACAATATAATACAACAGTAGCATTCTTTAAAATAAAAAAATATTAAATATTAAATCATATTTTTAACTTTGTTGATCTTACTTTTTGGTTTGTATTTTACATTAGTTTTCATTTAATAAATACAAGTACCATTATGTGTTGAAAAACAAATCGATAATCAATGTACAAGGAGAAAAACAATCATCCAGTATTATAAGTTATTGTGCAAATTTGACAAAACAGTTTTAAAAATTAAATTAAATGATAGGTAAACATGATTTTATCTCATTTTAATTTCTCTGATCATACTCAATTATTCTAAATCAATAGAATTATATTGTAAGATAACTATATTTATAATACATAAAATATTACTTATAAAATTTATGAAATGATTTAATTAATACCCTGCAACATAAAATGATATAATTAATGTATGCGCAACATGCAGACCATAATCTAGCTAGTTTTAATAAAAAAGAAGCTTGAATTACTGATCACTAGAGAATTCTATCTCATCAAGCAGAAGTAAACCGCAAGCAACATATTGCAAATCATATCATTATTTAATTTATTAGAGAATATCAAGCAAGATGAAATATCAATTTGCAGAACAAAAAAAGCTTTACTTAAGATGGGACTACTTTCAATCTATCCTCATGTCCACCAATAATCAAAGGAGAAATTGAATTACACTAAAACATAATACAGTTACATTCTCAAATCCAAGTTATGCAGACAATTTTGACACGGTAATTAAAATAATTAGTATACATCTCTATCTTAAATTTGAAAGATGACATCAGAAAAAAAGAAAAAAAAAAAAAAGTGAATTTATCCAAAACTCAAGCTAATAAAAGAATATAAATTTTCTCAATATTATGCAATAACTACATATAAAAATTCCAAAAACTTTCATACGATGTTCCAAAAGTTAGTAAAGTTAGCATAACTGCATATAACAAGCCAAAGATCATAAGAATTACATATAACACATCTAAACAAACTTTTATTTCTTTTTCTTTTGTTGAAAAGTTAAAATATTTTTGTATAATATATAAAAATGTCACGACTTAGCACAAGGAGTGTCAGACTATTCATATAAAATATAGACATATATCATCCAAATTCATCTAAAAACCATTTATCATAACCAATTTTTACATCCAATTCATATAACCGGATATATTTTGCAAAATTGATTATAAACCGGTTTTTGACATTCAAAAATGTATATTTTTTATAAAAATAAAATAAAAATAAAATAAAAATAAAAAACTGGTTTTAAACCAAATTCATATTTTTTTTAATTCAATTTATAAAAAAATCTCTAAAAAATCCCAAGTTAATATGTTGGGACTGAAATTGCAAACTGAATACAAGAATGTACATATGCAAGAAACATTTATGCTACATAAGAATAATTGTGTCCAAAAGAACTGCCATCACAACAAGTTAATATGTTGCATGATCGAGAGGCTGTAACACTTACATGATCAATTCTCCAATTGCAATTGTTGTATGTACCCACCCACTTATAACTTATTAGAGCTCACTTGTATTCAGTTACTAAATTCAAGACAGAAGGCTAGAGTTATCCTTCTCTTTCTTCACTTGGTCTCATCTAATTCTACTTCTATAATATTGCTAATAATGCCTTACAGCATCTTCTGCAAATAGCCAAATACCGATTACTTAACAGTTGATTAATTTCATACAAAAAAATTCATAAAGGGTGTTAATAATATAATATGTACTCTTCATGATCAAGCCTTTAAAAATAGAAACTACATATTCAAAAGCATTCCATGTTGTGTTTTCTAGTGACTATATATTCAAAAACATAACAAGTAGACTAAAGACACCTCCATTCACTAATTCTTAATAACCCCACAAACACAGATCAAAATTTGTTATAACTGTCATGATAATAGACTAACCAATCGTAACAAAAAGCCTCCAAACTTATGCAACTAATGCTTACTTCAATGTCGGGCCTAAAGCGACACCAAACCAGCAAAAAAAATGAGCTCGCCACCTGCTGCTACCTGATCAATCACAGCAACAAACGAACAGCAGCACAACGCAAAATCCAAACAGCAAACTTTACTACTCCTTCAAAACCAACTAGCTAGATAACAAAAGAAATATAACTCTGTCATAAGAGGTAAGATCTAGCATACAACCAATCAAAACGCGCACTATGAAAAAAGTTAATTGTTGAATCCCTAAATAGTGGAAACAACTCATTCAGTATTCATCTGCAAAATTGCATCAAATTACAGTTGCAAAGGAACTAGGGTCATCAAAGTACACGATACCGACTAGCTTTTACATTAAGGTATCATCTATCATTTTTGGGTCATCAAGGCATTCAATCCCTTACAAAAATCATGGAACAAAGTATATCCAACTTGCCTTCGAATTTGGGGGTGATTAAGCTCATGTATACCACCCCATTTTTAGATAATGAAAAATAAAACATTTAATTTCACTTATCAATTCACCAACCAAACTTGGATTCCTTACATTATGAATAAAGAGTTCATAAGACATCCATCCCTTTCAAAATTTGTGAAACAAATTATATCCACCGATTCCTGCCGTTTAGGTGTTATCTTTTTTTGAAACAGAAGATTGAAGATTCTTTTTTATTTAGCGAAGATTCAAGGTTCTCGAATAATCAAGTATGAGAAAAAATAGATATCTCAATTTTAAACCAGGCGGGACAAATCTTTTGGAATTAAAATTCCAAATTGTGCAAAACTCCATCATAACATCCATAAAAAGTTTTTTTTTTCAAAATCTTGGAAACAAATAGGGTCTTGGGACAGAGCATGTTTGCTCAATTAATGTTCTTTTATTTCTCAAGCAGAAGATTGAATGTTCTTGAATAATTCAAGAATGAGATAAAAATCTCTTTCAAAATATTGGCACCAAATAGAGTCTTGGCACAGAACATGTTTTGCTCAATTAAGGGTCTTTTTCTCAAGCAGAAGATTGAATATTCTTGACTAATCAAGAATGAGAAAATTTGTATCCCAACAGGTGTGAATTCAAATATTTTGCAACAAAAATACCAAATTTAACTAACGAAAATAAGTCTTTCAAAAATTGATGCAAAACAGTTGGAACAGAGCGGGGCAAAAACGTTCAAGAAGGTTAAGGTTATGGGTCGTGTATTCCACAACCTTTTTGCAAAAAGATTTCATCTTGCAATGAGTTACAGTCTCTTTTTCTTAAGCAGAAGATTGAATGTTCTTGAACAATCAAGAATGAGAAAATAGGTATCCCAATTATAAACCAGACGGGACAAAATTTGTTGAAATGAAATTCCAAAATCGTGTAACAAACGTAAAAAGCGTCTTTCAAAACCTTTCAAGAATGAATGAGAAAAATATTGATGCAAGCGAAATTGAAGAAAAAGAAAATGCTATTGAAATTGAAATAACAGACGTAGCATCGTAAAATAAAAAGTGTTTATAAAGCCTATCATGTTGGGCTTAGGTATTTTAGTGGAACTTTGGGTCGAAGCCCACATCCGAGTTATAGGAAATTACTCGACCCTTTTTAACAAATGGTTATACAAGAAAGGAGCCAAATCTTTTTCATAATAATAAAAAATAAAAACAAATAAAAACAAATGGTTATATCCGAACCAAAAAATTGATGGTTAAATTTTTAAGTAAATGGTCAAAAAGATAATTTTAAGTAATTTGCAATTGAATTCTTAAAACAAATTGTCCTATATGAAGGGAATCAATTAAAAATTTAAGGATCTCATTAGGGATAATTTTTTTTTAAGTTTATGACCAACCTAATAATAAGTTCATAGACTTGATCAATTTTTTTTTTAGTTCAATAATGTAATTATAAATTATCAACTAAATTACAAGCTTTTTCAATTCAACAACAAATTTAAAATTTCTCAAATAGCTCCATGACTTCTAGAGTAATAAGACTGAATTAAAAATTCACACAAAAATCATTAAAAATAGTTGGAAGTTATCAATGAAAGTGGACAATTAGACTACACTGATATGAATATATGGGACTACTTTAATTTTATTCTAATTCAACCACCTCGTCATTAATTGTCGCCTACTCCATCCCCTCACAACTTGTGAGAGATTTTTTTTCACTATCAAAAAATGAATGTATTTAATTACAACAAAATTTTCTTGAACACTAATGATCCTAAATAATTCTGAACCAACGACCTTCTAATTATGAGAATCTTGAACAAACCCCTCCGAATTTGTAACCCTACAAATTTGGTCTTCAATATTCAATTTTATGTAGCACACACTTCAATCTTGAAGAATTAACACCTTGAATCTTCGACTCCTTTGAATGTTTCCACCATCAACTTTGAAGACCAATGAAAATAAAAAAACATAGAA
Source organism: Cicer yamashitae (assembly GCA_037974755.1). Lineage (NCBI taxonomy): Eukaryota > Viridiplantae > Streptophyta > Magnoliopsida > Fabales > Fabaceae > Cicer > Cicer yamashitae. Next base: position 9,688,712 of record JBBPBQ010020321.1, on the reverse strand, counting down.
TCCCCATTTTCTAGGTAAATTTTTTTCTTCTTTTTTACTTCAAATCAATTTAATATTGATTCCAATCAAGTTCCACAAACTAAGAACACTCAAAATATAAATTCCAATCTTAGTTTTTCACAATGAAGATCAATCGCATCTAAGAGATTAAGGGTTTTCGAAAAAGTTGTGATTAATGAGATATTGAGAGAAAGTTGTGATGTTCCTTTGTATGAATAAATGGTAAAAAGTGTATATATTGAGTAATGAGAAAACCAATTTGATGCACTAAAAAACAAAAAAATGCATGCCTAATTCGAATCACGTTAATGTTGAATTGAATCAACATAATTTCAATCAAAGTTAATTTTGACATGGTGATTCGAATCCTCTCTGACTTGATTCGAATAGACGTAATTCCAATTAAAAATTGATTTTGACAAAGTGATTTTAATCACCTCTAACTTGATTTTAATCAACATACTTTCAATTTAAAGTTGATTCAAATCACATATAACTTGATTGTAATCAACATAATTTATATTCAAAGTTGACTCAAATTACATATAGATCAACTCTAATCAACATAATTTCAATTCAAAGTTATTTAAATGTATGCTAAAAAAATCAATATCTGAAAATATTTTCAAAGATCCAAATGACTTAAAATTGATTTTAATGCAAAATTAAAATGTTAGTTTCTCATATTCTAAGAAGCGAAAAATTGTTGAGACAAATTCGTTTAAGTCATCTAATTTAAACATAGTTTTGACATTATTCAAAATAAAATAAACCTAAACCTAAAGAAACATGTACTCACAACAAACAAAAATATGAATGAATAAATATATAGAAGGAATATTTATACAATTTAGAAAAGTAATATTCTAAAGAGATCCCGAAACTAACTTTTACTTAATTTTTTACGCATCATTGAGTCAAAACAAAATTTGACACATCTTTATTTACATGTTAATTAACGTCTTTGCATACTATAATTACAAATTGACAGATAAAACTTTACTATTGAAAATTACTCTTTTAATTTAAAAATTAAATTAATAGAAGGTTCTCTTAAAACTTAGAAGTGTTATTTAAAAAGACTTATAACAATAAAAATTAATTATGCATTGGTAAAAAAAATATATTTATAACTTTTAACTTTAAAAACAAGTCAATTTGATTTGTTAATGTCACCGAAAAACTAAACTTGAACATAATCTCTTTTTATAAGCAATTCAAATCAAGTGCCTTGGAGTTTATCCTTACACATAACTAATTTAGGGTCACTCTAATGTCCAAACTGGTAAAACAAGAGCTTTAGTCATGCAAAAAATATTTTTTGTCATGTAGGTTTAGGCTTCAACATAAATAAAAATATTTAATTCCAACAAATAAAAAGCATCACAAATGTGAAAAGATACAACAATTAGCTACTTAATTAAAATATTTTACATCTCAAAAAAGAAAGATAAACAAGTAGTTCACCTTAAATCTCCAAAATACATTTCACCTTAATTTAATCTATTTTGAAGCAGCAAGACTTTCATAATGAGCTTTGTAGAATGCCAAAAGTGTTTCTCTAGGGGGAAGTGTTTCCTTGACAGTTGGATGATTTTCAAAGTCTTGACTCCATTTATAAAGCTTGGGAAATTTCTCATTGGTGAACAATTTCAATCCTATTGCTTCATATAAAATAGAGAGCCAAAAAGCTATTAAGACAGCAGTAATGTCAAGAAAGCCAATATCTTCTCCACCAAAGAATTTGTCCTTGAGCTCATTCTCAAGAAATTGAAGAGCCACTTTTGTTTCCTCAATACTCATCTCATGTTCATGCTCATCAATAGTGTAAAAAGTTTTCCCCATAGCACTAAAACACTGGTCACACAAATTAAGGTAATTAATATGAAAAATTATGCATGATAAAAGTAAAAAAAAATCATGTAAACTAACAAAGAGAATGTGACACTTGTTCATTTTCCTCAAATTAAGGAGAGACTTTAAATGAAAGAAATACAGTGATAATTTTATTATTAAATTAACATTATTTAGTGTCGACGTATTTGTTTGGTTCAAGTGTGAGTGAATAATTTCACAATGATTATTAATGAATTAAATGTTAGATATATAAGAGAAGTGATGCATATACGTAGTGTCTTAAGGTTTTCGGTGGAGATAGTGTTAAAGTTTATAGTGTTATAGAGTATTTGGCTCCCTCAATTCTTGATCATTTCACACAAATTAAGAAAAATCTCAATAATTATTTTACCAAACTATCTTTATTAACTATTGGTGCATTCTAATTATTATAAATATAAAGTTATGGATTAATAAAATGAGATTAATGCATAAATAATATTAATTAAAAAACATAATTGGATAAGAAGAAATGAAAATATTGCAAACTAAAAGTGACACTCTTTGTGGATAATTTTTTTTTCAAGTCTGATAATTATTGTGGAACCCATGGAGGTACTACTAAAAGATCAAATATTATTGTATCAATCATATCTTAGATTTTATATAATTCTCAAGATAGGGGGTAGAGCCAGGCCTGTCCTTCCTAAATGCCTCCCAGTTAAGAAATTAATATTATATCAAGGATATATATGTCAAACTCAATTCTTAAGTTTGAGATTTGTCAAAAAAAAGTTTGAGACACATGTCGAACTGTGATTTTGAAATTTCCAACCAAGTTTGATCTATTCCATATTCCTTGTTAATTTTATAATATTCTTTATTATTTTTGAGATTTCACTTTAAATAACTTAGAGAAGACTATAACTATAACCATTTTAATTTTGTTAATGAAAGTTAAACACATGGACCTAAGATCATAAATTAACTTACTCAAAGATTTTATACTAATTAAAGTTGGGTATATCATGAACATGGACTAGAGTTACAAAACAAGAAGAAAAAAAATGAAAAATAGCATAAAGGAATAATTACCTTGTCATCTATGAAATTGGACCAGAAACGAGCCAAAGATCTTTTATATGGATCAGAAGGCAAAATAGGATTTTGTTTCCAAGTCTCATCAATATATTCAAGAATCACAAGAGATTCTGAAACGGGCTTTTCATTGTGAACTAATACTGGAACTTTTTTATAAACAGGATTATAATTGATGAGTGCATCACTTAAATTCCCCATTTTTTCTAACTCATATTTGTATTCAACTCCCTTCAATTTTAGAGCAATCTCCACCCTGCTCACAAATGGACTTAACCTCATCCCAAAAAGTTTCAACTCTTCCTTATTTGATGCCATCGTAGCGCTTAAATTTTTTACCCAAACAATTGTATATGGCTATAATTTGATTGATTCCTAAGATCAACATTTATAGATAGAGTCAGGATTTTTATTCAACAAATCGGAAGTCAACCACAAAAAGTCTATGTCTATTCCATTAATTAAAGGAGTGGAAGGAAATAGTAATTATAATAATATGGATATGAGATCAAAGTAGAGTCACGTATTCAATTAAAATGTCACATTAGTCTCTAACGATAAAAGTTTAAATATATACTATTTTGATTAATATTTTACAATATTATGAATATATTTGTCAATTTACAAAATTTGATGATTAATTTCACCGACGCTTACAATTTAAAAGACCAATTTACCGGTTTACTCTATTATATATATTTCTTTTATGGATTTCTAAAATATATTTTGCTTCTAAAAAATATATATATCTAGAAATAAAGAGTGATAGGAGTATATATATTTTAGAAGAATAAAAAAACTACAAGGTGCAAAGGGCACCAGAATTGTTATAATTGAGGTTATAAGGGTTTGGAGGTAGCGTAAAGAAGAAGAACACAAAAAAAAAAAAAAAAAAAAAAAAAAAAAAAAAAAAAAGTAGAGATGGACACCGGACATACATAGAGATGGATTAGGAGGAGGAAAAATAAAGGAAAAGAACCAATAATAGGAAAGAAAATATTAAATGCAACTAAGTGATACTGACACGATGCGTTAAAATATAATACTTTGTTTATTTTTAGTTTTATTTATAACTTTCAGTTTCAAATTTTTTAAATCATAATTATATTTTTACAATTAAATAAGTTTTTGTTTCTTATAAATATATATATTTCTATTTTAATTTATCTAATTTTTTATTTCAAATAATAGTCTATTAAATATTTTTCATCAACAATTTTGGTCTCTATTTTTAAATTAATTCATGTGTATTGTCTGAATTTTTGAATGATTTTTGCATGTATTTTAAAAATATGATAAGAATCTCTCACACAAAAATTTAGAAATTTTTTAATTGAGGATGAACAAAATATATTTTTTTTTTAAGTTTTTACACTTGAAAATTCATATTTAATTAATCTTTTCTTAAAAAAATTTAAATTTTTGTCAAAGAGATTCTTATAATGTTATAAACATGTTTGTAAAAAATTATTTAAAAAATTGAACCATACCTATGAACTGTCTAAAAAGCAAGGACTAAAAATAAAATATGGTATATTTATAAAGATCAAAAATTTATTTAATTTTATCTAAACTTATTTAATTTTATCTTTTATTTACTTTTTCACTAGACATTAAACTTTATTTGAGATTAATTTGAAATATATTATATCGGCGCAAAAAATGTTTCGACCTACATTTAATAATGTATTGACACATTGTTTAATTAATTCACATACATTATTAATATACAAAGTTTTACTTTGCAGCCACTGCAAGATTGTGTAGTTTTTATTTTATGAAGATGACAATTAAAATTGTGTGCGAAGAAGACAAAATCAATGGTTTTCTTCCACACCGTAAAATTATACATAGTCATTTTTCATTTAAATACCATGATAAATTTACACACAACTAGTCTTAGATTGTAATCTGGGACAAGACGTTCAATTAACAATATCGGCTATATATTTATTAATTTATTATTATTTAGTATTTTAATTTAAATGCGGGTTAAATATGTTTTTAGTCTCAGTAAAATTTAAATTTTTCAATTTTAATCCTTGTAAAAATAAAAATACAACTTTTAGTTCAAATTATTCAACAAACAATTTTAGCCATATTAAAATGAAACATGTTTAATTGTCCTTTAACTGTAAAAATTTTGAATAATTTTTTGCAAATTCTTTAGAACATTATAAAAAGCTCTTCCATAGAAATTTAAATTTTTTTAATATCATATGAAATAAATATGTATTTCTTATATATAAAAAACTTAAAGATAAAAATAACAAAAAATATAAATTTAAAAATCGAATTTTAAACTCATATTTTATAGTAGAACTTTTTGTATTGTTTTAAATATACTTAAAAAAATTCATTCAAAAAATATACTTTCACTTAATATCAAAAATTAAAATTGCATGTATGATAACTTTTTGTAACGACTAAAAATTGTATTATTTATATTATACGGAATAACATTAAAAAGTTAAAATTTTATAAGAACTAAAATTATAATCAATTTTATAGTAAAATTTGGTTTGTTTATAACTAAAACCGGTTATTTTATCTCTCTTATTTTATGATTCTTTTCTTGTTCCAGCATACCATTCTCATATCTAGTTAATGGTAAGAGAATCATTGTTTTATTTAATTTGAATACTTTATTCCTTGGATTTTGTTTCAAGCATATATTGGACTCTCACAGCTCACGTTATACTTTGTTTTGGTTCTTTTTGGAAGGTCAGAATACTTGTCACAGTCTCCTTGGATCTATATTATAATTTTAAATTGCAGTTATATACGATTAAATTATAAACTTTAATATTGAGACAAAATCCGGACAAATATTGTGGATACAGTCTCAATTATGCTTTAAATATTGCTTTAGAGATCTTTAAAAAATTTATACCGCAGACCAATTTAAAACTATGATTCATGTATTAATCGACAAAGTCAAAAGAGTGTTGCAACGCTGTGGTGCGATGGCTGCATCTGAGGAAGATGTGAAACTTTTGGGTTCTGTTGGAAGTCCATTTGTCATAAGAGTTCAAATTGCTCTAAAATTAAAGGGTATTGAATACAAATATGTGGAAGAAAAGTTGGGCAATTTGAGTGAAACACTTATTCAATACAATCCAGTTTATAAGATGGTTCCTGTTTTTGTTCACAATGGGAAACCGATTTCAGAGTCTCGTGTGATTCTTGAGTATATTGATGAGACTTGGAAACAAAATCCTATTTTGCCTTATGATCCTTACAAAAAAGCCTTGGCTCGTTTTTGGTCCAAGTTCATAGATGACAAGGTAAGTAACTAGTTCACAAATCAATTCTCTTGATAAAATTTATTTCGATTTGGATAAACAACTTAATTAAATGTTTATAACACAAATATTTATTATTTACATACTTATATATAAACTATTTCTATGATAAAAAATAAAATAGATTCAAACTGATTAAGTGTATAGTAATAAACTGAAAATAATTTATGAAGGCGTCATAAACTGTTTCAGTAAGTCCATTTGAACAATCTAACAAGTTTTTATGTCAATTAATAAGTTCAAATAAGTCAATTTAAACTGAACTTAAGTTAGATATATCTCAACTCAAACATATAGTCAACTATTAAAATTTTGGAGAAACTTTCTTCATAAATTTTGTTCCTTGTGAACTTTGGTTGAAATCATGTTACTAGTGATTGATCAAATTCAGTTATGAACCACTTTAAACTATTCATTGTCTGATATAAAGTTAAGTTCATTATGAATTTGTTAATTTTAGCTATGAAATCTCATGGACTATAGAAAGTGGACTATATCACTAAATGTAAACTTTGCTTGTCATAATTATTACTGTAATTTGTGAAATCAGTGTGTGGCTGCTGCATGGAAATCTGTTTTTATGGTTGATGAGAAACAACGCGAGAAAGCTAGAGAAGAATTATTAGAGGCTCTGCAGTTTCTTGAGAATGAGTTGAAGGACAAGAAGTTTTTTGGAGGAGAAGAGATTGGTTTTGTGGATATTGCTGCTCTCTTTATTCCTTTGTTTCAACAAGTTGCAGAGTTTCAGTTATTCACCAGTGACAAATTTCCAAAGTTATACAAATGGAGTCTAGAATTTTACAATCATCCGGTTGTTAAAGAAATTATGCCTTCAAAAGACCAACAATTTGCCTATTTTAAAGCAAGAGCTGAGAGTCTTGCTGCTTCAAATAAATAGATGATAAATATTGTGAGAATATGAACTTCTAAGGAAATTTGTATAGTTAATTGCTTGTGTTTGTGTGAGTTATTGTTGTTTGAATTACATTTCAAATGGATTATAATGTATTGTTTCATATGTGTGACAAAGATTCTGCAATATTATTTTCATTTTCACTATTTCAATTAATATAAGAAGAGGAGATATCAAGATATTTCAAGTGTAACTCATTTTATTTTAACCTTCTGTTTTCTAATCGAAAAAATGTCTTGTAATCTAGAGTTTTATTAATAGATATACGAAGTCTGATCAAAGATTATTTTAATAAGGATGTGAATTCAGATTCTTTTGAACGATTCGTTCTCAACTAAAATTTATTAACCACTTGAATTCAAGAAACTCATAATATAAAATATGATTTTGAAATGAAATCCTAACACAGAGAAAACTTAGTGACAGGTAATAGTTCACAATCAAACTTAAAATTCTGAGTCTATTTTGAAACAGAGAGGCTCTCATAATGAGCTTTGAAATAGGCAAAAATAGGGTCTCTAGGAGGCATATTTTCCTTCACAATTGGATGGTTGAGAAATTCATGGCTCCATTTGTAAAGCTTGGGACACTTTTCAGCATTGAACAATTGTAATCCTGTTATGTCTTGAATCAAAGGGATCCAAAAAGCAATGTACACAGCAGCAATATCAACAAATCCAATATTTTCTCCTCCAAAGAACTTGTCCTTCAACTCATTCTCAAGAATCAGCAGAGCCTCAGATGATTCTTTAACATTCTTTTCACGCTCTTTCTCATCGTCAACCGTATGAACAGCTTTAATTGAAGTAGCAATGATCTGATCATTTCAAAAATTTAAACATTTATTAGTAATTTACATTACAAACTAATCAATACATACAGAATTTTTAACTTAGAATATTTACCTTGTCGTCGATGAACTTGGACCAAAAACGAGCTAAGGCTCTTCGATAAGGATCAGAAGGCAAGATGGAATTTTGTTTCCAAGTCTCATCAATGTACTCGAGAATCACAAGAGACTCTGATACAGGTTTATCATTGTGAACAAAAACTGGAATTTTTTTATAAACTGGATTGTATTTGAGGAGAAGATCACTTTTGTTGGTCATATTTTCTTCTAGAAATTTGTATTCAATTCCCTTCAACTTGAGAGCAATCTGTACTCTGCAAACAAATGGGCTTCCCACAGCTCCCAAAAGTTTCACATCTTCTTGATTTGTAGCCATTATAGCACTTCAATTTTCTATAACTTTAACAATTGTCAAGTAACTTGTTTTGGTGTGTGAGTCCTTAGGTCTTGTGCTTTTATAAAATTTGGAAGATTAATTTTAGTAATTTTTAATGTATACGTTGTTGTCTAAACACATGAGAAGAATCCAGAGACTTAAAATAAGGGAAAAAGAGGTGCAGCCTTCTCAATCAAGATAATGGACAATAAAGTGATGTAAGGGGTTACAGCAGCAATATATATCCAAAATTAATTGAATTATAAGTGTGGTCAACCTCACAATGAAAATTATTAATTTTATTCACCTGTATGTATGTATACGTGGGATAACTTTAGACTATTGGAGGTTGAGAATCCTTTTCTGATATGTTTTTGGCTTTTTTTTTTTTTGGATCCTTTATAATTTTTTATCTTAAGAAAACTCTAATTTAATTGTTAGAGTTCTTCTAATAAATAAAAAATGTCAACTCTTACCGTCTTCATATTCATTTTCTTCATTTTTCATCAATCTCAAAATAAAATTATTAATAATAATCTTGGATAGACTTGAATTTTACAAATATATTAAAAGATAAATGACTTATATAATAAATAAATAAATAAATAAATAAATAAATAAATAAAAAATAACTTTATGAAAGTTTTAAAAAATAATGAATTTTATAAGTTTTTTAAAAAGATAATGACTAAAATAATAAAAAAGAAAGATACATTTTGCCTAAATTTTTTCTATTTCTTTTGTTAGAGCCTAGAGGTAAAATTCTCAAATATCAAGTGACTCTCAAACGTTAAGTGGATAGAAGTGAATATTGCAAGTTTAAACACACAACCTAACACATCAACTCATTCAATCGATAATAATTTAATTCGAGTATTAGTAAAGACAAAAAAATATATTAATTTTTAAGCATTAATTTATGTAGTTAGAATTTGACCTTATGTGTAAAGAAAATCTACACCTCTCTTCCTATTTCTTTGCAGAAATTCGTTCCTTTTTCTTTTTTTTATGTTGATTAAAATTCGTTTCCTTTTTTATCTATGGATTATTCCCATATCATATCATATTTATTTGATTTGATTTGATATCTATATACTATCTATTTACATCCACATGCGTTCAATTATAAATTGCCCATTCCACTTTTTCCTTGTCTTTCTTCTTTTCAGATATCAATCATCATGTCAACAACGCATAGATTTAAAAAATAAAAATAAAAATCAAACTAATTATTAAATCAATCATTAGTCTTCCTATAAAAAGCAACTAGACCTTAGAAATAGCATACCAACACAAATTGCTTGATAAGATCAATCAATTGAGAATTGAAAGTGCAGCAATGGCTACATCTGAGGAAGAATTGAAACTTTTGGGTTCTGTGGGAAGCCCATTTGTCATAAGGGTTCAAATTGCTCTAAAATTGAAGGGTATTGAATACAAATATGTGGAAGAAAAATTGGGCAATTTGAGTGAAACACTTCTCAATTACAATCCAGTTTACAAGATGGTTCCTGTTTTTGTTCACAATGATAAGCCCATTTCAGAGTCTCTTGTGATTCTTGAATACATTGATGAGACTTGGAAACAAAATCCTATCTTTCCTTCTGATCCTTACAAAAAAGCATTGACTCGTTTTTGGTCCAAGTTCATAGATGATAAGGTAATCCAATTTATAGATTATTACCCATGAGATATATCTTAATACTTAGATTACTGTTCTAAATTTAAGTTGTAGTTACGCCGTAAACTTTGATATTGTAACCTAATACAGACAAAAATATTACTCATGAAGCCGCAATTGTAGCTGGGTGTTGTTGCAAAAAAAATTGAACTACTCCATCGGGTCACTTTTTTAAACAAAGTAACTATTTTTACTGTTATTAAGAAACTTAGTTAATTGTAATTAATTTTCTAAATTTTATATTTTCAGATTTATTAAAAAAAATCATTTTTAATGTCAAATATTCAACTAGTTGCATTAAATAGTGACCAGAGGAGTATAAGTTAGAGAATTCAACTCACCATATATAGTGACACAGCTTTACATATTCAATTATCCAAATTGTTATTTACCCTAAAAAAAATTGGACCAAGTTCATTTATGATTATATTGCTTATGATTTTTATATAAAATCCTATTATTACTAGTTATGAACCACTTTAAACTATGTTTTATTGTTATGATGTGTAAATTTTATGGAATCATGTAAGGAGGTTTTGTAGAATTGTTCATTTTTGAATTGAACTTAATTTGGGAAATGAATACTGTGTTCTGTATTTCATTTTGGCATGACACCCTTAACACAACTTGGTCTCCAAAAGATGCATTGGATTTAAGATTTTTTTCCAATTCCTAAAACTCAAATTACAAAACTTCAGAAAACAAAACAAAGATCCTTGGCATGTTAGAATATCACTAAATGTATATATAACTATAACTTTTTGTGAAATCAGTGTGTGGCTGCTGCATGGAAATCTGTTTTTATGGTTGATGAGAAACAACGCGAGAAAGCAAGAGAAGAACTATTGGAGGCTCTGCAGTTTCTTGAGAATGAGTTGAAGAACAAGTTCTTTGGAGGAGAAGAAATTGGTTTTGTGGATATTGCTGCTCTCTTTATTCCTTTGTTTCAACAAGTTGCAGAGTTTCAGTTATTCACCAGTGACAAATTTCCAAAGCTATACAAATGGAGTCTAGAATTTTACAATCATCCAGTCGTTAAGGAAATTATGCCTTCAAAAGAGCAACAATTCGCGTATTTTAAAGCAAGAGCTGAGAGTCTAGCTGCTTCCAAAAAATAGATTAATATAGTGTTAGTCTTTGAACTTCTAAGGTTGTTTTTTTTGTACTTGTCTTTGTGTGAAATATTTGTTGCTTGAGTTTCATTTCAAGTGAATTATAATGTATGATTTCTCATCTGTCATAAAGATCCTACAATATTGTTGTCGTTTTTGCTGTTTCCATTAATGAATGAATAATTTCCTCCATTCCGTTTAGTAACACAAATTTTCCTAAAACTTAGACTTTGTGGAGGACTGATTAATATACTGATATGGATCATCAGAATTTTGAAAGAAACATCTGAAGTTAGATAGCTGTATTTTATGCATGAAGGAAGCCAATTTGAAATGAATGGTTTAGTTGATTCAGACTATGCTGGTTGTTTGTTGATAGTATGGCTTAGGAATTAAGATCTCTTTGGATTGGTTTATTTAAGTTTATTTATTAATATAAGAAGTTGTGAGATGGTAGAACTTATGGAAACAACTTATGATATATCCATAAACTCTCTAGGACACTTTATGAAATGCTTATAGCTTATATGAAAACAGTTGGACTTTGTTTTATCTTTTGTTATAGAAATAGCTTATACGTAGCTTATATAAGATAAACACTTATGATATAAGGACTTAATTAAATTGTTTATCCAAACAATAATGTTTTGGGAATTGAATTGCTATATAATTATATGTGAGTATTGTAAGTTACACTATTTTGTGGTTGATTAGATACGAGAACAGAGTTTATATGCAAAACTGATGTATTTCCAATAATTCTTTTATGGTGATTGAAAGGTTGTAGCTACTTCAAGTTTCTTAAGCACTAGTTAGAGGATAGAAAGACACCTTTTTCTTTATTCAATTAAATACTGAAAAAATTACAACAAAAATATCATTAGATTTCACATGAAGAAATCTCATATTACAAAATATGATTTTTAAATGATATCCTAACAGCAAAATCTCAATGACAGATAATATTAGTTCACAAACTTTAAATTCTGAGACTATTTTGAGGCAATGAGGCTCTCATAGCGAGTTTTGAAATAGGCAAAAAGAAGGTCTCTAGGAGGCACATTTTCCTTCACAATTGGATGATTGAGAAATTCTTGGCTCCATTTGTAAAGCTTTGGATACTTTTCAGCAGGGAACAATTGCAGCCCTGTTATGTCTTGAATCAAAGGGATCCAAAAAGCTATGAACACAGCAACAATATCCACAAATCCAATCTCATCTCCTCCAAAGAACTTGTCCTTCAGCTCATTCTCAAGAATCTGTAGAGCCTCAGATGATTCTTCAACATTCTTTTCACGCTCTTTCTCATCATCAACGGTACGAAAAGCTTTGATCGAAGTAGTCACGATCTGATCATTTCAAAAATTTAAACATTCATTATATTTCCAAAGTATCATTTTTTTAAAAATGTACATGGCTGCAATTTAGGTCGTGACATTAAATTTAAATTTTTTATATGTTTGTGCAGAGCAATTGTAATGCGACCGCAATTAAAATTGTATCAGTCACATTTGACAGTAATTTTTAATAGGCTAGGAAATTTACCTTGTCGTGGATGAACTTGGACCAAAATCGAGCCAATGCTCGTTGATAAGGATCAGAAGACAAGATGGGATTTTGTTTCCAAATTTCATCAATATACTCGAGAATCACAAGAGACTCTGAAATAGGCTTCTCATTGTGAATAAAAACTGGAACCTTTTTATAAACTGGATTGTATTTGAGAAGAAGATCACTCTTGTTTGATAAGTCTTCTTCATGATAATTGTATTCAATTCCCTTCAACTTTAGAGCAATCTTTACACTGCAAACAAATGGGCTTCCAACAGCTCCCAAAAATTTCACCTCTTCCTGATTTGTAGTCATTGCAGCACTTCAATTTGTATTGGTGTGTGAGTCCTAAGGTTTTGTGAGCTTTTATAGAGTTTGGAGGATTAACTTTGTTATTAACTTGTTATGTTCAATGTACACGTTGTTAACTAGATGTGGAAACAGATATCACATTTATATAAGAATCCAGAGATTAAAAGTAAGAGACAAGAGATAATGCCTTTCCCTATCAAGAATATAATGGCCAAGTGATGTAAGGGGTTACACCAGCAATGTATATCCAAATTAATTGAATTAAGTCTGGTCAACCTGACAATGGAAATTATTAATTGTATTCACATTTCCATCTATAAATTACGCATATTAAAAATATATTGTTGATAACATTAAGTTTATGCAATTTTATTATATAAAAAAAAATTTAATTGTAATTTTGGTCTATTGATTTTCAACGATTCACGTTATTGGTCCATCTATTTTAAAATTCGACAGTTTTTGTCGTCTCTCAAATTTTTGAACTAAAAAATGATGATGTGATATATTATAAATGACGTGTCATATGATCTAAATACATTAGTCATTCATGTGTTAATCATTTCACATCATCATATCATATGTCGTATCATTTAAAATATGTTACGTCGTCATTTTTTAGTTATAAAATCATAATGAATGACCACAACTGTCAAATTTTAGAATAGAGGAACCAATTTTATGAATTATTAAAAATAGGGGATTAAAACTATAATTAAGCCAAAAAATTAAGTTTATTGTCTAAATTACCTTTATTAGAACATTCAAAATAGAAAACATTATATATTAAATGAGGGGTAGTTTGGAAATATTATCATTAAATAGGAGAGAAATTAATAATTTTTGCTTATATTTTCCTAAATAAAATGAGATAATTTTGTTTATATTTCATTCTGAATAGAGTATATATTTGTATAAAAAAATAAAGTATAAATATATCTATCTATCTATTAATAATACATTTGAGTCTCGTAAGTAAGAGTCAGAATAGGTCAGACCAATTGACAGGCCTCTATGGTTTAGTCTATGCCAGACTTTTTTTTTTTAAATAGACAATGTCAAGACTTCTAAATAAATTTAAATAATATTTTATATTACTAGTATAGTTATTATATTAAATTTAATCTTTTTGTTAAATGTTGAACTTTTTGTAATTTAAGCATATTAACCTTATTAAGTTTTCGACATATTTAAATGTATTATTCTAAAATAAAATTAACGTAGGATGCTATATAAAGTCATATTCTTTAAAATGTCATGTTAAATATCAAAGTAGAACTTAATTTCATTAACATGTAACTCATTTGTCTATTTAAATATATATATGATTACTTATTCAAATATGTTAAAATGAAGTAGGCTTTTAAGTAGGTAAACAAGTCATATCAAACTTCTATCAAGGTCAGACTTTGGCCTAAAAAGTAAGTCTACAACGGGCCACAGGTCAGATTTAGGCCTTGAATTTTTTTTGATTGGTCATGTTCAAGTCTTGGAAAGCCTAGCTTGATATAGCGTATTCTCACTCCTACTCGTAAGTGTAGCTTTGATGGTAAAATTCTACACGAATATTTGATATGTCTCCCTTTTGTCCATACTTAATGTATGTGAATCCCTCTATAAGTAAAACCAGTGAAGAAAAGGAATTGGAAATGTGTTGGATGATGCCATTGTCAAGGAACATTGATCTAAAAATAAGGGTAGTGGTATGGATGATCGTTGATAGGGTTCACAATGTCATGGAGGGAAATATGGTGGTCCATGGAACAACGAGGTGGAAAATATGGTCAATGGTATCATTAGCAACGATGTGCTGGAGTTGGTGAAGGGAAGCTTCATTTAGGTTTAGTTTGGGTTGACCCACAAGATGAACTGGTTCACTGTTATTGGGGAAGCTCATAATGAGGTCGGTGTAATTAGTTACTATACGCTCCAAAGTTTTTAACCATTGCACCCTTAAAACTAATTCAACAACACTTAGGGGTAAAGCAAAAAAGGTTCACTAAAAATTTGTGAGAGCCCAAGAAAAAGGGAACTTGAGGACAAAATGAGAAACATTGTAATTCCTCTCCATTGCCAACAAGGACTTCGAAAGAATGGGTTGTTTAGTTGGTAAGTCTAGTTGCTTAATGACCTAGTCCTGGACAAAATTATGGGTGCTACAACTATCTATTAAAATATAAATGAATTGGTGTTGAATATAGCCCAAAAACTACAGGGTTTGTGGGATAAAGTGGCCCATTATGGCGGACAAGCTAATCTAACGTGGGTCAACTTTATTTTTGGGTCCTGGGCGGATCATGTTTAGCTCTAGCTAGGGTTAGAATGGCGTTTTCATCTCACTGTGGGTGTGTTTCGAGTTCAACGATCAAAAGGTGAAATTGGCATTTGCATTAGTGGTTGGGAATAAATCGTTTTCATAGTTGTAACAAAAACCTTTTCACATTGACTTTGGAGATTGACTGACGAAAGATGTTTGGTATGGATAGTTTTGGGTGGGATGATAGTAAGGGTGTGGTGGAAAGATGAAGATGGTAGAGTGGGGTTTGGGGAATATTTGGGAAAGTGGGATTGGGGTTTGGGGAATATTTGGGTAAGTGAGGTGGGGTTGAGTATCTAGGGTTTTCTCTTCTTGCAACTTAGTTAAATTGATAGCTTGAGAAAGAGACAGTTGTTGAAATACTTGCACCTCATGAAGGATTTCTTGTTTCAATCCAGAAATAAAACAGCTTAGGTAAAATAGTGGTGGAAGACCCACGATTCGATTCACCAATGTTTCGAACAAAGTTTTTGATATTCTATCAATGTGGGTGTTTGACAAAGTTTTAATAAGGCTTATTTGGGATCTTCATATAAAGAAGAAGTGATAATATAGCTATTTTCCTTCAATTTTCATCATAGTTTATTCATTGCAAATATTAGTACAAATAATATAGCTGCCAACCAAATTCTCAAACGGTGACAATTCAACTATTCATAGTAATCTCTTAAGCATTTGGGCTTTACCCTATTGCGTTGGGCATTGATCCTTGGGCTTCTTCTCAGGTCTTTCATATCTTCCTCTTGTTCAAAATTATTTTGGCGTGCTTCTTGGGTCATTACAAATTTATTTTATTTATTAAATATTATACATAAGATATTATGCTATAGGTGTATTTTTTAGTAATGTTTCACCTGTCACTTTTTTATAGTCATTTGTTGTTGATATATATATATGGAGCATATCAAATGAGAGGAGTTTTACAATAAGAAAGTTAAATTTTGACCACACAATCATATATATGGATGGTCAATATTAGAAGAAAAAGTCATGCGACTTTTTTAAGTGATCATGTGTCATTTAAATAACTCTTAATCATTACAATTTATGTATAGTTAATTGTATGGTCAAGATTTAACCCTCTTTGATATGCTTCTATATATATATATATATAAACAAATAGTAACATGTATTCTAAGAGTAGAAGTTAAAGAATCAAAAGTAGAACTTTTGTGTTTAACTCATATCGCACAAGCTTTCATGTATATATATAGTAGATAAGTGCTAGTAAACACTCTCTAAAATTCACATTTTCTAATACTCTATCTTTGAGTAGTTAAAATTCACATAGATCCTAAATTATGTGGATCTCATATGAATTTGGTAGAATTCCTTTGAATTTTAACCAATCAGTAAAAGAGAGTGTTAAAGAGTGTATCATCAATATTCACAAAATTGAGAGATCAATGATCATCCGAATTAGATGAAACAATCTAGATTTAAATTCAACATTGTTAATTATAAAATTAAATTTATATATTTTACCATCCAATCTTAATCAATAAATTTAAAATTTTTAAGACTGCAGCGAATCTCAATTCCTTGTCTTCTGCATACATTAAAATAGATGGATTTTGTTCTCTTTTTTTATCCATTAAATTATTATAAAGGAAAATATGATAAAAGAGTCCTCCACGGTCTAGATTGTTCCACGTATATATACATGTGAACCCAATTAATGTTTCCCATGTTAGGTCGACTACACTTAATTCATTTTTCTATACACATTATTGCTGATGTACCCTCTTACATCAGTCGACAGTCTTGATCAAGAAGACACCAACTTCTTTCCTATTTCTTTAGTATATTATACATCTAGATATTATTCCCATTTTATATTTATTTTAAATCAATTTATCAATACTTTAGTGCCACTTTTTCTTTTTCATTCAGACATATAGTCAACAACGCGTGGATCAAATATTCCAAACTCTATATAAACCCCCCAAGACCTTAGGATTCATACACCAATACAAATTATTTGACAATTGTTAAAGTCATAGAAAATTGAAGTGCTATAATGGCTACTAATGAAGAAGAGGTGAAACTTTTGGGAACTGTGGGAAGCCCATTTGTGTGCAGGGTACAAATTGCTCTCAAATTCAAGGAAATTCAATACAAATTTCTTGAACAAAATTTGTTCGACAAAAGTGAATTACTCCTCAAATATAATCCAGTTTATAAAAAAGTTCCAGTTTTTGTTCACAATGAACAGCCTATTTCAGAGTCCCTTGTGATTCTTGAGTACATTGATGAGGTTTGGAATCAAAACCCCATTTTGCCCTCTGATCCTTATCAAAGAGCATTGGCTCGTTTCTGGGCTAAGTTCATCGACGACAAGGTAAATTTCCTAGCTTTTAAATTACGATTGCGTTTTTTTTTTAATGTTAGTAATTAGTATCGTTAATATTATTAGTATTTTAGTATTTTGCATTGTAAGACTTGATACCGTTGAAAATTATAGTAAAAAAAATGTGGTAGATGCCGCCTTAATTGCGTTACAACGACTTTGCACAAACATACAACTTAACTTTGATGTCATGACCCAAATCACAGTTGCGTTAATTCCGTTTGTACTGATTATTTTGTGAGTAAATAGTTATTTGGGTTCTTGAATATGTTAGATAGTGTCACTATAATCTATCTATGAATGAATCAAAATTGCAAAAACGTTTTTAAATGTGCTTTTTGCTAGTCACTTTGGTTCTCATATATGTCTTTAGTTTAGTTTGGTACTCAAATAAGTGTTCTGTTTGTCAATTTGATCTGGGAAATTACAAATAGAATACACACTGAGGGATGTTTTTGAAATTTCGTTACATTCAAGATTATAATGACATTGTCTCACAGATTTAAGTATCAAGATGAATGAATGTTCACTCTTTTTTTTGGAAGGTTAATAAGTGTTTGAATTTTTGAAATGATCAGATTGTGAGTTCTTCATTTAAAGCTGTTTTTACGGTTGATGATGAGAAAGAGCGTGAAAAGAATGTTGAAGAATCAAGTGAGGCTCTAAAGATTCTTGAGAATGAGTTGAAGGACAAGTTCTTTGGAGGAGAAGAGTTTGGATTTGTTGATATTGCTGCTGTGTTCATAGCATTTTGGATCCCTTTGGTTCAAGACATAACAGGGTTGCAATTGTTCACTGCTGAGAAGTATCCAAAACTTTACAATTGGAGCCAAGAATTTCTCAACCATCCAGTTGTGAAGGAAAATTTGCCTCCTAGAGAACCTCTTTTTGCATTTTTCAAAGGTCGCTATGAGAGCCTCATTGCTGCAAAACAGACTTAGAATTTCAAATTTGTAGACTTTCGTTATCTGTCATTGAGTTTTTTTATGTTAGGGATTTCTCCATGTTAAAGAAATTCAATAATATTGTTGTCATTTTTCATATTTCAATCAATGAAGAAAAGGGTATCTCTCAATCCTAATGGTTATTTGAAGCATTGAATATGACTGATGCGATATTAATTGCAATAGAAAAACATCAAAAACCTGTTGTGTTGAGGTTGCAGAAGTTTTTAACACTGATTTGCATTTTAAAAATCATATTAGGAGAGGTTTAGCAAAAAAAGAAAGATATCAGATTATAGCTAGAGTGGTAAATATCTCCTTTTCCTTGTGGTAGACAGAAGACAATTGTCAGTGCCAAAGCAGAAGTTGTAATGGTATGTTAGTGATCATAGATTCACAGTTCTAATAGAGACGTTCGTTTGAAAAAAATTAGCTGTATGGTCCATATTTGTTCCATTCATGGTTTGAGTAGGGATAATAACTTGCTGTCATAAAAGAGTAAAATTAAAATTTAAAAGGAGGCCTATTGAGTTCTATAGTGATGGTAGAAACTGGAAGGACAACTTTGGAACAAATTATTCATGCGGTAAGCTGAATACTAAAAGTAGATAACAGAAACTAAGCCTGCTGACTGGGGGTGAAAATGAGGCGAACTACTGCTTTTGTAATGAAAGAAGAAGAGACTATTAATCATGTATTCTTTTACTGAGTATACAGTTGAAAAGTTTGGATGGATATAATTAATTGGTGGGACATGAAGATGCTGATAACATCAAGCCCATGATAATAGTTCGATTGATGCCGATAACATCAAACCGTTTTAGAAGTTGTGGATCTGTCTATGCTTTGTAGTTTTCTCGTCGTTATGGGCCAACAAAATAGAGGTGTTTCTTAAAATTGCTCAACAGATTGGGAGCAACTACTGTTCCTTATTAAACTAAGACTAAGATTTTGGATGAAGGGATGGAACTTGGAGACTTGGAGTGTCCTTTTACTCCAAGTGCAATAGTTTCAAATATTGAAGGTGTAACAAGCACCAAGCAAAAGATAACAAGAACGTGCTCAGTTGGTTTCCTCCACCATCAAATACTTGGAAATCGAATGTGGATGGTTCATCGAAAAGTAAATCGGGCCCAACGGATATAAGTGGTGTTCTTCGAAATGAATGCTATGAGGTTTTGTTGTGTTTCTGCTGGTATATGTGAACTCTGTTGATGATTAACTTGCTTCTGTAGCTGCTGTTTTTTTTGTGTTTGTTCTTTTATGTATGTGTTGTGCTAATCTATATTCAAGCTAGTCCTTGTATTGCAGTTGATGATTGTATCTAAACTGCTCTTCTGGTGTGACTGTTAGAAGCTTGTAACATGTGAAACTGTTGTGTGGTTTTTGTTTGGCCGTCTAGCACATGATATTGTTGACCCTGTAACCCATCATAGAAGGTGGATAGAATTTGTCGACATTGATGCTGTTTTTGAGATATAGATTATTAATAGTCAGGATTTACATATTTAAAATATCTCTTTTTAAAATCAACAATGAATCTCTTAAAATATTTATAATTTATCATGGATATTCATATAATAGTACTTATTCATATTTTACATGACAGACTACTATTAGTAGAATTAATTTACATAGCCTAATGGCCTAATTACTGAAGCACACCAATTACATTATTCCTTGGATAAGCTAATGGGTAATATTTAGAACAGTAACTCCATTAGCCTAAGTACAAACAGTACAAGAAAAGGATATCAAAATCTTAAATGCTGCTTCACAAATGGATCAACTAGTCGCTGCTGCTTGAATCCTTCACAATAGTCACTGGGCATGGGGAGTGAACCATCACAAAGTTGCTAACACTTCCCAATAGTATCCTGTTACCATAACACAAACATGTTCAACATACCAAAATCACAATAAATATACATGCACATGCAACAATTGTTCTAACCAAACTTCGAACTTTCATATTATTGATCAGTTCATAATTAACTTAAACATGTTTCACAAGAATAAAATAAACTATGATGATGATAGAGTCCATGAGTTAATCATGAAATCAAACACGTATAATTAAGCCATTATAATTTAAAATGTGTGAACCTTTTGATTGTGCTAAGGCCTCTGCTTCCCAAAACCAGAGCATCTAGCTTTAGATCTTCAATAGAGTCCATAAGTTTCTGTCTTGCATCACCCCAATACAACTTTGTAACAACACTCACCTACAAAATACAATCTCACAACCATAAAAAAATATTGACAACCTTGAAAATTTGTATCTAGACTCTTGAGTAGGATTTTGCAATAAAGATCTAGAATTGCGATATGTAACTGCAATTATTTGTAGTATGAAGGATCACTCGGGCCGACTCATCGTATTCAAGCGAACATTAAAATGAGGTCTTTTATGTAAGAAATAGCTGTAAATAGACTCAAATCTATGACCCCAAAATACTACATTCCGTGTCTAACCAATTCATCATTCAAAAAATCAACTTAATAGTAAATAATAGTGTCTCTTTTTGGTCCCGAGGCCTAAATGCCTTTAGAAAATGAATGGAATAAAAAGAGAAAAACTGAGAAGAGAAGAGAAAAGAAAGTTATATAAAACAAACCTCCTTTTGTATGGCAGCAGCGTGAAGCATATCAAGAACCTCAACATCAGCTTGCACACCATACTTGCTTAAAACCTCTGTTTCTTTTAACTCTTCCAAAGTAATAAGAGCTACAAAGACAACAAAATCAAATTTAATATTCTAAATATAAAATTATTATATAAATTTATAAGAACCAAAATGAATTAAAATAAAATAAAGCACTTACGTGAACCAGATTTTGCTAACAGCTTATTACGTGATTCATCAGAAGAATTGGAATTGATGTGGATAAGGTAAAAAGTGTCACCTTTATCAGCCATATTTACAATGGCCCATTTGAGAGCATTTTTGCTGTTCTTAGAAAAATCCATTGCAATTCCAACTTTTCTATCCTCTACCATTGTTTCTTATTATCTCTTATTGTTTTTCTCTCTCTTTTTTTTTTTTGTGAACTTAGTATGTTAGTGGCTTTTCTAGTGCTCATGCAAGTAAGAAGAAGAATTTGGGGGATGAGATTTAAATACTGTATTGTTTTTACAAGAAATGTAATTGTATTATGTTTAAAAATAATAAAATGATTCTAGCATGAATAGTAATAATTGAAATAAAAATAAATAAATAAATAAATACTACTTTTTTAATATTATCTAAATTTTATTGAATTGTGTTGAATTATCAAGGAATCGTAAATTTAATTAGTAATATTAGAATATTTCTGAAGAATGTTTAGATGAATTATTTATACAATTTTTGTTCCCAATTCCTCACGTTATCCACCATGCCCAATCCGTGGTAAATGTTATGTGCATAAGTAGAGATCGAATTATATTTATATTGTATTCGAGTTATAACTTAGTTTGTCTTCTTTGAGTAAAAAAAATAACTTTTTGCTTCTAATTAGCTTTGTAAGATAATTTTAACGTATAGCACTAAATAAATATTTATAGATAAATTATTTTTTTCTTTTCATATTTGTAGGTATAATTTTTTTTTCTTTATATTTGTAGGTATATAAAATAAGTGTTTTTAATCCATCCTATGATAAAATTCGGGTGTTTTTACTAGTCTCTATAAAGTGATTTATAACATATATTTTTTATAAAATGAGAAACTAAATTTGATAAAACAAAATTATAACTTTTATAAAGACGAAATTTAAAATATCCGTAATTTTATAAAAATTAAAAATATATTTAATTAATTTTAGTTTTTGTCAAATAGGTGTCAAATATTAAGGATGATATTTTGCATTAAAAAATAGAATAATTTATTCCATGTGCCAGTTTTTCACACATGTTGTTTGCATATCTCTGAAGGCCATGCTAATATATGCAATGACCTTTTTTTTTCTTACTAATTTGCAGTAAGAACAAGCCAAAGGCTGCATTTAAAAATAAAATACATCCTTTTTAGTTTAAGTAATTCAACTAATATTTGAAAGGTTGTAGTTCTCCGAGTAAATTACTACAAATGATTCTTAAGTTCTTTCTATCATTTTCAAAGTTTTGCGCATAAAATGTTTCTTTAACATAAAATAGTTACCTAATTAATTTTCACCAAAAATTATTTTTTTTTATAAAAAAATATTAGTAATTAGTTAAATTAGTATTTTTACACATTCTTCAAAAGAAAATGTTACCTAATTAATTACCAAAGAAATACTGAATTCTCTATGCATGGGTGATCATAAAAATTGCACAAAAAATTTTAAAAATTAAAAATTTGGGAAAAATAGCAGGAATAGTATTTTAGTTGACAAATTGATGTGTAGTGGAAGCACTTCAAATTAGCTTTTACTTTTTATTCTATGAACCTTCATTTATCATATCAATCATTTTTTCTTTACAAATTAAATATATTTTTGTAACTTATAAATTGTACTTGTGTTAAAAACACATTTAGACTGAGTGTATTATACCGGAGAAGTAGTATACAACATTAATGTATCTACAAAAATTAATTAAGATTATTTATTATTTAGACTAACAATAATGGTTGAATTATTTGACAACTCATTAGAAAATTAAGAAGAATAATAAAATTGCAAAGATGTAAATCAATAGAGAGAATTTTAAGGTCTTGATTTCACTTGTAACTTTAATTACCTCAATTGTAGTTATATTTTAATTCCTTTTTCTTGATTCAATTACCAATCATTTTACTAAAACTATTAATCTGTTTGGTCGTTCATAATTAATATTTTTTTTCTTCTAAATTAACCATTTGTTTGGTCATACAAATAGTATAAATTTACGAAAAGCATAAAACATAAAAATGATGAATGATTGGAAGACTGAAATTAAGTTTATAAAACAATAATTTATAGTCTCAATATATTATCATATAGATCCACCAATTAATTGCAGTACGATCGCAAACAACTAATTAATTAAAAACATGCAAAAGGTAATCAATCCTAACATGTAATTTGAACAATAGAAAACTTCAATTGAACAATAAAAAGTAATTAAAATAAAACTAAAATAGATAACTAAGATATATACAAGATTCATTTAAGATCTTTAAAGAGAACTTAATTGCTCATTATTATATACAAAATTATATCTAAAATAATAATATTCATCAAATTAAAAGAGAAGAATAAGAACCATAAAAAATGATAAATATTTACTTTAAAACTTAGATACTTTACTTTAACTCCAAACACTTCAAAACCTCCAAATTATTTGCATGTTATGTATTGTGTGTGGCACTCCCTCTTTATATGTAACAGAAACCCTCCTTATAATTTTTTTCCAATCTTCACCGTTATTTCTTGCTCCTCCAATCATATCTTTCTTTTTAATCTCAAATCTTCTATATATCTATGTCTCATATATTTATTATATACATACACTATACATATTATTAATTGCATTTTTTTTTATCTTTCCATCTTTTCTACATAATAAAGAGCAAATTAATTTAAAAATTTATATAATGTCATATAATTACTCCAAAAATAGTTAATAATAATCACTGATAAGTGCACTAAATTCGAATTTATCAGTTTTCAAGAACTTATATAGATAAATATTTTCTTTTGTGTTGGAGGAATAAAATATGTACTTGAGCACTAATAAGAAAAAATGTATACAACTAGAATATTATTTTGAAAATATTCATTGTAAAATTTAATAATTTAAAAAAAATATCATTGGTTGTTCTTTTTTTTCTTTTGCAAAGGCTTGCTAATTTAAATGGGTTTGTTTGTTTTCAATATTTTTACTTTTTTTTATTTAAACTTCATTGGATTGTTTGTGCTTAAGTTTTATTATTGATTTTTAAGATGTGATGAATATATTTTTGTATATTTTGTGGTTGCTACATATTAATTACTAACATGTAATTGAAATATTGTGATGTATTTATATGCAATTAATTAAAACAGTAACTGACAATTAAATCAAGTTTGTAATGAGAGTTATATTTTTTGTTGATTGTCTTTTAATCATAGGGATACGTAAAGAAGTAGTAGAATGAGGAACTCTGTGATCTTGGAGAGGACCCCACCAGATACAAACATTTATGTGGTTGGCCGCTCAAGAGCGGATTCTCGCTTATTCCCAGAAAAGCAAATGGTGTGTGGGTATATCTCCCCTTTCCTCGCGTTGTGGGAAAGATAATGAGACAACTATTTACGTTTTACGTGACTTTGTACACACCACTTAGGTATGGATTCCTATTGTACCTTTTAATTTTATTATTGACTTCTTCTCTTTTGATGGCAGGAATGGGATTTTCCATAATCTCAATCAAAAAGGAATCAAAACCAATACAGAGAACCAAAAGACAACTTTTATGAAGACATGCTAGTCCTTTTGGAATTTGCGAAACAAAGCTATCTTTGAGGCAGATTTTATACCACCTCATAACCCTGTGGAGGTAATTCAAAACTTCACTTAAGAGATCGATGGTTGCATTTCTCAAATCCTTTATCACAATCCTTACACTAACGACACAATCTATATTGACTGGAGGAAGCCACAGGCAAGTTGGTCAAAGCTTAATAGTGATGGTGCCTGCCAAAGGAATGGAGAAACATCATGTTATGGTGGACTTCTTCGTGACTAAAAAAGGAGATGGATCAAGGGCTATAGTAAGAAGATTGGAGTGTGTGACGCTCTTCAAGCTGAAATGTGGGGTATGTATCTTGGGTTGGAAACAATTGCAAGCTTTTCAATCTTAGTGCCACGCATTTCGTAAGCTTTTGAATCGTGATTGACATGTTCAGATTCTCCGTACATAGAGGGAGGAAAACAGATGTGCTAACTTGCTCGCCCCTAATGATCTTCGTAAAATTATTTTGACGACATCCTCGCGGCTTGCATGTCTCAGAATGTCTGCCTGATTTCGTAGGTTTTCTTTTCTTTTAGGCCTTCGCTATATTTGTACCCAAAAAAAAAAGGAATTCTAAATGTGTCACCATAATATTATATGATATATTAAAATGTGATATATCAACATAATTATTTGTAAATTTATTTTAATATATTATATTGATGTTAATTTCGGTCTCCAATATGATGTCATAAATCACAATCAAACACTTAGTATTATTTGGTATATATTGAAATTACAATCAACCACTTAATTCATCGTGTTCACACACTTTAGATGAAAATAAAAAGCAAGCCTCCTTCATGGAAATTTATCATGTTCACACAATATCACATGCCTGCTATTTTATTTTATTGATAAAAGAAAGCTACAAATGCATATTAAGATGAAAATATACGGGTGTATAAGATTTGGGGCCATTTGTTGCATATTATAAAAAAAAAATTATATTCAATAATTTGAATAAAGGTATTTTATCTTTACAAAAATTGAGTAAAATATCACTTTCAATAGTTATTGAATAAAATGAATGAATGAGGGTAAAGATATTTTAAACATTCAATGTTTAAAAAAGTTTTGTATTTTTCTCTTTTTTATTAAAAGTAATTTTCTTTAACAGCTGATCATAATAGGTATTCATTTTTAACATAAAAATCATTTTTTTAAACAATTTATGCACAGATATATATTTATTTTAAATTAATATTATTGCATTTTCAATATATTATTATTACGCCATCTATTTATCACAAATCATTTTATATGTGTGACTCTTAAATGATTACGATTAAAATCAAATTTTTAATGGTACGAGGATTTATGATTTGTTGATAAATTAAATTCATTTTATTCATCTATTTTATTGTTACTTTATTATTTATATTTATAGTTAATACAAATAGAAAATATCAACCAAGAATTAGTCTGATCTTTAAAAATTGAAGAAAAAAAGTAAATAATTTCTCAATCAATTTTGTTGACTAAAATTAATTTTTCAACCTAAAACACTAGAATATTAATTAAATAATTGTCATTTATATGACATTAAAACTCTTTACAATTTTTGTCATAGTCATCAGCTTATCATTACAGACAACCCTAATAATATGGTGTATTTTAATATAGAAAGTCAATCGCAGCGGATCACGGAGCGATCGTGGCAGCAATGGGCATAGCCGCAACGGCACAGTGCGGCGCGGGGAGGAGGGAGGTCGCGCGATCTGAAAGCGTTCGCGGGTTGCAGGTCGCGGGTTCTCAAACCCTAGAAAACGTGATTTTTTTCTAGAAAAACATTTTTTTTCATGAAAAACTGATAGCGTTTCAGCAAGTGTACTGAATCGTTGCAAGTAATAATAAAATGGTAGTACCGAGTGTTGAACTCAAGGATTGCGTTTTACTATCGAATTATATTTAATTACTAAAATTGAACAAAAAGTTCCCAAATTGATTGAAGTAATATTTAAATTAACAACAGTAATAAAATTGATCCTTTATAATGAGAAAAATGTCAGGGATGAGTTACACTTCGAATCCAACCTTGGTGTCTAATTTGATCCTAGTTACTGAATTCCTTTATTGAATTATTACCGGATTCTCTTTATTATTCTTGCCCTAATGTCTTAGTGACAGAACCTTTAATTCTAAAGTAACCCCTAATTCCTTAGTGGATTTAATATTAGAATTAAGCCTTACCGTACAAGAATTCTCTTCCTAAACTATTGCTTTTGCAACTAATTTAATTGGTTTCATGACCTGCATCTATCCCTAGACTACAAATTCATGAATTTCTCATCTCAAGCATTCGTAAAGTCAACTTCCATTTCAAAATACGAATCGTAGAACATTTTAATGTTGATCACGCAATAAAAAGCATTAAGCACAGAGATGAGAAAAATAATTCAATAAACTCATTCATATAACTAGAAATCAAATCAGAAAAATAAGGGTTTCATCTTGTTACACTCATCCCTAACAAATAGGGTTTAGTTACTCATGGCAGAAATACAAAAGATAGGGATTAAAGAAGAATTACAAAAATGATTCATGAATGATTCTTGATAAACTGCTCCAATTATGTTAGAAACGACTGTCTTTGAGTTTCTCTACTAGGGCACAAGTCTCCAAGCTTCCCAATAGTCAAAAAGATCTCTAAAAAGTGATAAAAAAAAACGCGTTTTTATATGTTCCTCTGCGCGTCACGCGCTTCAGGCGTGAAATAACAGTGGCATCAGCGCGAAATGCGCTTGGGGCGCACTTAAAGCGTACACCATCTTTTGTCTGGCGTTTAGTGCATTTTTCACCTATTTTGAATTCGAATTTGGTTTTGATGTCTTCATGAAAGTTGTAGCTATGGATCTTAGCTTTCATTTGCACTTGGGTTGACTCCAATTGAACATCAACAACTCCAGATATGGCTGAAATACTCCACATAGGTCATGTTGATTTCTCACCAAAATTCAGCACTGCACTAAAACAAAGAAACAACGCAAAACTACGAAAAATATCTACTTAATCAAGGAAATAAGAACATAAATATTTCATTAAATCAAAGAACTAAAATAAATAAAATATATCAAATAACTCCTTTAATTAAATAATGAATAAAAGATAAATAAGACTAAAAATAATGAAAACTATGCATATGATGAAGAGTCATCAAAAACCAATTTACCCTTAAATTTTAAAACGTTTCAGGGGTAATTTTGGTATTTTTCCTTCAAAATTCACAGTTGCTTTCTTCCTCTTCGTTGTTCCTCTCAGTGCGCCATTATTCTCAAGTTCTTCTTCTTTTGTTACTTCTATCTCAGTTTCTTTGTTTTAATAATTTTTTTTTGTTATTCTTTCTTTTTATTTTTTTTCTTTCTGTTTTTTTTAATTTAATTTAAATGTTTTTTTTTTTT
>JBBPBQ010020321.1:9577839-9660054 GCA_037974755.1 Cicer yamashitae | reverse complement strand
TCTTTTTTCTTATTTATTTTTCTTTTGTTACTTCTTTCTTTTTGTTTTTTTTTCTTTCTGGTTTTTCTTAATTTAATTTTTTTTTCTTTTGTTACTTCTTTCTTTCTGTTTTATTTTATTTTGATTTATTTTTCTTTTGTTACTTCCTTATTTCTTTCTTTTTTTATTCTTTAGTTACTTACTTTCATCTTTCTTTCTGTTTTTTTTTTCTACTTTCCTTCTTTCTCTGCTTGTTCTGCAAACAGCCATGGCAACACCATCTGCAACCCCACAAAGTGATAGTTCTGTTGTGTGTATAATGTTTAAATCAACTGATGATAATGTTGACCTAGCATTGCAGTTTAATAGTGTAAATGACAAGAATAATAGGAAGAGAGTGACATGTGATTTTTGTCAACTTGAAACTACTGGAAGAATACTAGAGTAAGACAATATCAGTTAGGAATAAAAGGAGACGTAAAAAGCTGCAGAAAATGCCACCAAATTGTAAGCTATTGAGTAGACAGATTATGATGAGAAACAAGGACTAAAAGATGGAATATTAAATGAGATGCAAGTTCAAATTGACGATTATGTTAATGAAGATGTAGCTAAAATAAGGAGAATTTGAAGTGGAAAAGGGAAATTGAGGCCCCTTTATCCTGCCAAGAAGACAAAAGGTCACTTGGATTTAATGTTCATGAAAAAAGCAGAACACAAATTGGGGAAAGACAAGAGGCAAACAAGCATAAATGATACGTATGACAAAAAAGCAAGAGCAAGAACGATACAATACATTGCTCTCTTTTTTTTACACAAATGGAATTGCTTTTAATGTTGCAAGATCAAAAAGCTTCAAGTTGATGTTGGAAACTACGGTCTTCATTTGAAACCTCCAAGATATCATGAGTTGAGGGTTCCACCCCTTGAAAAAGAGTTGGAATATACAAATGCTTTGTTGAATGATCATCAATTGCATCGCACAAAATATAGATGTTCAATTATGTCAGATGGTTGGGCAGGCAGAAAGAATAGGACTTTGATAAATTTCTTGGTGAATTCTACAGCAGGAACAATGTTTGTGAAGAGTATTGATGTTTCTTCCTACATGAAGACTGGGATTAAGATATTTGAGCTATTGGACAATTTTGTTGAGAAGATTGGTGAGCAAAATATTGTGCAGATGGTTACTGACAATGGAAGTAATTATGTATTGGCTGGTAAACTACTAACTGCCAAGAGACCACACCTGTTTTGGACTTCGTGTGTTGCACATTGTCTAGACCTGATGTTAGAAGATATTGGAAGGATTGCTAAGGTTAAAATGGTTATTCAGAGAGGGATTAGTCTTGTCGGCTTCATTTATAACCACACATTGGCGTTGAAATCAATGAGGAAGAACACTGACAATGTTAAGTTGGTTAGACATGGAGTCACAAGGTTTGCTACCACATTTCTTACTTTGCAAAAATTGCATAAACAAAAAGCCAACCTTAGAAAGATGTTCACTTCAGAAGAATGGTTGAAGTCAAAGGCAGCTAACGATCCTAAGGGAAAGAATGCAACTTGTATTGTATTTATGACATCATTTTGGAATGATATTATCTACACTCTTAAGGTTATGGGACCTCTTGTACAAGTGTTAAGACTTGTTGATAATGAGAAAAAAAACCTACAATGGGATACATATATGCAGCAATGATCAAGGAAAAGAAGGATATTTGAAAAGCTTTCAATGAACAAGCAAGCAAATACATAGATGTATTTGCAATCATTGATGAAAGGTGGAAATGTCAACTTCATCATCCATTGCATGTTGCAGGCTACTATGCATTGAAACACTTAGTGATAGTCATCAAATGAGTGACATGACTACATCACAGTTGGCGGGATATAAGATTGCTAATGGTCTCTTTGGATTGGGTGGAGCAATAAGACAAAGGGCAACATTAGATCCCGATAATTGGAACTTTATTTATTTTCTACTTAAAACTTTTAGCACACAACAACTTGTATAAAATGAAAATGATTGTTTCATTGCAGCTGAGTGGTGGAAGACTTATGGAGCACAAACTCCACTTTTGCATGTATTAGCCATTAAAGTGTTGAGTATGACATGCAGTTCTTCAGGATGTGAGCATAATTGGAGTTCTTTTGAGCATGTAAGTTAATACTTGTTATTAAGTTATAGAGTATTCTACAATGTAGGTTCATATTAATTTAATAAACTAACATTTTAAATTATAATACATAGATTCATTCCAAGAAGAGAAGTAGACTTGAACATAAGAGGTTGGAAGACTTGGTTTTCGTTAAGTATAACCAGGCTTTGAAAGAGCATTATGATTGTCGTGATGTGATTGATCCAATCGTCTTGAATGATGATGATGATTATATCAATGAATTTGAAGTGGGAGACTTGGGGGAAGATGGTGAACCTGTTGAAGAAATAATTTATGCCGATTATAATCTAACTTGGAGTGATGTTGCCAATGCAAGTGGGGCTAATGAGCCGATGGTCTACACTAGGCAAGCAGCAAAAGAAAAGGCAACTGCAAGTGCATCTAGGGCAACAGCAAAAGAAGTGGTGGTAGAAGAAAATGTTGAAGAAGTTGAATCTATTTATGTTGAAGATAATGGGGAGGAGGAGGATAACGAAGAATATATTGAAGTTGATAGGGAAGAGGAGGAGGAAGAAGACTATGTTGAAGCTGATGATGATCTTTGATTTCTATAACATGCATTTTAGTTTTAATATTTTGTTATTGTATTACTCTACTATATTGAAGAAGATAATGATATTTGGTATCTAAATGTATGTGTTGATTAAGACTTGGATATTTTATTACTATTTATGAATGTTTATGAGTTTGGAATATTGTTTAATTATGCATGTTTATATAGTATTATTCATATAATTTATCCAAAAAATAGAGGTAATTCTGGTATTCCACAACCTGCTATCTCGATTTTTGGAGTTGACCGCGACGTGCTGCTATTTGAGATTAACTATCTAAATTGTAACTGTTGTTAAAGGCTAAATTTACAAAAGAATATCATATCAATTTTTTATATTTAATTTAAAGAGTATAAAACTGTAATTTACATATATACTTCCATCGTAATCGTTTTTTGTCTGGAGTACACTTATTAAAACTCAAAATAAAATATTCAGTACCCTGAATGGTATTATGATATTCTATACCCAATACTATTTATTTTCTTGAGAACATGATACATTTTCTTATATAATATCACGTTATAATATTTAAATTTAACTGTATATATTATTAGTTAAATATAGGTATAGAAAAATAAATCCCATCTTAATATTTTGTTTTTAGAACTTCTCACCAATGTTCAATTATATTATTTCAGCTTACAAGACGGATTGAGTAAGTAGAGATGTGAGATACTTATTCAATATTAAGATCTGTTTATTTACAAATTTTAATCTATTATTTTTTATGTCTCTCATTTTTGGTCCTTTTAAGCATTTTACTTTTATCTTAGAATTTTAGTTCTTTTAAAAAAATTAAGATGTAATTAATAATATTTTTCATTTTATACTCTTAAAAATCCAAAAATATGAATTAAATGAATTTTATTTTTACTTAATAAATAAAGAGTAAAAAAGACTAAATTAATCTAAATTTATCATTTTTTAATATGTGTGTCTAAGTCTAAAAATAACCAAAATTAAAAGACGGAGGGAGAAAGATTTAGGTTTGGAACCTCCTATATGAGATATACCAAGTTATAGCATTAAACAATGAGATTGCTTAAGTCATCAAGTATTAAAAAGAAGAAAATTAGATTTAATATCTCCTCACTTTAAACATCTATTCCGCAATTTTTAACAAAAATTCTATTTTATCTCTATCATTTTTTCTTTATCTCATAAAATATTTTTGGATCAATCTTTTACCTACAAAATTTTTCGTTTTCAAAATTTTCAGTAAGCTAAAAAAGAGTTGAGAAAAAGTAGTGAAAAACTTTTGCCTACCAAATTTTTAGTTTTTAAAATTTCCAATAGCCAAAAAAATCGATTTCCAAATTTCTGACAGGCAAATATAAAATTGAGAAAAAAATTTGCCTACAAAATTTTTCGTATTCAAAATTTTTAGAAGATAAAAAAATCGATTTCAAAATTTTCGGTAGACTATAAAATGTTGACGAAATTTTTAGTAGACAAATAAAAATTGAGAAAAAACTTTTGCTATCAAATTTTTTCGCTTTCGAAATTTCTTGTAATAAAATAGTTTCGGATAGGCAACAAAAAAGTTTTAAAAAAGTTACAGAAACTGAAAAAAAAAATTTGAATTTTTTGATAGTTATTTTCTATTAATCGAAAAATTTCTAATAATTTTTTAATAAAAAATTCAAAAATGACCTTTTATAAGTTATTCAAAATAATTTAAAAATAAATTTCTTAGTAGAAAATAACTATCTAAAAATTCAAACAGAATTTTTTATTTAAATGAGAAGAACAAAATTTAATTTTTTTTATTAAATTTTCGTAGAATACAAAATTCAAGATCAACTATCAATTGATGGGCAAAGTTCTACAATTATTGGGGCTTGAGCCGCTTTTCTATTAAAAAATAAATAAATCTACTACTATTTAGTTTTCATTTCTTAATTTTCTTAAAAGAAATCTCGTGACCTCATTCAAATCCAGATTCTTCTTAATAACATATTAATTATCGGTGGTTTCTAC
Source organism: Cicer yamashitae (assembly GCA_037974755.1). Taxonomy (NCBI): domain Eukaryota; kingdom Viridiplantae; phylum Streptophyta; class Magnoliopsida; order Fabales; family Fabaceae; genus Cicer; species Cicer yamashitae. The sequence continues at coordinate 9,655,355 of JBBPBQ010020321.1, read as the reverse complement.
AAAATAGAAGGGGGAGATCAATACGTGCAAATTAGTGTCATGATGTATTAGCAAATTTGGGTTGTGCAATGAGTATTATTTTGATTTTTTATGATTAATTTAATTTTTGTCCGACTTCTATGACTGATCTTTTGTTGGGTGAGGGGATCTCCAACCCTAGTTTAATCTTGGTGTGGTTTTCTTTTTAGGCTTCAGTCCTCTTATTATTAAAAAAATATTGTAAATAACTTTGTAACAAAAAACAAGGAGAGTGATATTTTTAATAATTATAAAAGCATCATTTTCTTAGCTTATCCAAAACATCCAAATTTTAGATTCCAATTTTACTAGATCATCTTAAATAACATTAATTCTCTCTTTTAATTTTAGAAAAACAACCACATCTTATATATTTATTAAAAAAATTATGCATAACTTTTGTTTTCTTTTATTCTTTCAATTTTATCTGTCATTTATTAAAACAAAACATTAGAATACATGTTTCAGTTGTGTTACTAAAAACTTAGTCGTACCTTTATGAATTAAAATGAAAATTTTAATTGTGTTAAATAGTAAATAATATGAATAGATGTAAGTGGGACAAAAAAAATGTTTGATACAATTTTTTTAGTGAATGTAGGGAATGTGTGTTTTTTCAAACCTAGATGGAGTGTTAGTGTCATTTAAGATGACTTCAAGAGAGTAAAAGTAATTTTTCCTTTAATCTATCTTAATTTACGAAACCTAAACGCTACTATTAAGGATGATAATGTGTATTTATGGATATAGATAATACTATTCCATTACTCTATCTTTTGAATAAAAATAATATATGTATTATATCAATATTCGCATCCTCTTAACAAATTTTTGATGGATTTTTAAGTATCACGGGTATTCATAAATATCACCTTTTAAATAAAAAAAGTTATTTATCTATAAAAATTAATTTTTTGTTGCATTATGTAATATTTTCTCCCTATTTTATATAAAAAAAATAGTAACACATAAAAATATTAATACATTAATACATAAATAAAATATATAACAAAATTACATCATAAAAACTATTAATACATTAATACATAAACAAAAACTATTACACTATATTAATTTTACTAATTTACTATCAAATACAAATACTATTACATTCGTCTCAGTATTCATTAACTAACCGATAATCAAAATATCCGTTTATTTTATCTTCAAATATCTCATATTAGTCATATCTATTATTTATGTTCGTTCAATTAAACTAATTTTTATCAATATTTGGCAAGACTTATTTAAATTTACCGTGCACCTTGTCTTTGTGGATCCGAGATTGAAGGAAAAAAAAAACTAATTTTGTTTTTATATATAGTAAAATAAAAGAAAGGATTTGCCATCTTTGTCTTTTTAATTTGTCAATTTTAATTGTATTAACAGTGAATAACACCGTCTTCTTTTTTTGTTACAGTGAATCTCATATATGATGAAGTGTGATATATTGAATATTCAAACACAATAATGAACGGACTAAGGTTTGGTAACAAACTTAGATACAAGTCCCTACCACTCACCTACATCAAAAGCTTTTGCCCGCCATTAGTGGTACTTCATTAATTTCAATTACTCAGAAAACATGCCAAATTATTATGTGTCTTCTTTCACTTTTGTATGCTTCTATTTTAGCTTAAAATTTTGGTTTCATTATTTTATTGAGTATGCTTTTTATCTGTTTCCACCAAAGAAATTTAAAACATAATTAAAGACGGATAGAAAGAAGGACTTCGTCACATATTAATAGTGAAACTTTTGTGTCTTGTTGGTTGTGACAGTGATGGTGTAAGAGAGAACTTATTTGTTCAACCAACTAATTAAATTAAATAAACATGACAAGAAGGAGTGGTTAGCAATAGTTTACAAAGCTATTAAAAATGATAATTTTGCATTTGGATTCTTTTTTTTATACATAAAGAGAATATTTTAGTGGCTATGAACATCAATCGGGTATGGATGAGTTCAGACACAATTTTACTAAATTATCTAATACAAAGTTTGCATTTACAGGCTCCATCTCAATTCCGACCAATTTTGACATGATTTATACGAGTTTTTGTTAGTACAGATTTATAGGTTATGCTGGTGAGTTGGTTCAGGTGTTGAGTTTTTTATTTTTTATTGGTATGTTCATTTTCTTTAATTTTCTATTCAATTTATTTTCAAATTTATTAATTTTACTCTAAAAAAAATATATTGGACTTTTAATATTTGTATTTATGCTTGAGTAAATTTTTATTAAACAACTAATTTATCATATGGTGATGTGGTGACTAAGTGAATTCACCCTAAAAAATTTAAGTGTTTATACCTAAAGTTTTAAGCGAAACGATCGGATTTGGGTAATTGTATGTCTATTTTTTTTACCCGTATCCGACCACTCAAATCCGTATATATTTACATTTGCAAATCTGTACTATCCGTTATAATCCGTCTGCGTATCAAATTTGATCATTCTTGAGTTCGATCAGGTTATCTAATTTTGTTCATCTCTATATTTTAATGTGAAAAAAGTAATATCTACTTATGAAAATTTGATGTCTTGACGTGGTAGAAAAAATTATATTCACGATATAAAAATTAAAATCTTATAAATGTTTCGATAAATAATATTTTTAATATTTTATCTATATACTATCTAATGAGGGGGACTATTTGTCAAAAAAAAATCTAGTGAGGTGACTAAATATTCCATCACCTTATACAGCACTTGAAGTCAGTGAACCGATCCACGCACTGGTTCGTGTGTATGTATAGGCAATTGGCCTTTAATTTAATGAATTAATTAATTAACTAATTAAAATACAAACTTTATGGGGGGCAGGACAGATAGTCAAATATTGTTTTCTCCCAAGAAAGAATCTGTTTTCTTCATTCTCAGTTGGGATTCTTCCATCAACAGCGAGACTGCCAGTGAGTGATGCATATTCTAATCAACAAAGGCAAACGACATGCTTAAGACACTAAACCCATATTTCCCCGCTAATTAAGGTAACATGTTCCTTTTATGATATTCGTACTTTCTTCCTTATCATACTATAGAAATTGAACTGACTAAATATATTTGTTCTCACTAAATATTTGAGACCATGAGGTGTTTACAAGTGTATTTGTTGAGTATTTAGAAGATTTGGCCGACGAGGAGTAGTGATAATAAATGTTTGAGTGTTTAGAGTGAAAATAATGAATTAGCGACTTGTTTTTATTTAGGTTGCTTTGACTATTTATAGAGATATACCAAATCTCTCTCTTTAATAAGTCATTTTCATTCATGTTCCTACTTGAATAATTAACTACTATTTTGATCTTATTGTGTTTATATTGTCATTTTCTTTGACCGAGTAAGAAATACATGTTCCTTATGGCGAATTTTGATAGCGTTTAGATAATGTGTCGGATTACTCAGATATAGAAGTAATGGGATATTGGGCATTCGTGGTTCTAAGATACTCGGGCGAGAACTCGAATGAATTATAACATTCCCCAACCTTAAGGTCTGTAAGGGTGAGATGCTTAAGACTAATAGGACGATCCACACCCCTCAAATAAGAGGCTTATAAGAGCAAGATGTTATAAACTAATGTTGGATCATCTATGATTTCTTGATTTTTTGGACTTTATCATTTAATTTTTGGGGTATCTAAGGATTTTTGTCTAAATGACGAACATGCACATGACATGTGTTGTTAGGGTTTGTCCTATCAGTTTCTTGTGTGTTGGAGAAACTTCCTCAACGCATCATTTTAACTTCAAACGTTGGTGTCCATCTCTTCACACATGTAAAGTTTAGTTCTCCTCTTTATATTGTAATTGTCTTAAGTAAACCATTCCATCGTAAAAAATCTGTTGATTTTTGTTAGCCATTCTTCCATATTTCCTACTTCATCCACGGTATCAGTTCCTTCATTTCTATTAATTTGATTTTCTTATTTCTATTTCCATTAAAATGGTTATTATCCATGAGTTTGCTTGTGACACGAGGGAGATTGCGAGTACTTCTTCCAATATGGTTTTTTCATGTAATGTTTTGCTCAAGCTAAAAGGCCCAATGGGACAGTAAACTGAAAACGATTTGAGACTAAATATCATGGTTTTTCTTTTTCTAGTGAATCTAGTGATTGGGGTGACTCAGTTTCTATCATTTTCTATCCTTTCTGTGGAAAAATGAGAATAAAGACAAGAATGATAAGTAGAAACAAAGAGGTCGTCATGATGATAGTGATGATGAACGTGTGACTACTGATACTAGTGATGATCTTGTTATTCTCTGTGACCATGAGTCAATATATCTTGTGTTTGATGAGAGCATGTGGATAATTGATATGAGTGCTACACTACATGTTACACCGAGGAAGGAGTTTTTCACATCTTATAATTAAGGTGACTTTGGAGTGTCGAAGATAGGTAATGATGTTGTATCTAAGGTAATTCATATCGGTGATGTTTGCTTGCAAACCAACATGGAAATGCAATTGTTGCTTAAAGGAGTCAAACATGCTTTTGATGTTCCCTTTAATTTGATATATGTGCATGTGTTTGATGATAGTGGTTTTGATTATCATTTTGCTTCTTAAAAGTGGAAACTCAGCAAAGGTAACTTGGTTGTGGCTAAATGGGAGAAAATTTCTAAATCGTATTTGACAAAAGCATTAGTTTCTAAAGACAGTGGGAATGCCATGTATATGGAAGCATCTTTATGGCACCGAAGGCTTGGTCATATTAGTGAAAAAGTTTTAAATTATTTATCTAGAAATAATGTGCTTCTAGGATTGAAAAATGCAGATTTTGAGAAATGTTCTCATTGCATGGCTGACGTTTGTGGCCCTTTAAAGGTAAAATCCCTCAAGGAAGTATTGTTGCTTCAGTTGGTGCATGCTGACGTTTGTGGCCCTTTAAAGGTAAAATCCTTTAGTGGTGCACTTTATTTTGTTAATTTTATTGATAATTGTTCCAGGAAACAATAGGTTTATGCTTTGAAGACAAAAGACCAAATGTTGGAGAAGTTCAAATAATTTCATGCTTTGATTAAGAGGTAGACAGACAAGAATTTGAAACGTGTTCGTACTGACAACAATGGTGAATATTGTGGACCATTTGATGTCTATTACAAACAACAAAGTATTGCAAGTGAAAAAACTCCTCCTAAAATTCATCGGTTAAACGGTTTAGAATAGAGGATGAATTGAATAGTTGTTGATAGAGTGAGGTGTATGCTCTCTTAAGCTAAGTTGGATAAGCGTTATTAGAGTGAGGCATTGTACACGGCGGTGCATGTTGTTATTCTTACTTCTATTGTTGCTTTGAACAATGAGGTATCAGATACGGTATGGTTTGGAAAAAATGTAAAATATGATCATTTGAGAGTCTTTGGTTGCAAGGCTTTTGTACATTTTCCAAAGGATGAAAGATCCAAGTTGGATGCAAAGAAAAAGCAGTGTCTACATCAGTTATGGTTAGGGTGAATTTGGCTACAGTCTGTATGATCCTATAGCAAAAAAGGTTATCAAAATTTGTGATGTACTATTCATGGAAGACCAAACTATTGAAGACATTGATAAGGGGGAGAAGACTACATTTGAGAGATATAACATACTGGCTGATGGTGATCCAGTTCGATTACATGTTCCTAAATTGGCTGATTGTGTTGATGGGGATGTAATAAAATTTCTTTGGACTTTAGGACTAAGGACTCTATAGAGAAATTTAGAACAATTGGGTGTCATCTACTAGGGATGAGAACAATGTCATTTTAGAATCTTGTAGGGATTGGGAGAGCGTTTTCATTTGTCTTCCTCGTAGAGTATCGCTAGAGTGCACGTACATGTGTTCATGCGTTTTTGAAGATATACATGGGTGCATGCCTTTTACCCCTTTTGAGTCTAACTTTTTGCACATTGTCAGTGTCGCTCTTAATTGCACCTTAGTAGTTAGGCGTTTATGAGAGCATTTCAAATTATGTATGGTGATTTAAATATTCAACCTACCATTGGAGTTTTCTTTTGTTTTCACTATACTAAAGGTGTAAATAAAGAAACTTTGGTTTCCACGAGTGGCATCCAAAAAGAGTTTTATTCACTGTCTATTGTTCTTCATATAAAAATTTCAAATGTAGATTAGTTTGAGTATGTGGTAGTGACTCTTGTCTCGAGATGTTATAGATTCGTTGGATTGTTACAAATTATCATTGTATTGTGTGAGTTTGTGGCTATCAAAGGGTACTACTTCAATATACTAACGATTTAGAGAAAAAGTATGTTGAATTTCTTACCACAATCCTTTCTATTAGTTGTAAGGATTTTCTCGCTAATCAGTTCAACCTAATGGTCTTAGGATTTGCTTTGTAAGTGTAAATTATTACTCGTTTGAGGCTTAACTTCTTGGCATTTGATACTGTAATGTATTGATTTTGCTTATTTCGCATGAAGGATATCTCCAATGAGCCAATATGAGTTTAACAATTATTTGAAGAAATACGTCGCGAGGAAATGACTAGGGGTTGCTGAAGGCTTCAAAATGAGTGAGATTGTTATTCGAAAGACTAAATGAAAGCAAAGTTCAAACAAGACGAATGAGGTTTTAGAAAGCGTACCCATTCAGGCTTCCATTATCCAGAGTGTTCCTATGGAACCCAACATGGTGAATTTGGAGAGCACTCCTCCAAAGAAAACCAAAATGGCTAAAAAAAATTGCCTTTAAGGAAGAAACAATAAATCATATGGTGTTCTTTGAACTCATTTTTCTGTAATGTATCGTCAAAATGGCTTAACACCCTTCATCACACAAGTTGAAAGTTGTTATGAGTACTTCAATTTTTTTAGTGTCACTGTCATTGTTTTCGATCTCGATGAAGTTATGATATATGACTTGGAAAGAGCCATTTGGTTATTTTGTCACCCTAAGTGTATGGATCACAATTTACGACCGAGATGGAAGAAATAGATGAAGAAGAAGATTATGTCTGCTCTTAAGACTCAGGATTATGTTGAAGATAATAATTTGTTGACTTTGCTCCAGTGATCCATAATGAAGATGAACTACCCATTTCACTTAGCATGAAGGAAAATGCATCAATCTCTAGTCCATTTTCAATATTTACTAATCATTGTGTCTCTCTCTTTCAGATTAGCTTAACACTTTTTTGTTTAGTTTGTTGATTTCTTCTTTCTTCTTAGGATTGCATTGTTTACATGCTTTTAGAATAAGTTTATCTTGCTTTAAACTCATACCAGTTAATTCTAAGTTTGTGGGAGAATATTAGAAATGAGAAGTGTTAGGATCACACTATTTTCAACTGTCACTTTAACACTTACTCTCTTATTGAATATAATTAATGTGTGTCCCACACTTTATAAATGAATCTCACATAAAATGATGGGACCAATATAAATTTCACCGAGTGTTAGAGAAAATGTTATTAACACTCATCATTACAAATACAAGAGTGGTTAATTGGTTATATAAATTAGTTGCAACTCCTTTTAAAAATTATTAAAAGTTGTTAACAAGTAGAAGTTAATAGATTTCATTCATAAGCTCTATAAATTAAACATGATGTATTTATTTTACACAAATTTTCAGTTAATTCAATAAATTTTCAATATAAATTAATTATCAAAAGTAGTTGTATACTCTCTATTTTTCTCAATCATCTTGCTCCATTTCTTGATCTATGAATTTCTAACACCTTTTGAAAAAAAATTATAGGAGAGAATAGTTTTGGTATAAACAATCACTATATTTAGTACTAACAAAAATTTATAGACCTTGAACATTTTTTATGGCCTTTCTTTACTCTATTTTACAAGAGAGATGAAGAAAAAGATAAAGAAAGCTGATTAGTAGAGGAGGCGGGTTCACATGCTTGCATGAGCTGAATTTTCTTTATCATTTGATCCCAATCCCTAAAAATGAATCATATCACATGGTAATGAGTATGGTTCCAATATAGAAAAATATATACAATACTCTTGTGTCTTTTTTTATAAGAGATAGTTGTATTAAAATTTAATTAATAAAAATTCATATATTTAATCTATATTATTTTTTTATTTAATTTATATTGTGAATCAGATACATCAATTTTTATTAATTAAAATTTAAATTAACTTTCTCTTGTAAAAAAATTTTTATTTGTACTTAGTTTGAAACCTTATTATTATTTGTGGCAATTTAAACTTACTAGCTACGCCCTAATGATTGGAGAGAATACTTGCTTTTTGGTAAACCTGATCCACCACACTTTCTCCATATGCACAACAATTATACTTCTACTCTAACTTAATAGGTATCACATCATCCAACCCATAATTCAAATGTTTGCAAGATTTAACTAATACTCCTTCACATTCTATGTAAGAGAATTTTTAAATAACTTATTTTTATACATAAAAAGAATATAATTTTTAAAATTTATTTATTGTTTAAATTATTTTTATATTTTTATTTAAAATATTTATTTTTTAATATTATTAAAAATATTTAATATCTCATAATTTTCAATAAAAATATGTATGTAAAAATAATTAAAGCATTAAAACATTAATGAGTATATTAATTTTAATATTTTTATTATTTTTTTCTTATAAATGGAATAGAAGTAAGAAAACTAGATAATGCATATTACACATTGCACATTGGTATTAATAATGATTGTGACATCTACACCATGTATGTTGTAATAATGCAACCTTTAATATTTTGTGAATCTGAATATATGAAACATTTAATTAATATGGGAAATTGTAATTAATTTTGTGATGTGATTCTTACCTGCCAAGTTTCCCATACTTTTCTTTGTGGGTGTCATTTGATCTGAATATGGAAGATGGCAAATAAATACTACAGAATTAATTAATGACCATAATGTTATAATAAATTTGCCTTTTCTAAAAAATAAATAAAAGGCACCATAAGTGTAGATACATTGCAAAAAGTTGTCAGAACTAAGAAGCATGACTGTTTTCCAATGCTACAAGGTTTGACGGCCTCCTGTTTACATTGCTTTCCTTGAAAACGTAGTACTACTGAAACGTTGTCGTTCCCGACTTTGTACAGAACACAAATAAATTCAAATGAACATTTTGATACCTTAGAATTTGTTCGAGTATAATATCTCAATACTCATGTGAAATCACATTATTATTTTGTATTAAATTAATTTTATTTTGAATTTAATCACTTGATTTTTCTCTTAACCTTTTAATTCTCAAGAAAAATGAGTTCTGATTATTCGAAATACAATTAAGAGTTAAATAAAGTATGGCTAATAATTATTTTAGTTATAATTTAAATAAAGTATAATTAACAATTGTTTCAGATATAATTTAATTTGGGTTCATCTTAAAAATTCATTTACAACTGAAAATCATTAATCACTTGGGATCAATCATTTAATTTTGTATATATTATTTTTAATATCAATATAGTATTAGTTTTTTTATTGCTGGAAAAAGTATTAATTACTTTTTAATAATTCTTTGGTACTAAAACAATATGGCATCTATATCTATTGTAAAAATTATCAAAATTAGATATTTAATCTATAATAGAAATAATTAGAAGAAATGTAAAATATTAGATATCATATAAATATAAGTTTATTAGTATTGGTATCCATATTTATTAAGTGACTTATTATAAACGAGTTATCTTCTTTTTTAACATATAAAAGAATTAACTTTCAAATCATTTATATTATAATTTTTATTGCACAACTCATTTATATTATTGTTAACATTTTTCTAAAAATAACTAATAAATTGATGAATAATTATTTTGATGCACCAAATTGTTTTTTTATTTTTAAACAAAAAATGTGCTTATAACATTTTATTAATAATAATTAATTCAATACACATTGAAATATCAATGAATAAATGGACGTGAACTAAAGATGGGCTGCTCTTGCTAGATGATGAATGATTTTATTGGTTGCCTCCTAATAAATTCAACATGAGAATTTTAAAAATGACTAGAAAAGAAATGTTGACAATCATGTAAAATGACGCCTAACTTAAAATCAAAAGACTCAAGTTGTAATTCATGCACACCCAATGAAGTTCATTCAAGTGATGGTAAACTTCTCCTTCATCTACTACATTCGATCAAAATTAGATATGGAAACAAGCGAAGGCAGAATTTGCCTCCACTCCACGAATTTGCCTCCACTCCACTCTTAATTAATCGTTGTAAATCTGCTCTCTTTCTCGACCTCGTTATATGTCAGGTATAAAATTTAAGTCTTCATTTCTATCTCTGACAAGGATTGAATTTCTCTACCCAATACCCATATCCATATATATATATAAATATATATATATATATATATAATAATTTTAGAAATCATATTTATTATAATTAATATAATAAAATTATTATTATAAAATAAAAATATTAAAATCATATTTTGTATAGAGAGAATATTAAAATTTATAATCTATAAAAAATATTAAATAAAATAAATAATTATATATATAAAAATTGTATTAATTTTATTAACACGGCAGATTCGGGTGAGGTGCGGATATCAACATTCTCAAACTCATCCTAATCCTCGAGTTTTAATATCAGATATAAGCCGCACCCACACTCTATTAAATCAGTTTTTCCTGTTAAAGTCAAGACAAATTGGGATTGGTATTTGCATATACGAATTTGTATTGTAATGCCTAATTTGAATTACCAAAAATTATTTTAGGAAATTGTTAATTATTGCCCTTAATTTGTATTTCTTCTGACATTATAGTGGTTGGAATTTTGGATGTAGTTTAACACTCTTTTGTTACTAATAAGAGTTCTATTTTTCTCAAAATTTCGAATAATTGAGAAAGTAGCTTAAGTTTTTGAAATTTATGAAATTTACTCATTAGAATCATTGTGTAAAAATATAATTCATATAAATAATAGAGTTAAATATGTATTTAGTTCTTTTAAATATATCAATTTTTATATTTAGATTCTTTAAAAAATTCCTTTGAATTTTGACCCTTTTAATTTTTTTGTTACTAATTTTAGTCTATGTTTTTTTTACAAAAATTCACGTCGCATGTTTTTTTTCTAACATATCATTGTTAAGACTTTAAAATATCATTAACTTAATAACTTAACTATTTAATCTTTAATTTTACAATTTAATGTGTAATTTAATGTTATAGATAAATTAATAAAGATTCAAGATTAAATAGTTAAATTATAAAACTGATGATATTTTAAAGTGTTATCAATAATATATCATAAAAAAAGTCACTTGGAAGATGCGATATAAATTTTTGTAAAAAGACAATAACTAAAATTGGTAATAAAAAATTTAAAATGACCAAAATTTAAAAATAAAATAAAATTAGAAGAACTAAAAATATATCTAGCCTTAAATAATCCTTAGATACAAAAATAATATTGATGATTTATTAAATCAATACATGTAAGTATTTTTCATTTATTCAATCTCTTTAGTACTCATACCCCCAACATATTTAAAGAGTATCATAGTGCTCCCCTTTTTTTTATTATACTCTTTATCATTATTGTAATTTGTATGTTCCTTTTAATCTTTGTAATTAATTTAAGAAAGCAAATATTGGTAAGTTAAAATAGTTACATAATATCTTTTATAAAATTGTAGGAAATCGTAGCAGCTATATATGACTTATGCAATTTGTGCTAAAAGAGTAAAACGGCAGCAATCTGTGTTCGCGTAGCAATATCATGGGTGGGTCACAAATATCTTATTACCATGTGTATGGATAGAATTTGGACTAATCACATACCAATCGTAGTTCAAATATCATTTCTAAGGTATCATATCACAAAGCAATCACCCTGTCTATTTAAATAAATCAAATTAAATCATATAGTATAAATTTGCCGCAATTTGATTCAACCGAATCACCTAAATACGTATTGTCTTTTGTCAAGGGTCCTACGACCTCAAACGCAATAAGAATAAAGAAATCAAAAGAAACACAAGGAATGAAAAAGTTGATTGAGCAGGGTGAATGGAATTAAGAGAATGTTCTTTTTTGACATAAAGATAAGAGGCAAAACTAGAAAAAGCAAGGGATAAACATGTTGGTGTTGATAAAATAGGAGACACAAGTGGGGAAAGAAGGAATAATTTGAGCTAGCTTAATTGTCACTCAATAAAAACCCAAATCTAAAATGGAAAATATTATTTGAGCAACCAAAAACACACCTCACTTATACAATGGTTCAAGGCTGAAGATGCTTCATTTGTTTTGTTACCTTAAAATGAGAAGTTTGAACTCAAAAGCCTTTATACCCTCGAATTCTCCAATTGGATTCCACTCTATTACACTCACCACTACTCGCAACTTCAATTCTAATGTTTACTTTTTTTTTTTACAGAGAGACTCGAGTATTTTCTTTAAAAAATTAAAACATGCAACTTTAGTGCCGTTTACTTTCTAGAAATATTTTTAGTTTTTGTTTTATAAAATTTGTGTTTATTTTAAATTATTAACAAAAAATGAGACTTATGTAATGAACACTTGTAATGAAAAGAAGAGGGCAGACAAACTAAGATGAAGGCATTTTTAACATGAATACATTTTTAGAAATAATAAGAATATTATTTTAACATTTTACAATGTTTCTTAGAAATAATAGAAAATATAAAAGAAATTAATGGTGAGTGAAATATTTGTATCTATATTCTCTTCTTTTATATGACTTAAATATGCTCTTTTGTTTATTAGTTGAATTGAAAATTAAATTGGGAAACATGAAAAGTAATTGAATCCTTATTTTTCACAGAAAAATTATATTAAACTATATTAATAAAATAACTAATTCAGTTTATATCTAACATCCCTCCACATTCTTAGATTTCGCATATCTACTACTTTATTTTTATTTATCTTTCCATCTTGTTTAAAGAAGTCATTTGGTTTTCCACTCTTGTTTATTTGATCAAATGCAATATAGATGGAACTATTAAGGGTTCTTTTGGTTTTGCTGCTTGTGATAGTTTTTTAGGGATACAAATATTGCTATCCTTGGATGCTTTGTTTTTCATATTGAAAATAGTTTTGTTCTTTACGTTGAATTAATAAGGACTATTTTAGTGATTGAGTTGTGTTTTAAAAAGGATTGGTGCAACATTTGGTTAGAGAACGTCTCATTTGGTAAAAAGTCTTTCAAAATTTCTCTATTGTTTCTTGGCATATTCAAATTAGATGGTTAAAATGTTTAAATCTCACTAAAAACATGAATTTTAGTTACTCCCACGTCAACATAAGACAATTCTTGTGCATATCTTCTAGCTTATTTTGGTCTAACTACTTCAGGTTTCATTTGGTGGAATGATTCCCTCTTTTGCTCGGAACGACTTTTTTCGCAACCATTATGACTTACCTAATTATACATTCAATTGATTATTCGGCAAAGGGTTATCCCAATGGGCCGATTTGTTTTGTTTTTTGTTTTGTTTTTGCTTTCTCTTTTTTGTTTTTCTACACTATACTTTTTTTCCTTTCTTCACGGTTTTATCCTATTGAATTTTTATGGTAAGATTTTTAATGAGACAATTTTTTCCTTAATTTTTGTCCTAGTTCCCCATGTTGTAATGCTCTTCTTTTTTATTTGGCTTAAATGCATTTTTTGTCTCTTTATTTTGTCAAAAATGAACTTTTAGTCCTTCTATTTCTAAAAACGTTTTTTATCACCATATTAACTAATTCTTTGAATTTTTTTTGTCCCCACCATTTTATATTATGTAGCACTTTTATTAATGATTTGACACTTATGTGTCATCTATGACTTTTATTAATGACGTAGCACTTATCATATAGTACTCTTAATTATTAGGATGATGCAAATGATAGGTGATGGTTTATGGGTGTCAACATAGTTGAGATGTCATTGTTATCATGTGATGTTTTAGTACTCTAATTCTTTTTTTACCAAATATCCATCCACAAACTAGAGAGTGTATGCAAAATATTCTCAGTTTTATGAAAAACACTACAAGAAAAAATATGATTACTTATATCAGATTTTGACTTTATCCAGAAACATGAAGTTGTAGAAAATTGTTAAGTATTATCAACAAAAATGTAATGATTAAATTTACTCACATAATAACTCTAAAACTATCATTTTTGATTTTCTCAAATTATTAATCAATATTTTCATGACATCAGTAAATAACATTACCCACAAAAATATCACAAATAACATAATGTTTTTTCTTTTATCAATATCTATTAGAACCATAACATTTTTTTTTCTTTCTTCAATAGCTATCAATACCATCAATAATAGTCATAAAATAATAATGACCTTGAATGAAGACCAATAGATCCCCAAATATTCATGTAAGTAATGCCAAAAGCATGTAAACTGATAGATGTACTAGTGGGAAGAGATGTCTATATTGCTTGGCCAAGTGGCAACTATTACATATCATATTTTTTTAAATTAAAATGTAAGGAAATTGAGTACAATGATATTGTAAAACAACATTATATGAATGACCTATCCTATAGTGTCAAATATCAATGTTATTGTCATGAACACAAGTATTAATAATAGAGTACTAATAATTGGAAACAACAACATTACTATGAACATTTGTTGAAACAATAGTATAAAAATGAAATCGCATAGAAGATTGATTGAGAATGTAAAAATGTTAAACAGTTCAATATATTTAATCATCTTCATGGTGTGCAAAATCCTAAATAGCACAAGAAAGATGTGTGCAAAATCCTAAATAGCACAAGAAAGATGTGAGAAAATCAATTTTGATACTAGTAGACTCTAATGAATATCCTAATCCCATTTATATGTGTTGGATTAGTGAAAGTGAGTATACTAATACTCTTGCACTCACTATAAAATGTGACATATTCTAAGAGATTTTGATGTTTAAGATCATTCTATTATGGTAAGATATAGATATATATAAATATTATTTTTATCTCTGTAATCATCCAAAATATACATCGGATGATAAACTCTAATTTAATACAATTTTTAGAGATTTTTTATATGACATTATATAAATTTTTATATAATTTGCTCTTTATTATGCAGGAAAGATGAAAAAAATGAAATTAATAATATATATATATATATATAATCTACTATATTATATTTATTATATAATATATGAGACAAAGATATAGAAGATTTGAAATAAAAAAAAAAGGAAATAAATATTTGTGTTTGTTACAAAGGACAATGCTAAAAAACAGGAGGAACAATAAATAACTATGAAGAATAAAAAAAAATTATAAGAAGAATTTGTTATTGGTTATATAAGATTAAGAACTCCTTCATCATAGAAAAAGAAACAAGGCTCCTAGAGAATAGGAACCAAACATGAAGGTCAAATGTGCACCACAGAGACATTTTAGGAGTTTTTGGAGTTAGAGCAAAATGTATTAAATTTTGGAGGAAATATTCATTTTTTTTAGGGTTCTTATTCTTCTCCCTTAATTTGATGAACACAATCATTTTAGATTTAATTTGATTTATAATAATGAGCAACTAAGCTCTCTTCGAGAGTCTTAGGTGAATTTTGTAATTGAGATACTTTTTACTATGTCTTAGTTATTTATTCCAATTTTATTTTGATTAATGTTCAATTAAATTTTCACTATAATCACATGTTAGGATTGAATACCTTTTGCATGTTTTTAATCAATTAGTTGTTAGGGCTCGTACTACAATTAATTGGTAGATCTATAGAATAATTAAGACTATAAATTATTGCGTGATCAAACTTAATTTTAGTCTTCCAATCATTTAACTTTTTTATCCTTTATGCTTTTCTTGAATTTAAACTATTTGCATGACCAAACAAGGGGATAATTTAGAAAAAAATAATATTAATCACGAATGACCAAACAGATTAATGGTTATTGAATCAAACGAAAGTAATCCAAATAGAAACTATTTGCATGACCACAATTTTTTTAGGGTTCTTATTCTTCTCCCTTAATTTGATGAACACAATTATTTTAGATTTAATTTAATTTATAATAATGAGCAACAAAGCTCTCTTCGAGAGTCTTAGGTGAATTTTGTAATTGAGATACTTTTTACTATGTCTTAGTTATTTATTCCAGTTTTATTTTGATTAATTCTCAATTAAATTTTTGTTATAATCACATGTTAGGATTGAACACCTTTTGCATGTTCTTAATCAATTAGTTGTTAGCGATCGTACTACAATTAATTGGTGGATCTATAGAATAATTAAGACTATAAATTATTGTATGATCAAACTTAATTTTAGTCTTCCAATCATTTAACTTTTTTTATCCTTTATGTTTTTCTTGAATTTAAACTCTTTGCATGACCAAACAAGGGGTTAATTTAGAAAAAATAATATTAATCATGAATGACCAAACATATTAATAGTTTTAGTAAAATGATTGGTTATTGAATCAAACGAAAGTAATCTAAATAGAACTAGAATCGGGAGTAATCAAAGTTACAAGCGAAATTGTGACACTAGACTTCTCTATATTGACCTTCAACTTTATGCTTTTATTCTTAATTTCTTGTTATTAGTTATTTCATTACCGTAACAACTCAATCATTATTAGTCTAAATAATAAATTATCTTAATTAATTTGGTACTTGTTAATTAATCCTTATAAATACGATAATCTTTTATAGTACTAATGTGATACAGTACACTTGCTCTAAGTGTGTTTTTAACGCAATATCATATTAGCGGGAGTGTGTACACAATTTTACAAACTTTAAAATTTTATTTTTTATATTGTCAAATACTCTTACGCACACTGTAATGTATGACATTTATTTTAAAACTCAGTTTCATTTTATTAAACAACTATACATAAAACACTATTTTAATCTCAGGAAGCATCCAATTTGGATTCTTAAGTCAATTTTATTGAAAAACACACTATTTTAATCTCAGGAAGCATCCAATTTGGATTCTTATCAAACATTATACACTTTATAAAGTCACAAATATATAACTACAAGTATAATGTTAAGGGTACTTAGAATTCCTATAATTATAAATGCCTTCTTCTTGATGACATTCTGGTCACCATATTAATTAATACCATTATTTCTTATTTAAACTAAGTGCATATCCAATTAGAGATTTCTAAACTTTACTAATTCTTTATGAATTTACATAATAACCCATTTATTAATTTGACTAAATAGAATTACTGTGTATATATTCTACCCTTATGAATTAAAAAAATCGTTGGCAAAATCACTAACTAAAGACACATACGTATATATTGAGTATTGTAACATATGTCATTTGGGTTAATTCTTTTGATATTTGAGTTAGTGGAAGTATGTTATGAAATATGTATATAACATCATTTTGATAATCGTATCTCTTATAATATTTTAGATGCTTGAATCATTCTTGGATTTCATATCATTCTTGGATTTCATATTTCTTAATTAAATTATGTTTAGTTCATATTCATTGATCTTATGTGAAATGTAGACATCGAACAAGTATGATTGTTTATTTTCTGTTTACTGCAATGTTTAAGTTGTTAAGGATTGAAATGACATGTTTTGCAGCTTACACACAGAGTTCATATTTGTTATATGACACAAATTTATATTACCTCTCCTAACAACATGTTTAGCTACATAATTTTTCTATAATATATTTTTTATTTGTCCAAACACATAAATATCTATGTTATTAAATCAAGTTTATAAATACTAAATTGGACTTGAATATGATTATAATCATTATAGTAATACTTTTTATTCAGTGGTGGGTGAACTCATGTATTGTTTGAGTTTATTTACAGAAAAGGCTATGTCAGGTCTAGTGAATGTTAAGTATTGTAGTCCTCCTATGGCTTGTCTGAACACAGTTGGATCTTTCGATTTCTCCCCCTCAACTGTGAATTGCCTACCTGTTAACATCGGTATTGGACATGGTGTGGCATTGTCCATCTTGAATTTCTTCAGCAACTCACCAATGTATTTGGATTGTTTGAGGTACATTCCATTAGCATCTCTTTGTACTTCTATGCCCAAAAAGTAGTGTAAAAGACCTAAATCTTTGAGAGATAAGACATTATTAAGTTGTTTGACAAAAGCTTGAAGAAACTTGTTGTTGCTACCTGTGACTATTATGTCATCTAAATATATAAGAAGGAACGTGATATGATCTTTGCCTTTTAGAAGGAAAAGAGAGGAGTCACTCTTTGTGTTTTGAAAACCCCAGTTCAACAATGTAGTTTTGAGACTATCAAACCAGGCTCTTGGTGTCTGCTTCAGTCCATAAATTTCTTTAGATAGTTGCATATGTGATTACGCTTGGTAGGATCGACAAATCCTTCTAGTTGATGCATGAATATTGTTTCTATGAGATATCTATTTGGGAATGCATTGTTGATGTCAAGCTGTCTGACTTCCCAATTGAGGTGCACTGCAATTGAAAGAATGATCTTGACTGTGCTCGCTTTGACTACAGGTCTAAATGTTTCTTCATAGTCGATCTCAGCTGTTTGTTGAAACCCCTTTGCAACTAGTCTAGCTTTCCTTCTTTCAATGGAACCATTTGACTTGTATTTTGTCTTGAAAACCCATTTTGAATCAACTATGTTTTCTTGATCTTGGTAGGGCACTAGTATCCATGTTTTGTTGGACATGAGGGCTTGAAACTCATGTCGCGTTGCTTCTTCCATAAGGGTCTTCTGAGAGCTTCCTTGGCATTTGCAGATTCCATTGTGTCTTTGTAGGTCTCAGTTAGTCCAATGTAAGATAGCTTTGGTTTGTAAATGCTCGACTTGCTCCTTGTGTGTATTGCATTACTTGTATTTGTGTTCAGACTTCATTCACCCAGACTTTGCTGATGAGTTATGTCTGGTGTCTCTTCATGAGTGGTGTTATATGTTGAGACACAATTTCAATTTAATGTTTTGATGAAAACAAACAAAAAGTTAATTAAGAATGTTAATTATGATTCTAAATGTTATGTTAATTTAATTTGTGCTTTTGAGTGTATTAATTTAAAGATAGGATTTAAACAAAGCAAAGAAATCAGCATAAAAAGGCAAGAAATTGAACAGACAAGAATGGAGAACATTCTTAACAAAAGGTGGTATATAATGCCTGCTTGCAAGAGCTTGGTCACTTCCTTTTTTACAACATCCAAAATTAATGGGTTAAGTCGCCTTTGGGGCTGCCTCACTGATTTTGCTCCATCCTCTAATAGTATCCTATGCATGCACATGGATGGGCTAATACCAGGAATATCAGCCAAGGTCCATCTGATTGCCTTCCTGTGTTTTCTCAAAATCTGCAACAGCTTCTCTTCCTGTTCATCTTCAAGTTTGGCTGAAATAATCACAGGTAATTTGCCACTTCCTTCTAAATATGCATATTTCGAATTTTCAGGAAGTGGTTTAAGCTCTATAGTCGGTGGCTGCTCAATGGAGGGTACAATACCAGTGGCCAAAGCTAAGTCTGCAAAATCAATTATGTTAGTAGAAATATCAACATCACCATAATGATCAACTTGCAAAGCAGCTTCGATCTCAGCACACACAGAGCACAACTGAGTATCTGTGCAAAATTCACAAATATAAGTATCATCAAAATCAGACAGTGAAGGAAAATCAGCAACAAACATATCAGGGTAAGTGTCATCA
Source organism: Cicer yamashitae (assembly GCA_037974755.1). Taxonomy (NCBI): domain Eukaryota; kingdom Viridiplantae; phylum Streptophyta; class Magnoliopsida; order Fabales; family Fabaceae; genus Cicer; species Cicer yamashitae. The sequence continues at coordinate 9,635,694 of JBBPBQ010020321.1, read as the reverse complement.
ACCAAATCAGCAAGTAATTTAATTTGAAAAACAGAATGCTCTTCCATGGGGTGTTTCATAGCTCACAGATGTTAAATTTTACAATGCTATCACCAAATTCCATGGATAGAGTTCCAGCATGTACATCAATTTTTGTTCTAGCAATTTTCAAAAATGGTCTGCCTAAAATGATAGGCGCCCTGTTGGAATTATTCTCTCCCTCCATGTCTAGAATGTAAGAATCTCCAGGAAATATTAATTCATTTACTCGAACAAGTACATCCTCCACAAGTCCAGCAGGGCGAGCATTACTTCTGCTCGCCAGTTGAATGGTAACACCTGTACTCTGTAAAGGTCCAAGAGCAAGAGAGTTAAAAATAGATGTGGGCATAACATTAATTGAAGCTCCTAAATCTAACATGGCATTTTCAAATTGACTATTGCCTATGATACATGGAATGGAAAAAGTTTCTGGATCTTTGCATTTCTGGGGCATGGGCTGAAACATTACGCCCCATGTTTACTCTTTCATTACCTTTCAACCTTCTATTGTGTGTGCACAACTCTTTTAGAAATTTGGCATATCTCGGAATCGGTTTAATTGCTTCAAGGAGGAGAATATTCACTTCCACCTTCCTAAATGTATCCAAGATCTATCTGTCCCTATCTGCCTTGTCCATTTTCTTAGTCTTCACTACCCTTTGAGGAAAAGGAAGTGGTATATTTTGCTCAACATCAACAGTTTTAGGTATCAAAGTTTCTTCAGCAACCTTGTTATTTTTCACAACAGTTTCAGGCACCTTTGGTATTTCAACAACTTTCCCATACCTCAATGTAATTGCACTAACATTAAGGGCATTTGGATTTACTACTGACTGGGTAGGTAGTTGGTTTGATCCCTGAGTCTGCATCTGATTAATTGAAGTGGCCAGTTGGCCAATCTTTGTCTCCAAATTCTGAATTGTGGAATCTGTTCTTTGTTGAAATTGAATATTTTGGACAGCCATTTGCTTGACAAGATCCTCTAACGAAGGTGTATTGCTTTGCTGCTGATGTGGAATGTTCTGCTGATGTGGACTATTTTGCTGCCTAGGTTGTTGTTGCTGTTGTGCAGATGAATTCCCCCATCTCAGGTTGGGATGGTTCCTCCAATCGGGATTGTACCTGTTAGACGACAAATCATAGTTGGCTTGAGGGGTGAATATGTTTGCTGCATATGCTTGAGGAGCATCAGCAATTGGATCGTCTTGCAAAGTAGGACATGAATCTGTAGGATACTCTAGAGAAGTGCAAATACCACATACCACTGCTTGGGCTTTACCTACTGCCTATTTCTTTACTAAAGATGTAAGCTCATCAAGTCTGCTTTCTAGATTCTTGTGGGAAGAAGCTTGAATCTCATTCACTCCCCTTGTCAAAACTGTTGAATTGCTTCTAGTTGTAAATTGTTGGGAATTAATGGACATGTTCTCAATCAAAGCTTTTGCTGCTTCTGGGGTCTTATCGACAAGTGCTCCCCCACTAGCAGCATCCAAAATACTTCTATCCATAGGTAGTAAGCCTTCATGAAAATACTGGATGAGCAATTGATCAGAAATCTGGTGGTAAGGACAACTAGACACCAATTTCTTGAATCTCTCCCAATACTCATGTAATGATTCCCTGTCAATCTGTCTAATGCCACATATTTCTTTTCTGATTGAAGCAGCTCTTGAGGCAGGGAAGAATTTTTCTAGAAACAATTTCTTCAATTCATTCCAACTTGTAACCGAACCTGGCTGACGGTAGTATAACCAATCCTTGGCAGCATCTTGAAGTGAGAATGGGAAGGCTCTCAGCTTGATATGATCTTCTGCGACTCTTTGAGGTTTCATGGTAGAACATACCACATGGAACTCCTTCAAGTGTTTGTGTGGATCCTCACCTGCAAGACCATTAAACTTTGAAAGCAAGTGTATTAAACCAGATTTAAGTTCAAATGGTACAGTAACTTCAGGATATTCAATACACAATGCATTATAAGTAACATCAGGTGCAACAAGTTGTCTTAAAGTTCTATTATTCATATCAGCCATATTGTGTAGCAAAATGTCACTTTTTTCACTATCACTATCTAACTCTCTATCTGACTCTCTATCTGACTCTCTATTTGACTCTCTATCTGACACATTAGCACTAGCAGCAGCTCTATTAAGTCTACGACGTAAACGGAAGGTCCTATCTATTTCAGGGTCAAGGGGTGCAGATTTACAGAACTAGCCTTAGTCATGCATCACCATAACAATACAATGCAAAATCACAATTCTGAAAATTCCAACAATGTCCCTATTGCTAAAATTGAAATGAAAAAATCGAAAACACTATCAAATAAAATCCAAAAAATATAAAAATACCACAAAAAATGTCTAAAAATCAAATAAAGGCAACCCAAATTTTTTTGGATTTTTTTGAAATTATCGAAAATTCAAAAAATTAAAAAACTGATCCAGATGAAGGAATTTGGGAATTTGAGCGTCAAATCCCGTATTAAGTTTCTTATAAGGGAGTCCTATTCCTTGATTTTTTTTGTGATTTTCTGGCAAAAATTCGAGGCAATCCGAGACAGTCGCCTGAAAACCGAATTTTTTTGACTAGCAACATGCCTACGATCTAGCACAACCCTATCTGACCTGTAGAACAACAAAGCACAAAGAAACAATTATTACAATGGTTAGTAATACTCTAAAACTCGTTAATATTATTATCAGAGAGTCCCCGGCAACGGCGCCAATTTGATCCGTTGTGGCACACGGATCAAATACGATTGAAAATAAATGTAAAAAGGGGGTAATAACTCGAGTCGTTTCACAAGGACTTCTGATATAATAATATTAACCTAATTGAGAGTTCAAATTCAGAAAGGGGGGGGGGGTTATAATGATTTAGTTTGAACAGATGAGCAAAACAATTAATCCACTTATTCGAGTTCTGGGACGTATTACAGATTCTATCAATGAGTTTAATTTCTAATTCATGATTCTATTCTTATTTGACTATAGAATTGATCAAACAAGCGTACAATCAACCCTACGTGAATTCGGTTTCATTGACTGGATTAAGCATCACAATCATCAAAATATTACAATTAACGATCAAGCGTCGCAGAATTATAATTCAATTAAATTAGAGACTAAAACCAAATTCTGTCAAATAAATTTAATCGATCCTATTGAAATTCAATTTAAGCAACCGGAATATCAATATAATCAAATAAACGAAAATAGAATCATGAACCAGAATCGACAGTGTAACCTGAATCTCCAAGTGTGATGAAACTCTGAACTCGTGGATTAACCTTGTAAAATTAGCCTTCCATGGAATTAAAAATAAAAAGCATTTATATTTCTTATTTCTGGTTCTTTTTTCCGAAAATACTACATGCCAAGAAAGGAAAGAAACTCCAAATAAATAGTGCTCGATTTTTGGGCTTTAAAAACAAGTGGCCCGCTATTTAAAATTATTACCAAGGTCCAGATTACGAAATCTGCAATTTAGGCTCAGTAGAGTTCGACATTGTGATTTTATTCCAACACAAAAGTTGTAGCTCTGATTTTTAGCTTTCCAACGACTGCTCACATGCTTCAATCTGATATCCAGAGCTCAAGTTATGGCCTATAGAGCGAGCAGGGGTCAAAATGCAAATAATCAAATTATAATTCAATTTCAACCCAAAGTTTAGAAACAAGCTAAAAAATTATTCTAAGCTATAAAGTGATTTTAAAAAACCAAAGTAAAAAAGCTAGAAACATGCGCCCAAGTGCTATGATCAGCATGCTTCACAAAAACTAAAATTATCATTGAGTGCTACTTTGACATTACAACATTTAACGACGTTGTCTAGGACTTTATTATTAGGGTGGCTAAGTCTCCTATGCCAACTCTCCTTGACAGATACATAAGCATTAGGGTTTCTTTTAGTTCCTGAGAGTTGGTACAATCCATTTTTAAGTAGCCCTTTTAGTATTACCTTTCTTGTCAGCTTGTCCTTCACAAAACAACAATTTTCATCAAACTCAACAAGTATGTTATTGTTAGCAACCAGTTTAGAAACACTTAATAGATTTTCCATAATGTTAGGTACATATAGGACATCATGTTAATTGAGTGACTTAAGTTTTGAAGAACTTGTGTCCATAATTTCCAATTTCTCACCATTACCAACAACTAGTGAATTCTTACCATGGTGCTCATCCAAATCTTAAAACTTGTTAGTTTGATGTGTCACATGATTGCTTGCACCGATATCAAAATACCAGTCATAGTCTTGGATTGAGTTCTGAGAGGCTAGGAAGGCATTGTGAGATCCTTGCTTGTCATTGTTTGCTGAGTAATTGGATCTTGAGTAGGTTTTGTCGAACTTGTGAAAACAGTCTATTGCAGTGTGATTACTCTTGCCACAGACTTGGCATGGTGTCTTGTTTGACCTACCTCTTCCGCTGCCTCCTCTCCAACCTCTGAAGGTGGAACCTCTCCAATTATTGTTTGAATTGAACCTGTTGCCTTGGTGGTCAGACTTGTTTGCAACATTTGCTGTTGCATTGAGAGTCAGGTTGGTGAGGTTATTCAGTTGCTCAATTATACTTTCCAAGGTTAGCAATTGAGCTTGTAAATCCACCCAGTTCAATGTAGTTTGATCAGATAGTTTTACAACTACGGGATTATATTCGGAATCCAAACCATTTAAGGTTTGAATAATCAAATAAGAAGTTGAAATTGGACTGCCTGCAAGTTTGAGTTTGTCAGCAAGGTTCTTCACTTTGATTAGATAGTCTTCCAATGTCATTTCTCATTTTCTGATGCTGTGAAATTTAGACTTGAGATAGATGATTTGAGACCTTGAGTGTGCTCCAGCCAAACTTTGAGTCTCATACCAAAGTTGTTTGGAGGTCTCACAATGCAATAGTTGTGTTGCAGTTTTAGTAGCCATCGAGTTGAGCATCCACCCAAGGAGGCGTTGATCATTGGTTTGCCATTCTTTAAATGCAGGGTTGTTGTTCTTGCTTGAGTTTGAAGAGGTAATAAACTCTTCAAGACACTTTTTTTTCCCAACAAATATCCATCGAGTTTGCAGCCTCTAACTACGGGTAGAACCAAAGATTTCCATAAGGGATAATTGTTTATGTCCATCTTGATAGATAGAGATGACGGTAGGTTATTCTTGTTGTTTGAGTTGGCAGCGGATGCCATGTTTTTAAGTATTGGATTGAGAGCTTTTCAACTTAAAAGCTCTGATACCAATATAGAAAGGCTTTATTTTATTTTTTCCTATTATGTCAAGAACAACATATATATACATACAACATTGCATGTAGGACACGATCCTACAGTTATGGTAGTAATAAGTACTATACACTAATTTTAGTAATGACACATGAATGCTATAATGATAATAGGTCAATGTTAATAATAACAATGCTAATAATAATATATTAATTCTATTTATATGTCTTTAACTCCAGATTTATGTTTAGCCTCCGAAAAAATTTCTTAGTTACTTGGTTGCTTTCCTAACACATTTTAGTATTTTTTTCTTACCAGAAGGATTCAGATGTTGTTCATGTCTGTGAAAAAAGTAAACCATGCACAAAACTTTACAAAACAGACACGTTCTAATAGAATAGTAATTCTAGAAACTACAAAAAAGGAAATCATTAGCACAAATTACAAATTCCCAATTGAATCAATCATCATTCATACAATGTGACATGTTCAAAACGCATGGTAGTGCTGGAACATCTACGACACAGCCAAATCAATTGTAGTTGCATAGAAGAACACCAAAAAATGTTGTTGCTTTTTATAAGGCCGGAATAAATCATATTAACATGTTTGATGCAAAAATTCAAACCTCATTAAATAGACAAATAGTTATGCAATCTGGCATTGTAGAAAATGAATTCAATTCTCATATGAATCTAAATTTGAGACAATTTCAACCTTCATCAAGTAGGAGTCATCATCCATCAAATTTACATAATTCATCAATAGGTTTGGAAACAAATACCTCTTCAAGTTTTGCATTTACATTTAAGATCAACCTTGACTTCAACAATGAAATTGAAAGCGGTTTTGACTTTAATCCCTTTTCAATTGATGGTAATGGTGTATTTTCATATAATTACTTTATATGTTTACATATATAAATTAGTGTAACACATGTTTTCAATATCTCGAAATCAAACTCTGATAGTGATTCAAGTGTTGAGGAAGTTGATCTTACATCAAATAATGACAATCACATCCATTCATTAGTTAGAGGCCAATGTAAGTTCATCAAGTATTATAGAATTTGATTATATGTCATTTTAGTTCTTACATAATGTCACTAACGATACGGCTGTTCTTGCAACATGATATAATAATCTTGAAGATCCTTTTATTGAATGTCGACATTGTGGTAGACTAAGTGGTATAAAGATAGATTGCACAAACATTGTCACCTTGCCAATCCTAAATTCCAAATTTGTTATGGAAATGGAAAGGTAGAATTGGCATTAATAAAAGAACCTCCAAATGTCTTAAAGCATTTACTATTCGATCATCAAGCCTTAGATGGCAAAAACTCCCAACAAAGCATAAGAGCATATAACATGATGTTTGTTTTTACCTCCCCTGGAGCAAAGTGTGATAATAGATTCAATAATAAGAGAGGGCCAACTACTATAAGAATACAAGGTCAATCATGTCATATGATTGGAAGTTTGTTGCCACCACCCGGAGAATCACCCAAATTTGCATAGTTATTTATATACGATACTCAAAATAAAGTTCAAAATCGTATAATCGGTTTTTTGCAAGTTGATATCTCCTTAACTCATTGTATATACTAATTCTCATTTCTCCAATACATTATGAAGATGCTAATAATTAAATATTTGATCAATTAAACTTGATTTACTATTTTGGAGGAACAACACAAATTTAGATCATGTCGTAGTTAACCAACTTTCAAAGATGTATCAATACAACACCTTGCACAATCATTTAAAATTGCAAAGGAAATATTCAATCAAGGTAATGTCCATGATTTGGAATTAAGATTAATACCTAATAGAAAAACATATGGAAGAATGTACAATTAACCCACTGTTTCTGAGGTGGTTGCGTTAATTATTGGTGATGTTGGCACAACATTTGAGAGGGATATTATTATGCAAACTCAAGGAGGGTAACCACAAAAAATTGATGAATTCCATGCAAGTTACTTGGCCTACCAATATCCATTGATTTTCCATATGGCGATGATGGTTATTGGTCAGATGTGTTGCACAGATATCTCGAGGGGAATGAAGAAAGCAACAAAAATCAATTTACTATTACATAATGGCTTTCATATCGAATACAAATTAGAAATGTTGATTCAAAAGATCTGTTGTCCTCGATAAGATTATTTCAACAATTTTAGTAGATAGAGTCATAATGTTGGAACAGAGAGACTTAAGTGACTACAGAACAACCAATCTAAACTTAGAGTTTCAAAGTATAAAAACCTAAGTGAAGGAGCTGAACAAAACCAAACACAAGGTTCATTTGGAGGTAAGAGAGTTGTATTACCATCATCGTTCATTGGGACATGTATTGTCAATCTTACTCATTCTTCAATATCGATTCCTAAATTAACTTCAAAATCACAACATCTTTGTCCCACCAAATATGTCAACAAATCCATTTATTGTTATAAGGGAGGTCAGAAGCAGTTTCATTGTTGTTCATATCCCTAATCGGGTAACATTTTTCAATCACTTGATTATCAAGGCTTACTTAATCTTACTATTAAATTTTACATTAAAATTGTAATACCGTTACCAGCGATGCTACCTCACGATCTTCTCACCCCCCTTAACCACCTAGTAAAAATAGTGAGTTTTTGCCTTATGTGGGATTCGAGCCCGATACCTGGGGGATAAGTACCGCCTCCACACAGTCCCACTACCAATTGAGCCAGCAGCTCAATTGGTAGTGGGACTGTGTGAAGGCGGTACTTATCCCCCAGGTACCGGGCTCGAAACCCACGGAAGACAAAAACTCACTATTTCCACTGGGTGGTTAAGGGGGTGAGAAGATCGTGAAGTAGCATCGCCGGTAACGGTAATGGCCGAGGTGTTACAAAAAAAGGCGCCTTTGTATGTAACACCCCGACCATTACCGTTACCGGCGATAGTAGCTCAATTGGTAGTGGGACTGTGTGGAGGCGGTACTTATCCCCCAGGTACCGGGCTCGAATCCCACAGAAGGCAAAAACTCACTATTTCCACTGGGTGGTTAGGGGGTGAGAGGATCGTGAGGTAGCATCGCCGGTAACGGTAATGGTCGGGGTGTTACAAAAATGACTATGGATTTACTCATCAAGTTTGTTACAATCAAAATAAAAGCGTTAAAAGAATTATAAGGATGGACTCCACTTATTCAACATTACAATCTCATTGCCGAAAATATTATCATGGTCAACTATTTTGGAGACAACTTACTATAAATATTTTCATGGATCATGCACCATACTATAACTTCTCAAGTTATTACAGCCTCCATGTTGAATAGCCACTGTTTATGACCATGCCAGAATCATTTACATTTATTGTTGTTGGAAATGATGTTAAAACTTAAAACAAGTGTTGTGTAAATGGAAAAAATGTACTCACATAGAAGGAATATCACACACTAGTAGTGTATATAATGTAGAGGTATAACTTTTGACGTGTGCCCAAAGGATACTCAGGTTTGTGAAGAGAGAGATAACGCACTCAAATTGACCATCACATGCGCGTTACCGTCTTTGTCAGGTCGGTTGTGCTTGGGGTGTATTATTTTTTAGTACTTGAAAAAATAAAAATTAATATTTATTTTTTTTAATGTGTGCATTTTTTTTTTGAGATTTTTTTAACATGTTTTATGTTCCTTCCACCGAGTCAACAGTCAACAATTGATCTGTTCAACTCTTCATATTTTTTGTGTGGTAATTTCGCTGACCCGGTCAAATTAGATGCGCAACAGTTTCGTAATGGACCACATTTTTTGCTTCAGTCAGTTGTAGAACTCCTCTATTTCCACTTTGTTTAGAAAGTACACCAATACTCCAAAAAATTCCAAGTTTTCTCTCTTCTACCTTTTTAACTTCGTCCAAAATTTTATTCTGTCCCTTTACTGAAAATAATTTGTCCCTTCAAATTTACGAGTGACCTTAATCGCCATATTTAGAAGGTGTAATTTTAGAATAATTTTCTACTGTACAGTAGTAAAACTGATACAGTGTACTTTTATCCTAAGGATTTCGTGATTGATAGTCTGTCATGTACTATTTTAAACAGTATTACAAAACTTTTTAAAGAGAGATCTGCAGCTCAACTCAGTAGTAATATTGGTGGTGACTGAAAAAACAACAATATTTTTCAAAACTAAAAAACAACAATTGTTGATAGCACCATTTATAATGCTGCAACACAAATCGTAAGTGATTAATCATTTTACACATTTAATATTTTAAAATTAAATTATCTAATGATATTTTGTTTCGTAGACTCTCCCTGGTGAATTTGCAAACTACGTAAGAAAGAGGGAGTATAAATTTATAATGTGCAGGGTCCTCCCATGGCAATCAACAAAAATTGCGAGGGATTGGAAAGATTTTTGTATTGAATATCGTATACACTTTGGTCACAAATTGCAATTTGTGTTCTAGAATATCATAGAAAATATGACCATTGTAACAAAAATTAGAAACTAAGGGCTTGTTTGAGTGTGTTTTATTTTTTAGTTTTTGAAAACTATTTTATAAATAAATTTTAGAAAACTGTTTTTAAAAAGAAATTTTAAAAAAAATCTGTTTGGAAATTCTAATTTTTTAAAACAGTTTTTGACTAGAGAATTAAAATAATTAAAAAATGAAAAGTAAAACACCATTTATCTGTTTTGCTTTTTTAGTTTTAAAAAGTGTATTATTAAAAATAGTTTTACAAATTATATGGTTTTTAAAAACAAGAAATCCAAACAAGTTTTTTAATTTTTTAGTTTTTAAATTTTAAAATACTAAAATAGAGTTTTTGGGATGTGAATAAAATAAATTTTATTTTTTGTATCAATATTTATATTGTGTATTAAATATTAAAATTTTGCTAATATGAGATAGTCAATTGCAATGTCCGTGTATGCAAGAGTTTTAAACTATTTATATATATATAAAAAATTATGTTTAATTGCAGTTTTTTTCTTCCTATTATTACCAATTCACTAAATTGATCTCTGTTTTAAAAGTCGACAGTTTTGGTCCCTCTCATATTTTTTTACCTAAAAAATGACGATTTGACATATTTTTAATCACGTGACATACAATTCTATAATATAGAACCATGTAGATGCATTAATTATTTATATATCATTAATTAAATTAACAATATGAAAATTTTCTGAAGTTGTAATATAAGTTTTTATGACGTTTTATTTTAATTTCATAGGTATTAATCATTCTACATCATCCTATCATATGTCATGTTATTTAAAACATCTCACATCATCATATTTTAGTTCAAAAATCAGAGGGATTGACCAAAACTGTCAACGTTTAAAATAGAATGACCAATTTCGTGAATCAGTAAAAATAGAAAAAATTGCAATTAAACAAAAAAAAATTATTATGCAACGTTTAAAATTGCAATTAAACGAAAAAAAATTATTATGCAAGACTTTATCCAAACAACAATTTTGCTAAAAATGGTACAAACAATAATTTTCAATTTTACTTGGACGAATTTGTCCTGATTGGCAAATTTTAAAAGGAAAAAATACAGCAAAGCAAAATCCACTCCAAACAGTACCTAAATTAAAAGATTTTAAATGCATCCGCGTAAAAAATAATAAATCTAGATTTGGTGAAAAATCATGTTAAGAACAAAATTAAAGAACATAAATTAATCATTTTTCTTTGGTATTCATCGGGGCCCACTGGCCACTGTTGGCATAGTGATGCGTTACTTCATCAACCGCTGTGCAAAACACAACGCCTGCACTCCGCTCCATACCTTTTCGATAAACCCCTTCAAACTTACCTAAATTGCTATTACATACCTCAAATTACAACTACTTTCTTTTTTAAAACAAAAACAACGAAAAATGAAAAATGATTTTTTTTCTTTCAAACTCATGCCAATCACTCTTTGTCCACTCCAACTAACCATATCTAAAAAATAACAATAAAATATCTCTTTTGATAACATTCTGTCAATGAGTCACCAATTTTAATATTATTTCATTTACAATCTTTTTATTACTTTATAAAATAGAAAATATTTTATTTTCATCATAACTACCATAAAACTTATGTTATATATAAATTTTCTTAGTATATAAAAATTAAACTTTTCATTTGTTCACAATATATTGTAAGTATATATAAATAAGGCAAATGTTAAAAATAAAATCTTCAATTGATGAATTTTTATAATTTTTTAAAGGAAATTTCTAAATATAGAAAAATATTAATTTGTATCACAAAACAATTTTTCACATATATATAATCACATATCATTATATAAATAACTCTAAAATATTTCAGAAAGTAACATAAAAAAATAACATATTAGAATAATTTAATTGAATGTATGTAAATTATTTATACTTTCTAAGCAGAGCAATCAACTTTTTACTACATCTTTAATTGAATAATAATATTAAAGAGTTAAATAAACTATATTTAGTTTTTATTTTCTATGAAAAATTTCTTAATTTTTTAGTTTTTAAAAACTTTTGATTTTGATTTTTTGTCTTTGTTTTTATGTCAGTTTATATATAATCATCTAATTTTTTATTTTTGTTGTTATATTTAGGATATTATAAACAGTTTTTTTAAATATTTTGAATTATTTAACAAAAAATAAATTAAATATAAATTTTAAATTTTTTATGTTTAATTTTTTTATTTAACTTTTTTATTGAGTTTAAAATTTAAAATTTTATGTGCAAATTTTTTATAATATTTTAAATATTTCTAAAATCAATAAAAAAAAGTTTTGAACATAAAAAATGAGTGATTACAAAATAAGATGAAAATTTTAAAGATTTAAAGTTAATATGAATGTTTCTTTTATTTTCTGTCTTTCCGCCTAAAGTAATCTTAATGGAAAGCAAGTTTTGTTTAGCAGGAATTAATACTGAAATTTGATAAAGATTAAAAATTTAGTTAATCTTAATGTATACTTGGCTCTATTATATATACCGCGTGTGTTTCACTTTTCACGAAACCGCGTGAAAGTTGTAGCACCGCTCATTTCTTGTGTGTGTATGTCTCTACAAATACACACTCTTTCCTCTCCCACTCACACTCTCTCACATTCTCTCTCACCTTTTTCTCTCTCCCATGTTTCGCATTTCGGCAATCATGGGTCCCCTATTTCCCTAGCTATTAAAATCTCTTCACATCCTAACCAATATCTCTTCACACTCCAAACACCCAAAAACTGAAACCTCTTTTCTGCGTATTTTCTCTGTTTATTTTCCTTATTTCACTTCCTTTACCTTTTGCCATGGCTGAAAACTTAGACGACGGAGAGTTCTGGCTTCCACCACAGTTTCTCTCTGACGACGACGTACCCTTTTCCCCTAAAAACAAACCTTCAATCCTTAACAATGGCGAAGATACTCTGCTTTTTCCCTCTGAGTTTCCTTACGGTTTCGCTTCTTCTGACCTAAGTTCTCCCGAGGACTCTCTCGTTGGCTCAAGCGAAACCGAAAGCAGCGACGAAGAACAACTCGCCGCTGAGTTAACTCGCCGCATGGCTCGTTCCTCTCTCCAAATCGATTCCAAATCCTCTGAAAACAACTCGGTATACACAAGCTTCATTTTTTCTTGAACTTTTATCTTATTTGAGATTTTGTTTTCTACTGGGTCGCTTTTTTTTGTATTTTTCATTTTGATTTTTATGTTGTCGTTTTGGTCTATTTGCAGGGTCGTTTTGTGTCAAATTCACCACAGTCTACACTATGTGCTATAGGGAGTGGCTGTAGGTGTAGCAAAGAGTCAAGCCAAGGAAGCCCTAATGGTGTTTGTAAGGTGTCTTCTTTAAGGGCTACTTATGATTTGCTGCATGCGGCTGCAGGGGAAGTAGAAAGAATGAAAATGAACCAAGAAGCTTTTATTAACAATAATAACTACAATGAAGCATTTGTTCCTCAAAGAAAACCTTCTCCTGTTACTTTACCCTCAAAAAACAGCACTAATCATGAAATGGGGTTTTTTACTCAACAATCACTTTCACACCAGCAATTGCAAATTGCACAAGTAAGCTTCAATTTCATAACTCTTATTTTAATTTTGTTTTAAATCATTTTGAATAATGGGTTAAGTTTTTTTTATATGGTTATTTTAGTTTCAGATGTTTAGGCAGCAACAAATTGCAAAACAACAAAACTCAATGTGGGGGGCGCAGAAGCAATTTGGGGGTGTATACCAACAAAGACAAAACAACCTATTAGCACAAAATAGAGGAAGAAATGGTGATGTGAATGGGTTTGATTCAAGAAACAATAGGACTTTAGGTTTGTCTGCATCTGCATGGCCAACACTACAGCATGCTAAACAACAGCAACCACAGAATCAGCAATATGGTTCTGGAATGAGAGCTGTTTTCCTTGGAAACGCTTCTGGTAAAAGGGAATGTGCTGGAACTGGTGTGTTTCTGCCTCGTCGTTTTGATAGTCCTGCTGAATCAAGGAAAAAGCCAGGTGAATTTATATTTTTTCATGCTGTTTTTGTTTTGAAATATTGTCTTGAACTTTTTTCAATTTCAAATTAATGTTTTATGCATTTATGGTGGTGGTTGAACACTTGAACATCATTATTAAAAGGGTATTTAAAATTTTACACACTATAGTTGAATTAAGTAAATGTTGGCTACAATTTTATGCTATTAGTACTACCTTATCACCTGTTTCTGGTTTATTTTTTAAGACTAGATGTACGTTTTGGGTTTTGTTTTAATTGTGTAAGGGTGATTTTTTTGGTGTGAAAGTTTAGGTGTAAAATTTAATTATTGAAGTTGTTATTTTTTCATGTTTTGTTAATATTTGTGGTTTATTATTTAACCTAATTTTTGTGTGGTGATTTGGTGTTTGCAGTGTGTTCAACTGCGTTGGTTCCAGCTAGAGTGGCGCAGGCCCTAAATCTAAAGCTTGATGACTATAATATAGTGGGGTGCCAGCCTCTACCCTTGCATCGTTTCGATGCTACTTCAGTTGAAAATGGTAACAATTAATTTCTTATAATATGATATTTCAGTGTACTTCTCATTCTTATAATATAATATTTGAGTGTACTTGTCACTCCTTCCATATATTCTGGATTTTGTTTTTTTGTTGTTTAATTTTTAATATTTTTATTATATGACTTATTTAATCAAAAGGGGTTAATTGAGTTTTGAATCTTGACCTTTTGTTTATGCAGCGGGTGTTCCGAAGGTCAGGGGCAATTATGTCTTTTCTCAACAGAAGAAAAGCAGCATCAACAACCTAAGCAAGCCTCAGCCAGCCGTGAACAATGAAATTATGCTTCCACAAGAGTGGACATACTGATATGAAATGATCCTTTGATTTGTTTGGAGGGAAATAGTTTATAGTGAGAAGCAATAGGTTTTTTTTGTTGTTAAGTGAAAAGTGAAACTTTTGGATCAAGATGTAGGAAAAGATATAGAAGATAAATGTTTTTTGTGTAGCCAGAGGTTAAAAATAATGTTAAGAGCCTCTGAAGAAAAAAAAACAAGGGATGCAGTGATACCAGTTACAATGCTTGAAATTGCAGAGATATAAGTTACTTTTGTTCTTTTTTATGGGAGCTTTAAAAAGTCTCCAAGAAAAGACAAAGAATGGTGGATGAGTAAATTTTGCTAGTTTTTTGTTTGGTGTTATTAGGGTAATAATAATAATAATAGTAATAAAATAATGAGTTTGGGAAAGAAAATAGAGAAATTAGGAATGGAGAAATATGATGATGAGAATCTTTCCACCTTAATTACTTATATTATCAATAATAATAGAAGGAATATTTTTATCAATATGTTGTTTTTTTTTTGTTGTTTTGCATATTTGATTTTTAGTTAGCATTTTATCTTATGTACTTCCTTTCATAGGAAGTATTGTAAATAGCTTATGTTTTATTTCTTATCTTTTCTGATTTCTTTTTTCTCCTTGTGCCGTTTTTTTTCCATGTATATTAAAAATAATAAAGTATTTGATATTTTCATTTTCTATATTGATGTTTCTAAAATATTTCTTGTATATAAATATGTTCAGTTGTGATTTTTTAAGAGGTATGCTAAAATAAGAAACTTTATAAATAAATAAAAAAGAACAATTTATACTTTAAAAGATATGTAAGGCTGAACATCTTAGTTGGACCCCTCAAATTTATATTTCAAATCCAACTGGTACCAATTTAAATAAGGGTTTCTTATTATGAGCAATGTCTTGCTTGCTAAGGACATGGTTGCTTTTCCAGTACAAGTAAAGGCAGCTTTTCCTTAGCCCAAGGAGTGATTACATGCACTTTGGTTTTTGAATTGTATATTTTAAATTTTAATTTTTGAACCCATTGGGTATTGGGGGTCTCTCATAATATCAATGGATAATAGTAATAATTTCTAAAAAAATAGAGGGCAAAGTTGTAGAGAGAAAATAAAGTATATGAGAATATATCATTGATGGGGTCATGACTCGAGTGTGAGTGTACGTATGTATGAAGATCAATTGACCATTGCTTGGGAAGGAAGCTTCTGTGCCCCAAATTTGAATTGGGGTACCATACGAGTTTGCTTTAACACGTGTAAGGTTTCGCTTTTGAAGTGCTAACAAATCGTTTTCATATGGTGCTTTCATTAATGGCCAAAAGTTCCTTATATAGTCTATCTTGGAACTCACAAATGAGGTGGGGGGCTCATGGCTTATGCTTAGTTTTCAAGGCTTTACAAGGAAACGTACCCATCTCCTATTTATGAAAGTATAAACAAAATAGTTTCACAATTCATAAAAAATAAGGCTAAATAAATTAATTTTTGAGATATCTTTTTTATTTATATTTTATTTTGAAATATTATTTTAATTTTTTTAATTAAAATATAGTTTCATTTATAGGCAAATTATAGTATGGGTCTCTTAAGTGATCTATGATGAAATTATATATAAATATTATAATTTAATGATTTTCTTTATTTTTATGATTGAAATATTTGAAGGTGCAAAAACACCAGAAAGAAAGATTGAATTGTGTTTTATCTTATTAAAAAATTTCTTTTCAAAATTCAAATTTTGGATATTTAGAATAGATAAACAGATCAGAGGCTACAACAAAACAAAGTAATACAGAGAGACAAACATCAAGATTTATATTGGTTCACTAACAACGTGACAACTACATCCAGTCCCCTCATACAGAAGGATTTATCCACTAATTCAAACCTGAATTACAACACTTAATCCTACAAGTCAGTCTTCTCAGCTTCCAACATGAAACCTACAAACCATTGAGGCACTACAACACCTTGACCCTACAAGTTAAGTCTTCTCAACTTCCAATTTGAAAACCTACAAAGTCGTTGAGGCAGAATAGCCACTACTGGGCTAAGTTACAAATGAGTGAAACTTGATTATGTTTTGCTTCTTCTAAGCGATTTGATTACAATGAACTTCACACTAAAATAGAGCACTAAGCACTAAGTAATATAAAGTTGAACGACTGCCTTTAATAAAAATGAAACCTTGAATTTTGACTACTTAGAGAATGTTGTGTTCGTAAGGTTTTCTGAGTTGTTGTGTTGTATATTCTTCTTTAGGATTGATCCCTTCATATAACATGAATTAGGGTTTCAATATTGTCCAAAACAATTTTTGAGTGTATCTTCCTTGCGCAAGGTCAACATAGATCTTCACTAAAAATAAATCTTGATAGATACGATTTGAGAATATGAGCGTTAAAACTTGATTAATTCCAAAATGAATCTTCTACCAAATCATCTAGAATGATTATGTGCAAGAATGTCCAAATAGCTCTTGAAAATAATTGTCCCTGAATCTTCTGAGCGTATCTTTCTTGTATGAAGTCAACAGAGATCTTCACAAAAAATAAACTTTGATAGATATGGTTTGGGAATATGACCGTTGAAGCTTGATTAATTCCAAAACGAATCTTCAACCAAATCTTCTACAATGATTTTGCGTGAGAATGTCCAGAATAGCGCTTGAAAATAATTCACCTTGAATCTTCTTTCATACGCTTATTTAAGAGCAATGAGAACAGATCAGAATCTTGCCAAAAAATAAACCTTGATAGATATGGTTTGGGAATATGACCATTGAAGCTTGATTAATGTCAAAACGAATCTTCAACCAAATCTTCTAGAATGATTATGTGCAAGAATGTCGAGACAACGCTTGAAAATAATTCACCTTGAATATTCTTTTATACGTTTGTTTAAGAGTAGTGAAAACATATCATAATTTGTTCTCGGATCATCAGAATTATGAAACATTAGTTCAGTCTTCATCAGAGTGTTGACTTTCCATCAGATCCATTGACTTTATTCATCATAACATAACTTGATCATCAGAGTTAGATGTTATGTTGCTTGGTTTAGGTAGTTAGTGGCAAAATTGCATGACTTAGAATTCGTTGCAAGGGCAATGTCACTTTGTTGCATCTTTAGAGCATGTTGTGTATCAGAGGCAACATCTTAGAGCAAGTTGCAGTTTTTAGAGCAAGCGAAACTTGAGCTTCAAAGGCAACTTGTGTAGAAGCTTTAGAGTTAATGTAGTAGGTGCTTCTGATGCATGTTTCAAACTTTAGAAGCATGCTAACACATAGCATGCTTCAGTCTTCAGAGGCAAACACACATAAGCTTTAGAGACACATTGGGCAGACGTTTCAAATCTTCAGAGTCAAATGCACGCACACAACAACACGTGTAATAACAAGAGTTTGAACATTGTGTTGACTTCCTTTGATTTCACTTGACTCTGATGTCTTCATTTTCTCTAACATTTTCACTTTCCTTGATATCTTCCTCTGATATCGTTTCCTCCGTTTCCTGATTCTATTTACTGCTCAGTCAATGAAATCATTAGTGCAATAAATTGTTTTCACAAAACTCATTTGTTATTATGAAAACATGATGAAGGAGTTGTTCCTAGAACTAACCTAATTTCAACAATGTTGACCTAATTGGAGTCCATTCGACGAGTTGAGTTTTAATAAACACATAAGTTTTCCTTTAATTTTATCGAGTTGTCGTCGATCATATCATTGTTTTAATGGTAAAAACCATAAAAATTGTGAAGTTTTACTTCCCGTGGTCATTTTTATAAAAGATAGCTTGAGTTAGTCAACAAAAATTGATGTATATGATCCATAATATCAACCAAATACATCAATTTTTATTGACTAAATTTCAACTCAACCTTCTCTTATAAAAAGAATTTAGAAAGAGTACTTCCTAGATGTGTTGTTGTTTGTTATTAGTGTTTTGAATAACTTTTAAGTAGTTGTTTATGATGGACCACTATTGCGACATTCACCCACTTGTAATAGTGTCTTTTAATTTTATTTATTTATAATATTACTATTTTATTTAAATTGTTTTCTTTAATTAAGACTATTATTTTCAATTTATTAATTTTTATGATAATCATAAATATACTCATAATTAGTGAGATTGATTTGGTAACTTTTTCTATTTTTTATTAATAATGTTTCCATAATTTGTACGAAATTATGATATTCATAATAGGACATTTGAAATAATATTTTTAATGGGAAATTTGTTTTCTACTTGAACTTTAATTTTTTTTTAAAATTTAGTATAACTGTTTTTGTTCATGAATCATGCTAACAAACAGTAGAAAATAAAATTTGAAGTTTATCTCTTATGATTCTCAAATTCTTTAATTTTACACTCTACACCACCAAACTATTATTATTCAATACCAAAGTATAAAATATATTAAAATAGTGATAATTTAGTATTAACTAAAATAATAAAAGTAAAAATAAAAACTAGGTATTTTTGTTAAGAATTTCATATTTTGGCGGTCATCAGTATAGGGTAATTAAAATTATTTTATGCTTAACTTTTAAGGTAATAAAAATATGTTTTTTTACTAAGAATAGTTTATTCGAAACATGTCAAAAACAAAATATAAATATATTTTCTATTGAATATTCAAAATTTAAATTCACCATGTTCCAAGAATCTTAGTTCATTGCGCTAGATCCAATATTGAGTTGATAAATAAAAATTAATTTTTAATGATGTCACAATTTGTTGAAAGAAAATCGGCCCTAAAATATGAAATGAAATTTAAATGAAGGGGACTCTTTACCAGCCATTTGTAATGGGATGTTGTGTTCCATTACTGAAAATTGCATGGCCAACCCAACTCTACACATTGGTAAGAAAAAAGAAGGAGGTGGTGGTGGTGGTCATCGTTGATTGTGACGTTCGTTGTTTGTGCAACAAGACACAGCAACTAACTACACACCACACTGTGCTTTACTTGCTTCCTTTATTCGTGCCTCTCTCTCCGTTTCCTTTCTCTTTCTTTATTTTCCTGTTTTGGGTGCACTCTCTACGTTTTTAGACCTCATTGGAATACCCGTTTTATCTTTAGGATTTGGAAAATCTTTCCTTTAAGAAGGAGTGTTCGATTTGGTGGTTAAAGTTGGTTCCAACATTTAACCGTCGTATTTATATTTCTTTGCTCGTTTTACCTATTGTAAATACCCCTATATATTACTATCTTCATTTTTTTATAAACATCTATTGTAGAGATGAGAAAAAAAAATTCGTATTTAATTTTGAAGTTTTATTGGAAAATATTTTTTGAAGCTTTATCATGTATTGAATTTGTATATTTTTTAATATTAAAAAATTATCAATGTTTAATGTAAATTTATTTGTTAAATGTTTAAGGAGTTAATGTTTAAGAAAGAAAGTTGATTTCTCAATTTATTAAGAACATCAACGATTGAACTCCCCATTTTGAATGTTGAATTGGATTCTACAATTACACATCTATTTCATAATTTTTTTACTACATTGCTTCATAAACACATGATCTCCTCAATCCAACACAATACTTTTTTTACTAAATTGGTATCCAATTTTTGCTTTGTTGATAAGGTCCCACTAAGTATTACATTTTAACGAAAAATTTATATGATACATTAAAAAATTAATATTCTTAGATATTATCAAAATTAAATCATAAATAGTTGAATGACATCTCATCTATATATCAAAACTCTTAATTTAATAAATTTTAATAGATACTATATTATATAATACATATGTAAATAAATTAAAAAAAAATATTGACTAAAAAATTTATAGTACCGATACATACTTTGTTTCTGATTGTACAATAGATTTGTCTTTTAACAATTTAAAAATACTTTTATCTATTTTTCATATACAATTCTTTTACCTATTAAATAATAACTATCTAACTTTTATTAAATTAAATAAATTATAAATTACAAAATTTTATAATTATTACTTTTTTTCAATTTTTTAAATAAAGCCGCAATAGCTATATATTGATACAAACAACATGTTGTGTACAACATTAAAATTGAAAAAAATTAAATTGACAATTTAATTATGTATGCAGCGACCAGTATGTAGCAAAAAAAAAAGGGTAAGTAACACAAATATAATATGCACAAAACCTTAAAATTTAAATAACATATAATTTTGTAACAAAAAAAACATATTAATTGAAGAGAGATAGTGTGTTTCACAAAAATTATGCATTTGGAACCCATAAATAATAGGTGAGAGAGCTTATAAAAACACTAATTCTTATAGGCATCCATTTTTCTAACACCACAACTGGAAGAGTGTTTATGAGGGGAAACAACCTCCATTATGAATGGCTAGGGAATTAATGATGTTATTGATGTATAAAAGAGAATATATATATTAATAATTAGGGTACAAAAGAGTGAAATTTATGAACTCTAATTTCAACACTTTAATCTCACTATTTTATCTCATATTTAATTTCATTGTCATTTACTATACATTAAATATTGCTTAAGTCGATTTTCATACGGTATTTTTTATACTACTTTTGATATTTTTTTATTATAGAAAAAATAGTAAATTTTATTATAGTTAAATACATTACTTTTGATATTTTATCAACCATAAATGTTAATATAAAATTGAAAGTATTATATTTCATTTTCATCAAATAAATATTTTTTTTTCAACTCAATTTAACTATTTAAAAATTAATTTAAATAATCAATAATAAAGTTTCTACATACAAGAAAACATTAACTGCAATATTAATTTCAAGGAAGATTGAATTTAACTATTTTCTTGATCGAGAAACTTAATTAATAGAAAGATTTCATTTTTAATAAAATTCTTAGAAGGTAGAACGCGTTGAATCTCAAAGAACAAAATATGGGAGAGAAGTTAACATTGACAATTATTGTTGACAAATGCTATTGTTAGGGTGTCTAGAATATAATCAAACTAATTAATTGATTTATGAATACAATACATAAAAAAAACACCAAACATTCATGGTTGTAGTGTATAAAAAAATAAAACTAATTAAATGATTCTAAATTGAATCATATATTTAAAATAAATCAGTTAACTAAATTTAATTAAAAATTAGTTTAATTATTTTAAAATTATTTTAATCTCAATTAAGATTTCTTTTAGAAATTTTTTGAATTTTGTTTTTCCCAAAAAAGTATAGAAGCTTTTTTTTTGAAAAAAAATACAAAATTTGTTTAAATTATTTTTTTCTTTGAAAAATTTTTGAAAAAAAAATCGAAAAAACTTTTTTTTTTTCTGAACATTTTCAATTTTTTTCTCGAGAAATTTTTGAAATTATTTTCGAAAAATAATTGAAACTTTTTATCTCGAAAAGTTTTTTATCAGAAAATTTTTTATATCTATTTTTCTCGGAAAGAGATCAAAAACTTTTTTCTCAAAAAAAATGATTTTTTTTTGTCAAAAGAATTTCAAAATTCTTTTTCCAAAGCACTAGTTCGAAATCGATTTTAACTATAAATTTGTTCAAAATACTAAATAGGATTATATTTATAAACCAATTTTAAAATGATTTAGAATTAAATTAAATTTGATTTGTAATTGATTTTCAAGAACAGAGTTAGATTTAAACCAATAATATGATCCAATTCAATTTAATTTTTGCACTATAAACACCTATAACCATTAATGTCCTAAGAAAAGTCATTGAGAATGAAGAATTGACACACAAATATAAACTGAAAGGACGGCAAATAGATCGTGAATCATTGAAGGAAATTTAGATAAAAAGTAAATGAAGAAAATACTTGTTTAAATAAAAAGTTAAGGAAGGAAATACTTGTTTAAATAAAAAGTAAATAGACATTTTAATTTTTTAAATTATAAGAGTTTATCAATTTAATCTCTCAATTTATGAAAGAACAAGCTAGTTTCTTAAATCAAAGAAAACCAATCAATTTATTTTTTCATAAAAATATTTTTTTAGTAAAAATTCATCAAAATATACATGTATAGAATCTTTAAATGTGTGATATAAAATTTGAAAAAAAAAAATAAATTAATTGATATTTTTCAATTTAAAAAATTAAATTATTATTTTGTAAATTTTAAATTCATCAACTCTTATAATTTTAATATCTAAAATATCTCTTTATTATTATATAAATAAGTCAAGACCATAACCCATTTTTTTCTTTCCACGAGTGAAGCTAAAATTAAGTTTACAATGACACCCATTACCTTAACTAGACACTAGTCAAAACAAAGGAAAGAAGCACAGTTGAAGTACCGGATAAAAATGACAATGTCGCAGCTTTGAATTCCTCAAGAAATTTTTACTTGAATATTTCTATTTCATACTCATAATAAATATTATTTTAATAAACAAATTATTTGAAAAAAATTATCATATGCCCAATTTATAAAATATTATTTTATATTAATAATAATAAAAAATTTACTAATAATTAAAATAAATAATTTGATAAAAATACATTATGTATTTTTTACTAAACGATATTTACGATGGGACGAAAGAAAGAAGTATTTCGTAGAATGTGAAAGTCAGAATAGAGGCAGCAATCAAAACACTCAAATTACAAATGACACTTTGTTTGGTGTAGACGCTGACATGAGCCTGATTCTCTGGGATCATTCTGGTACAGATATATCAGTGTTGAACAGTGAAAATTTGCTGAAGGTTGAGTCTCTATGTTGTGTTATTAGCCTGAAATTGAGCATAGGATTCTCATTAAAGAGGTATTCATTCATTTTCCTAGGGATGCTGCTACTTGCAGCCTAGTTAGTGGGGCACGCGGCGCGCCAAGTCTTTCCTTTTTATTTTGTTTATTTTTTTTAAAAAAAGCTTGCATTATTTATAGGAGTAATATTAAATGATGTTTAATTTTTATACACTTGAATAATAAAAACTTAAACTCCCTGCAACTTCAAATATGAATAAAGGTTAAGGAAATTTGTCTATTTAATTTAAAATTTTAATTTAAATATATCAAATTTCTTTGATTTGTGCTTGTGTATATCAAATTTTGGTTAATGAATATCCAATTGAATATTTTGTTTGTAAGTTTGGGGTAGAATAAATAGATTATTCGTCTTTTCTTCTATTTTGTTTAAGAAATGATGTTTTCAATAGGAGTATTATTCCTTTAGTTGATTCAAGGCACTTGAAGTTCATGGATGATTCTCAAAATTTTGTCAACAGATTTCATGTTATTTATGAAAATGATATTACGGTATTTTGTAAGGGTACGGAAAATAATTTAGATTCCCTCGTGTAATTGTTTTGTGAATATGACATTGTTTCACGCTAACATCTCAACTTAAGTAAGTGTAAATTCTTTGATGGGTCAATGTCTATTAGACGTGTTCAGGATATTGATTCTTTTTCGATATTCTCTTCTGGATCGCTTCTGTTTACTTACTTGGGTGTCCCTATATTATGATAATTGGCTAGGTCAGTCTCTCGTGGATAGACTTGATCTATCCTCTCGCCTCGTGAATTCCTTACAATCTATTGTCGTTGATTTTTTTGTTAATCACTCTTGGAATATTCCTCATTGTTTTGGCCGTTTATTTCCTGATACTACTTATGAGATGACGATGATTGTTACCCCATCAATTGATTGCGACGGCCAATTAGTTTGGAGTCTTACAAATTTTGGAGTTTTATCTTTTAAAGATGCTTACAAAACTCTTCATCCTACGGACTTGACAATTAATTGGAGTAAAAAGATTTGGAGTGTTGTAATTCCTTATACCAAGTCTTTTCTTGTTTGGCACATTTTTCATAATAAGATGCCTATAGATGATCAATTGTGGACTTGTGGGTGTGTAGTGGTGTCATGTTGTCGGTTATGCTCTCAAACTTATGAAACTACTACTCATCTTTTCTTCGATTGTGCTTTTGCTACTCAACTCTAGAACTAGTTGTCCTATGTTTTGCGTATTAAGATTCATTTTTCCTCCCCTTTTTCTATTCTTGATATATGTAGTAAAAACTAGAGACCCGCTCAAAACGAGGTAAGAAATTGAACCCTTTTATGTGTGTTCGATTTTTCCAGGTTTGGCCTTTTTGGGCCCAAATCCAACTGAATCTGCTTGGTGCTTAGCCCTAGTGTGACTTACGTTATGTTTGGTTTGTAAAAGAAAAGAGAAAGGAAATTTGGAAGAATGAAATATGATAGAAAATAAGGTGATTTTTTAGTTTTTGGTTGAAGCGAAAGTTAAAGGAAACAAAGATAAAAACTTTCATTTCTTTTGTTTAAATTTTGTAGAGAGTGAGAGAAAAGAAAGTGATATACCTCTAAAGTGATATTCCCCATCTTAAGGCCTAGCATAACACCAAGAATGTTGACATTATTATCTTCGAATCTAGGATCACTGTTTTGCGTATGTGAGTTTATTGGCGGTGCTTCCAACTTTGTACACAAACTCAAAAAATTAATCAATAATGTTATTGGAATACAAAATTTGACACAAAAAATTTGACATACATATAATACCGTATAAAATATAGTTGGGGTCACGTTTTGTTTTCCATAAAATGTCAAAATATTGTATTTGTTTCTTATTTTGTGTCAAATTTTGTGTTCTAATAACATTACTTAAAAATAATAGATCACAAAAGGGAGTCAAAAATAGTTGGTGTATTTATTTAAAATTTGGACAAAATACACCAACTTTCTTTGTTCTACTTTTATTTATATTAATTATCAAAGAGAATAATTATTATAAAATTAAATGTTTTTTTTTAATGATATGATGATTGTAATTTATTGACAAAGTAAAATTTTGTACATCGACAATATATATTAATTTAAAGAATCAAATAAGCCTTTAGTCCATTTTAAATTTCAACTATTCTTTTTAGTTCTTGTAGAAAAAAATACAAGGTTTAATCATTACAAAATTATTCAACAAGCGGTTTTAGTACTTAATGGAATGAAACATGTTTAATAGTTCTTCAATCTTTAAAATTTTTAATGATATTTTGTAAGCATGTTTATAAAAAGATTTTCTACAAAAAGTTTAGAATTTTTTAACTATAGATGAATTAAATATAAATATTTTAAATGCAAAAAACTCAAAGTTAATGTAAATATGCATCTAGAAATCAAATTTTCACCTTATTTTTTGTGGATAAACTTTTTACAATATTGCAAATATATTTTGCAAAGAACCATTTCAAAAATATATGTTGATTTTTGTTGTTGAAAAACCGATACATATATATTGTTGGGGAGTCCAGGGGAGTGCGAGAGAAACAACAGACCAAATGCTCTAGGACCCTTAAGAGACTTTGACACAATATCTTAACCCATGGTGTATGAGTCACCACTCTTATATATTCAACATTTACCACATTTTTAGCGATGTGGGACTTAACCACTTACACTTGAACCTAACAATCTCCTCCTCAAGTGTGAGTCTCCCACATCCTATACTTGCACCACCATTATTACCAATGGGACCTATCTCCTAACTACACCAGCAGGAAGACTTTCGATACAAGATCCAACACCAGGATCCATTCCTACTCCCTTATCAAGCCAAACCATGACTCCTATACCACTTGTTGAAGAGTTCGGAGAAGCACGAAAGAAACAACAAGCAAAATGCTATTGGACCCGTAAGAGACTTTGACACCACATCTCAACCTAAAAATTTAAGGCATTAGATATATGGACCGCTACTCTTATGTATTAGGAAAAATAATAAAATAAAATTACATCAAGAAAATGTATGGAATGACTCCCCCGAAATCATAACTGAAATTACATTAGCGAAAATAAAACCTTAACAATGAGTCATGTAAGGCCATAAACCAAGACACACAACGAGATTACTCCACCAATGATTGAGGTCTTATTGGAACCCCTTAGACTATGATTACAAACATCATCAATATGCACTTTGATATGTTCCACCACACGATTATGATTAACCTCAATGTGGTTAAAACACAACTAGTTCGTTACTTCCAAATTTCTCAACACACACACCAACCAAATCATGTGTACTTGTTTGCAAGATGTTTTATTGGTAAAGAAAAGATCCTCAAGTTGGTACACATGATTAGATGCAGTATTGATTAAAGTGTTACATACACCAAAACCAAACTAAAAATTCAACTCAAACTCTACTAAAGATATGACACTCAAAGAATAAATATTTTATTAATGTTTCAACTAGATCACATCCTCTTATACAAAATAATGATTGATTTTCCATCAACCTATGACTTGCAAGATTATTTTTAGTAGCTAATATGGTCTTCACGAGCTTTCACAAAAACAAGGAGACCTTGAGCAGTGCAAAAAAGTTCCAAATAATATCATAATGATCAATCGCGCAAATCCCTTCGTCATCCGCTAATAGATGATATGCAACTTTGACTGAGTAGGTATCATCATGATCTCAATTCCACCTGTCTAACACAAAATCTTGCACTGCCACAATTTCCAATAAATAACTTTATTTCAAAACCAAAATTCCAATAAATAACTTTATCTCAAAACAAACATTTCCTCTCAAATGAATAACTCGCTCCTCCATCTCCATGCCTCACCTCCCACACCTACCCTAGACAAAACATATCGACAATCGAAATATTTTTATCTATTGTCAAACTTCATAGGCTTCTAAATCTTTCACATAAAGGACCACCCTACAACCATTTAATAATCGCGCCAAAACAAATTATCTTGTCCATTATCCACTGCATGAGCTTGATTGATATGAAAAAAATTTCTCTAATAGTACCTACCCCATTACAAGCATTGTTGACGTCTATCAACTAATTAGACATGATATTAGACATACATATCACTCATGACCAATCCAAACCATATTTTGCAACAACACTTTAAACCATAAACCATATTCATAAGTTTTTAGTCTCCAACCCCACTTACCGATCAATGAGAGATTAAACTCTCTCAACCTATATACATTGAGTCATATTTCTCACGCAAAAGATAACCCTTATCGTTTTAACTCAGTGAATTTTGCGGGATTTTTTGTAACCTTAAACAAAAATAATTTAAAAAGATATTCTAATTTTGATAATGCGGCTAATACAATTTTGAGTAGCACAAGGAGATCGACCACCTATAGACAAGTTATGACTCTTCCAACTAGATAATATCTTTCAAACCCTCTCCACTAGAATGTTCTAGAAAGATAATTTCTTTGGATTTTGCACCAATTGGTAACCCCAAATATTTATACAAAATTTGATCAACCTTGGAATTCAAAACAAAAGACATCTTTTCTATCCAAGAGGAATTGACATTTACTTCAACCAATATGCTCTTGTGAAAGTTTACTTTGAGTCTTGATATCAATTCAAAAAACTGCAAGTTAGCCTTGACGGTTCTTACGCTCATCCAACATTTTCCCCAAAATTAAAGTATCGTAAAAAAATTACAAGTGTGTGTGATACTCTGAAATTAGAATCTAAACCAACCTGATGATCTATAAATAATTCAACTGCCACTGAAGCACAAAATGTTGAATTTAGATCTTCTACAACAATAAAGAAATATGCAAGGACTACAGAAATTATTTTTTACTAGGACTAAAAACTAAATGTTAAAACTTTATAAGAAATAACAATATATTTAACCCTAATTTAAATCATATTAAACATTGGAATGTTTTTTTTTACTCATTAATAATTGAAAAAACTAAATTTTAATCAAAACTAATAGAATTAAAACAAGACTAATAAAGTTCTACAAGTACAACTCAATTGGTAGTTGCAAGAACATTGATATTTAGATGTGTGATTCTAGCCTCTAGACTACTTGAAAAAAAAGTTGATAAGTAAGAAAAGAAAAGACTGACAAGATAAATACAATATTTATGAGTTAAGCGAGAATCATGATAAGAAGATGATGTTATTTCTCTTTAGAGAGTCATGGTAACATGTGTCTTAATACTACATATTGACGATTCTAAAATTAGAATATTTTTGTTTGAAAAAAAACACTTTTTAGACTTGCATGATGCTGAATACACAAATTTCAAGTTAAAATTTCTATATTTGATACCTTAAAATGTATCATTGAGACATAGTTAGACTAAAAGCATAGGGACTTTTATCTTAGATATGTCACTAGTCAAAGTCGTTGTCAACTTTCTTTTAATTTATTTCAACAATGATACATGTACATTTTAAATTTTCTTCGACTAATTCAACACCTCATTTTCCATCTATTTCTCTCTTCGTATCACATTATCAAACTATCGAATTTATCATATCACTCTCTATCTCTCAAAATATATACACTTTATACGATGTACAACAAACATTTTTCATTTTATCTACACTTTTTTAGTAACTGGCTCTAGTTAGTTTTTCTAATTTTTTTAATTTAACTTGCTCTTTTAATTTATCGCATACAATTAAGATTTATGTTTTTATGATAGCTCTAGTTTGTATTTCTATGCTTTAGACTAGGATCTTGTACCCGATGCCAAAATGTTTAATAAATTAGAATTGAAAGCTAGGAATTTATTTTCTTGCCAAAGAAAGGCTAGAACTTTAACATTTTTTATATTGCTAAAATACATTTTTTTTATAATCAAATTTATTTCTAAGGGCTACAAGGATAATTCAACCACTTGCATTAATATTTTTGTCTGTAAACGAAATGGTAAATATCATCTGAAAATTGACACACTCAACTATAAGTTTTTGAATTCGAATTTGATACATAATAACCGACCTAAAAATATTATAATTTTTCAGTTAAATTAAATCTTATAAACAACCAATTACATTAATTAATAATTAATGAATAAAAGAAAACAACTCAAGTGATCTCACAATAAAGACCTCGTACACTCTAGCAGATTATAACACATAAACTTCAATTTATACCCACTCCACAAATACACCAACATCAAAACATCATTTTAATTTTCGCCACCACTCTATACATGGCTAAATCGCACTGAAAAATAATTAGATTTCTTAGCAACAAAAAGTCACAACTACTATCACCTAAATAATATGTCTCACTCTTTACACTCTCTTTCCTTGCACAAACATTATATGATATAGAAAATGATTTACATCATTATCATGAAATACTGCACCAAAGCTGCATAATTTAAGCACCACATTCTATATGAAAATTGATAAGTAAAGAACAGATGATTATGGCATTCTCCATGCACAAAACTAAAAAAAAGCCAAAATACCTCATGGACTTAAACATTCACGCGAGCTAGATTTTTAATACGCATGACATTTACTTATCAGTTGTGTTATTATATATATATATATATCATGGGTTTAAACATTCACGCGAACTAGATTTTTAACATGTATGACATTTACTTATATAATTTATTAGAGTCTCCGTGTCTATTTACTTTTCTATTACGATAATGTATGTTAATCATGTAATATAAAAATATATTTTAATCATGAATATATGATTTTTATTTTTAGAAAAATGTTAGGTGAACACCCACATAGATGTATACACTTTGAGAGAGAAAGAGATAAAGAGAGGAATATGATATATGTCATATGTTAATAGTGTGATAGAAAGAGAGACATAAAGGTAAAATGAGTTGTTGAATGAATATATAAAAATTTAGAATTTACTTGTATCATTATTATTTTTAATAGGGAAATGCTAACAAGTGCCCCAATGACACTTGTTAAAAATCTAAATGTAGAAAAAAAAGTCTTGTAAGTTGTGAAATTCATACTTTAAAATTATAAAAAGGGATATTTTTTTTTATCAAAACTTGTTTTTTATTTATTTTTTAATTGCTTAACAAACGTCATTAGAACTCTTGTTAGTACGATCCTTTATAATATTCCTCTTCAATCCTTTCCCTTTCTCCTTTGTGTCTCTATGAAAAAACTATAAGAATATTTTTGGTAGAAAAAAGTTATGCCAAATCTCCCTATATCCTATATTATAGGTATAGATAATGTTAAATGTGTAACAATATAATTGATAAGATATGTTCACGCAAAAGTCACATTTCTTAATAAATAGAGAATGATATATCTATGATGGATATTAATCTATTTGTTTTCGTATATCTTTACGATGAATTTGACATGACAAATTTTTTTTTATGAATAATAGGTAATATATTGTAGTAATATGTCATAAAACCTATCCCGACAAACACATATATATATATATATATATATATATATTTAAAAAAAAATTAAGATGGGATGATGGTGTCTCAATTTAAAGTATGGATGATCTTAGGATTTACTAACACTTATAAAAGTATTTACATTTTCCTTCATCCAATAAAATTAGCGGGGATCAAATCTTCAATTAGTCGAATTAAATACATGTCATTTTTATCACTAGAATAAACCATTAATTTTTTTTTTCTTCTATTTCTATGTAGCTAACAACTAGCTATATTTATGGAACATTGTTGTCAGTATAATCTATGGTGACAATTTATATATTTGTTTATTCTTTTTTTTTTTTTAAATTAATAACTGATGATGTGTATGAAAAATTTAGCAATGACTTTCATAAAAACAAATAGTGATTGCACGTTTGTAGGTATATGACAACTTTACTACAGGTTTATCGTCACTAAAAGTGTCCTTAGATCCATAGTTATAGTTCTACTTGATTTTTTTCTTCTTTTTCATAGTTTTATTCAAAGATTCACTTGTCTTGTATATTAATTTGATCGGTACATTATATAGTTGACCTAATTATTGATTTTTTGTATTCTTTTTTGGCATCATTCATAATCAAATGTTAAACATTTGAAAATATCAACACAAGGTTACAAGTTTGGTGTAAAAAAGTAAACAAAGAGGAACCGATTTTAGTGTATCAAATTGGATTGTAGTGAATAGCAGCCAAAATGTGATGCATAATGACAAAAAAGAGCAGAAGAATAAAGTAGTAGATCGCAAGATTCAACGGTTTGCTCAACTTCCACCCAAACCCACAATATGTTGCTTTCAATGCCATCCCTTTCTTGGGTCAATTATTATTTGCAATAGTTTATTGGTTAGGGTTTCTATCATATGCATGCAACCAATGAAAAGGAAATTGCTCATCCCCAGTAGTTTGGCAAACCTTTTAAAAAATTCAAAATATCCCTGAACGAATTGTATGATCCAATTCGGTAATTTATCAACTTCACGTATATGATAACTTAAGTTATTGAATTTTCGCATCCGATAAATACCTTAATATAGGGGTCATTTTTCCCTATTCACTCTATTTTCTAAATAAAAAATTCTCTAAACCTCCATTTATCTCAAATTCACACTAAAACCTCATTTTTTGATTCATCAACTCTTAATTATCAAAAGGTAAATTTTTTGTTTTTATATTTTTTATTTTACTGTTTATGTTTTTGAGTTGTAAGAGTTTGTATTAATATATAATTAGTTTATAGTTGTTTTTGTAGTTTCAATAGGTAGTTAGGGGTGAAAGTTGATGTTGTTGTTGTGTCAATTGGTAATTGTTGTTACAATTGAGGTTATGTTTTCTAAGTTGTCATAGTTGTTGTACGATAAATGTTTGACAAAATATTTTTGATTTGTAATGAGTTTGTAGTGAGATATAATTAGTTTATGTTGTTGTTATAGTTTAAAATAATTTATGTTAACGACTGGTAGTGATTTGTTGTTGTTGTTAAGTCAATTCGTTGTTATTGTTGAAATATGACAAAATATTGAATAAGTTGTTATAGTTGTTGTATGCCAAGTGTTTGACAAAATGCTTTTGATTTGTAAGGAGTTAGTAGTAAGATATAATTAGGTTATGTTGATGTTGTAGTTTAAATTAATTTATGTTGTTTAAATTTGATATAGTCAAAATGTGACAAATTGTTGATTTTTGCTTTCAGAGATGGAAGATGACGGTGTTGTTTCTCGATTCCAACATGCTACGAAGACCCAACATGGGCATGTATGCATAGAGCACCAGGCCAAAGCTCTCGCTTAACGACAACTGATTAGAGATGAAAACTCTTGCTCATAGGCACATGTTGACGCTGAAGATGTACAAGACAAGATGTTTGCACCACCGTCGCCGCCACTATCACCACCAGCACCATTTCATGGACCACCACCACCACATGTTCTGGGGTTTCCGATGGGGTTCTTTGATATATCTTTGCTACCATATTTTGAGGACCACGTGGCTCCCGCATATGAGTAGAAGATGTAAGTGTTGAGACAAAATCTCAATTTAATGTTTCGATGTTTTGATGTTGATGTAAGAATCAAAAATGATCAATCCTGAGCTGAAGAAATCGAACAAGAAGATGTTGATGAAGAAATAGTTCGTCTTACAAGAAAG
Source organism: Cicer yamashitae (assembly GCA_037974755.1). Classification (NCBI taxonomy): domain Eukaryota; kingdom Viridiplantae; phylum Streptophyta; class Magnoliopsida; order Fabales; family Fabaceae; genus Cicer; species Cicer yamashitae. The sequence continues at coordinate 9,602,786 of JBBPBQ010020321.1, read as the reverse complement.
ATACAAAGAATGTTGAGAAGAAGAGATCAGATGAAAAAAGGATTTTCAAATAAAAAGGAAAACTTCAAAATAGAGGTAGACAAAAGTCAAATCACATGTTTTGGATGCAATAAACAAGGACATTATAAAACTGAATGTCCCTTGAACATAAGAGCACCAAAGAAGTTTCCCTTCAAGAAGAAATCAATGATGGCAACCTGGGATGATTCTGATAAATCAGAAACTGATGAACCTGAAGAAGCAAACCTGAGTTTGATGGCAAACATTGAAGATACAGAGGTAACAAATTCTGAACCATGTCTTGTATGTAAACAAATGGAAATCGAATTTGATAATTTGCTTAATGATTCAAACTTTCTCATTCAAAAATGTAGTTCTTTTAAAGAAAAATTTCATAGAGAAAAAGAAGAAAAAGAGAAAGTACAGGTTATGAATGATGAACTTAAAGAAATCATTGAAAACTTAAAAAAATCTCAATTCAAAGGTTCTGAATCTGAAGGTTCTGAAAATCAGGATCAATCTTCATCTCAAACGAAGAACGATCTTCTCAAGGCTGAAATTGAAATTCTTAAAAATGATTTAACGAATTTCATTCAAGCTACTGAGACATTTCAGAAAATCATGGGATCTCAAGTGGGAATATTTGATAAAGCTGGTCTTGGTTTTGATAAAACTCAAAAAACGAAAATATATGAAAACTTTTTTGTTTCGGAAAGAAAAGAAGATAAATGCAAAACCAAATGCTCATATTGTAAGAAACTTGGACATCTGGAATTTGCTTGCTACTTTAAGAAAGAGATGAAAAGGTTAAAAGCCAAAGGTTTTTTAAAAGCGAAAATCGTTCTGCAAATAAAGCTAAATCTATTTTGAAAAATCTGCAAAACGAAGAACGATCTTCAGGCTGTTCTCAAAATGAAGAACGTTCTAGAGCAAAAGCAGAACTTTCTCCAGAAAATCTGGAAAAAGGAGAACGATCTGAAACTTCAAAATCAAGATTTAAACCCCTTAAAACCCAGATTTCGAAATCAATTCCAAGATCAACAATTAAATGCTCCTACTGTCTCAAAATTGGTCATCATGAATCAACTTGCTATTTTGAAAAGAGATCAAGTTTTAAAAAATCTTCTAAAAGAAGATATACTAACCATCAAGGACCCAAACAAACATGGGTACCAAAGTCATTACTAACCTATGATGTAGGAACACCATCCAACAATCAAGAAAGAACATTGATACTTGGACTAGGCATGCTCAATACACATGAATGGAAAAGTATGGTGCCTCCTCTCTTTACAAAAATTTGGAGTGTCTATAACCTTTGGAAACATTAAAAAGGTACATGTATCATTTTATTTTTGCTTCCGTATATGCGCTCACTCTCTCTAGTTTTAAAAAAAAAAATAGATCTATCTTTTTCTAGTAAGCATGATCTTGTTCACATCCATCTTATCTTACTTGTGTTTTGGAATTTTGAAGGATATCAATTTCAAAATCTTCAGGGGGAGTTTTTTAGAAAATGTTATGTTTCTTAAAACTGGAGTATACTCATTGTTTTCTATGTGTAGTATACATCTCCTTTGTATTCCCCAAACCTTTTTGTGTTGACAAAGGGGGAGAATTATTTTAGATTTTATGTTTAGATTTTATGTTGGTTCAAAAATCTGAAGCATATTCTGAGGGGGGAGCTTTTAAGCTCTCTATGATTAAAATTAGAATCAAAATTAAAATCTAAATTAACATGTTTGTCATCATCAAAAAGGGGGAGATTGTTGAGACAAAATCTCAATTTAATGTTTTGACGAAAACAAACAAAAAGTTAATTAAGAATTATAATTATGATTCTAAGTGTTTTGGTATTTAACTTGTGTATTTGAGTGTGTTAAACAAGAAAGGTACCAAGCAATTCAAATCAAATATCATTAAAATCAAAGCAAGCATAAACAGCAGAGCAAAGATCAATCCTGCCAGACTTCTGCAAAACGAAGATTGATCTTCAGAATCAAGAATGATCAATCCTGCCAGACTTCTGCAGAACGAAGATTAATCTTCAGAATCAAGAATGATCAATCCTGCCAGACTTCTGCAGAACGAAGATTGATCTTCAGAATAAAAAATGATCAATCCTGAGCTGAAGATTACAATCTAGAAGCTTTGTCAATCTTATATCTTTATCAAGAATAAGCTAGGAAAAGCCTAAAAGAAAATCAGCCCATAATTGGAAGAATCAAAGACAAGCCTCATGAAGGAATATAAGAAGCAAGATCATTCTTCATGTTGTACAAACACAAGTACAAGAACAGGCTGTAAAAGTACATTACAGTTGTACTATCAAATCAAGACTGCACAACTGACTCAAAAGCACACAAGCAACCTCTGCAAAACAGTACTGGATTGAGTACAAAGTCAGATCACACTTAACTAATCTGAGGATCGATCATGGACTGCAAGAACGCTCCTGGATTCAGTTTCTTCACTCTTGCTTTTGGCCTGCTTCAGTTTACTTACTGTCCTATGACAGCTGGCTTCATTACAACGGCTATGTGAGCTGTCCTAACATCCATTGGAGCTTATAAATACAACATCAAGATGAAGAACAAAACACAACTCAAAGTGCCAAGCAAAGCATCAATCTTACATTCATATCCGAGCTCTCTCAAATATCATTCTCTTGCTTGCAAATCTTTTTCTTTGTGTTGTGATGAAATCAGTAACAATCTAGTCTTAAGTTTTAGAATCTATTTCTCAAACAAGAGTTGAGTAATATTCAGATTCTAAACATCTTCATCATCATTACTTTGTAACTCAAAGCTAGTGTATCATCATAGCTTAAGAAGTGTGTAGAAATCCTTTTATGTTGTAAAAGGTAATTTATGAAATCCTTACTGGAATAGGCTAAGGTAAATCAAGAAATCCTTTCTAAGGTAGAAAGGTGGAAGTTGTGTAAAGATCAAGATTGATCTACGAAAGTTGTGTAACAACCAAGAACAATCTTGCCTTGAGCAATTAGTGGAAAATCTCACATTTGTGAGGACTGGACGTAGCCCAAGGTTGGGTGAACCAGGATACATGCTTGAGTGATCTCTCTATCTCTATCTCTATTTATTACATGCATTACAATCAGCTTTTATATTGATAAAATTGATATTGTTGTTTTTCCACTAACCAAGATCAATCTTCGTTATAACCAAGATCAATCTTGAGTAGAACTTTTAGTTTTAAATAGGAATTTTCAAAAGGGGCAATTATAATTCAAACCCCCTTCCTTATAATTGATATTGTTGCTTCAGTAAGTTTTAATTCTAAATTTATTTAATTATGGATTAATAATTTATTAATTTAATCATCAAAATACTAACAATTGATTTTTTTTAGGAACATATTTCTCTTAAATGCGTCAACAATGGTAGAAAGATATGTCTTCTACAGGTTCCAGCTTCTACCGTGATTTGATTTTGAAATCTAATCAAAGCCTTCATATTAGCTTATTTTGGACACACATGCTACAAGTTAAAGATATCATTAGCTTAACGCCATCAAAATATATCTTCTCTACCTGGTGGACATTACTATATTCAGTAATAAAAGTAAAAGGTACGTCAACGTTATGTACATTTAGTTCTTTAGAGACTTGAGTAGTGTCCGAGGATGCATGTGGTGTTGCAGCTCTTGCTTTCTTGTACAGTCAGCTAGGGAATGCTAGGAAATCCAAGGCAAAACAACTAGCTGATTACTTGTCCCTCCTCCAAGTAATTAAGAGTTTATAATTAATGAATTATTTATAATTATGAGTTAATTTAATTAGAATATTTTTTTATAATAATAGTTAATTTTATTGAAACATTATTTATAATTAACTTTCAATCTTTTTTGTGTCATGGATTGGACCATGCATCATTTTCTTACCATAAGTCAGCAAGCTCTGCAAGTTGAATATCAAGAGTCCCTTCCACGTGCATGTCTGTTTGTTCCTCATCGAAGTCATCCACCAACAGAGACATACATGAATACACGAGATCAGAAAAATATTAAACAATTTGACTGATTCGAGATGAGCTCAAAAGTATCACGAATTTCAGTTTCAAACTTATCAACAGTTCTATATCTGTATACATATTTCAAATCATCCATGAATTTCAACAGATGTTGCACTCTGATCTCAGATCCCTTATAGTCTTCTTGCGTCTTTGACACGCATTATAAACTTGCTTCATTGTAGTCACACTTTCATTTCTTTTTCCTTTCAAAGTCATTAGAATATTTTTTGGTGGGACCATGTTCCTTGTCATTTCACTAACAAGTTCATTCTCTTCCTCATTTAAACGACTAGCAACAAGATGACTTTCAACTTTTCTATTCATCTCATGGTTGTGTGATCCTGACACAATATTAAGACTTCATTCTTTGGTTGTTAGGAAATAACCACGCAACTTGAATGAACATTCTCATTTCTTAGATCCTATGACTTCACGTTTCAACTTCTTATTTTGTCCTTTATATACACTACCTCTTTCGCAATCCAATACAAAAAATTGTTTTCTTCCATCATAACCATGATCAGATTTTATAATTACCACTGAAAATCCTAACTTAGCTGCCTGACGACGTACCTAAACAATCAAATCATCTCGGCATCTATATTTATTATCAGTAATAAAGTTTATCTGAACATCAATGTCATTCAATGACACCACTAGCTCTACAATATCTTGTTTCAAATTTGTTGCTTCCTTGGGTTTCAAGTCAAGTATGAGCTAAGGTATTTCTTAAGTTGCAAGCTCAAGTTTGGGTCCAGTTGTAGGCTTAAGTTTCAAATTGGGTGATGACGAATGTTTGGATTCAGCTTCAGGCTTAACCATAACTAACTACAAACATTTAACAAAAGTTAAAACTCAATTATGCAGAAAATATACAATTATGGACTACATTAACGCCTACTAGATGCATGAATCCGGTAGTGTTACGTTTTTGAAAAACATACTACTAGATGCGTGATTCTGATAGAGGTAAGTTTTTAAAAAACATACTACTTGATCCCAGAATTCAGTACAACCACGTACAGATTTTCAAAAACTTTAACAACAAAATGTCAACGAATAGTGTTTTAGAGCTACATTACCTATGCAATGAAGAAAAATAGAGTTGATTATGTCAATGGATAGAAGAATGGGGGTTTTAAACTCCAAAACCGTGAAAATAAGTGAATGATTTGAGGTTGAGTGTTGAAAAAGAAATGTATGGTGAGAAGACTGACATGATTTATGTATTAGTGCCTACGTTGTCGCTAAAATCCGATGATTTAAGTTGTCGGATTTACGCATCCGAAAATTTATCAACACGAAATATAGGATCTAATAAGGGATAAATTTGGAAATTTGAGGGGCCTATGAGCAACAATAGAGGGTGAGGGCAATGAGCAACTCTCCAACGAAAATAGATAAAACCAAATATTGCTAGATCTTAAATCTACATGGTAATTGAAGTTACAAGCCCAATGTACCAAAAAAAGAAGTTAAAAGCCCAATATCCTCAACAGAAACCTAATACGAAGTTTGGGCCTATATTAAATTATGATCCAACCACGTAGGAATTTTATAGCCCAATCCTAACTATTCAGCTTAAACTAATTTACGGTTTGATAAAAACAATACCAATTTACGTATTGAAAAAAAAAATTCAACCAGAGGGATTCCACTTTGATAAAATAAGGGGAAGGGATTCCATAAAGCATGGCCCACTGCGTTAGGTAGATGTAATCAATAAACAATTGTTAACCTTTGAAAAAATTTACCATAGATTACATTTTTATGCATCGAATTTTTTTTTACACAAATGTTTAATCAAATTACATCATCATACCATTTTATTTTGTTTATATCAAAAATATCTCTACAAATATATATTATTGAAAAATAATTGGACTTGTAATTTTACATTTATAATACATACAAATTAAGTTATATTATTTTATTTATTAAAATAATAAAAAAAAACATTTCGCTCTCTGTAAAAAACTATTAATATGACTTCAAGAGGTAATAATTACTCAAGTAGAGATAGTTGAGAAAACCAAAGAAAGACAATTGGCCATCGATTACTATGATTTGAAGCATAGTGGCATGTCATGAAGTAACACCATTTCTTAATTAATATTTAAAGGATTCGGGTAAAAAGTTCTATAACTACATTATTTGCGGGGTGTATTTCACAATCCTAGATCACTTTATAAGATGGTCAAGGGGAGACGCCTAAAGCCCTTGTTTTAGGTCTCGCCAAAAAATAATTTTTTTATTTTAATTTTTATACGGTATAGAGACCGAATAATATATTATCAAAACTCTTTAACTATATATAGAAACAAAAAAGGCCTCCAAAAAGTTTTTAATTAGCCAATTAAAATCGATGCAACTATTTATGAGGATGAGGATACTATACCGTTGGAAGAATATTTTAATATTAAATGCATTCCTTTTCACTAAAAACTACTTTATATTAAAAACATTGTTTTTTACTAAAAATGTCTCTTAGAATCCTTCGTCTGAAACTTTCCTGTCAATACGACAAAAAGTTTTTTCACCCTTGACCCTACTTCCTTATTCCATGCTTTGATTTTATTTTTCGTTTTGAATTTTCATTGTGTGAGTAGCTCTTGTCAGTGGCCAAAATATATTAAGGTTTTTGTTTTTAATTTATTCGTCTCTTTTTCATCTGTAATCTATTAAGTATTAAGTAAATATTTATATTCTAAATTATTAGTCTTTTTTTTTCAATTATAGCATAGATCAACTTTTTCTATATATTTGGCTGGAGTAGAAACTAGAAAAAAATTTAAATGAATTAGCTTTATTATCGATTGAAAAAGAATTGTTAAACGAAATCGATTACAATAATTTGATAAATAATTTTGCATCAAAAAAAGTACGAAAGATCAATTATAAATAAAAATATTAATAATTTATTTATTAACTTTGAAAAGGCCCCGTCTGATAATTTCGCTTTAGACCTCATAATGGGTTGGGCCGGCCCTATGTTTAGATTGTTAATTTTGTGAAAGTATTTGTTGGCTAACATGATACAAAAGTCCTTTGTTTAAGGGCAAATCTTCCAAATTGGCACTTTAAACAAGCAATTGAGACACTTTCCTAACTTTTTAAGATTAGGAAGTTAGGCCACCACATATTAAGATTGTCGTTTATCGAAGACGTAGTTATCAAATTAGATAACCTTATACTTCATGGCAACCGGAAAGTGTTGGGAAGAATTATATATGCACAAGATCTAATATCTATTTCATTGTCTAATCAATTTTAGATTCAATAAGGTAAATTCTATTATTATATTTACTGTTTAGTTAAATAGTTAATTTGAGAAATTTTTTATTAAAATTATCGATTTCTTATCGTGATAGAGATTATGATAATGAGAAACAAATTTTTTTTATTACTTTAATCTAAATTGTTTTATATTATAGGTTTATTGTGAGTAGCACATCAATAATCCGGATAGATTAATATATATATATGATGGTCTTTGTTAGATAAAGATTAATAGATCTCATTTATTAAATTGCATATATAGATGATGCATATGTGTTAATATGATCATTAAACTAACTCAATTGAGAATGTTTTTTTTAATGTTAGAAGAAATGGTAAATTTTACCAAAGTTAATTCAATCCAGGACAAGACGTATTGCCATTTGTTGAGACTTAAGGGCAACTCAATTGAGATGTTCTAACGGTTAATATTACCTTAATTTGTCAATAGAAAATTCTCAAGAAGAAATATAATAATTTCCTTAGACATGAGATTATCATAGTAATTAACAAGTTATTTATCGTATTTTAATTCTGGACACCTATTACTTTGGGGCTTTGTTTGAGTTTGGAGGGAAGGGAAATAAAGGGTTTTGGAGGGAGGAGAGAATAGAAAAATAGAGATAATTTTTTACATTTTTTAAGAGAATGATTTTGAATAAAATAATAAGAGAATGCTTATGATTAATATATTTTTAATTTATAAAGTATTATAACAACATGAAAATTATATAAATAATTTGTCTAAATCCTCCAATACAACTTTTGAGTTTCCTCAAAACATGAGGACTTTGTATCTATTATATATATTAAAATAGACTCCCACATAAACATCATCTAATATTGTGACATTTCATTTAAATATTGCCACCTCAACAAAAAATTCTATGTGGCACATCTAAAAGGTTTTTCCTTCAATTCTCCTTATTGTTCAACTTCCAATTATATATATTAAAATAGACTCCCATATAAACATCATCTAATATTGTGACATTTCATTTAAATATTGCCACCTCAACAAAAAATCCTATGTGCCACATCTAAAAGGTTTTTCCTTCAATTCTCCTTATTATTCAACTTCCAATTTGCTTTAACACACATTTTATTATTATTATTATTATTATTATTATTATTATTATTATTATTATTATTATTATTATTATTATTATTATTATTATTATTATTATTATTATTATTATTATTATTATTAAGCAACTAATATTATGTATAACTATTAATGTGTTATGAGTTATAAATTAAAGTACAATCAATATATTTATTTATTTTTACATATATTATTCTATTTCTTCAAACAATCTCACCGATTAGTGCCTTGCAACCCAATTATTTTCAAAGAAGTAGATATAGTTGGAATTTTTTTTTTAAAATAGACTCCCACATAAACATCATCTAATATTGTGCCATTTCATTCAAATATTGTCACCTCAACAAAAAATCCCATGTGACACATCTAAAAGGTTTTTCCTCTTCAATTCTCATTATTATTCAACTTCCAATTTGCTTTAACACACATTTTACTATTATTATTATTATTATTATTATTATTATTATTATTATTATTATTATTATTATTATTATTATTATTATTATTATTATTATTATTATTATTATTATTATTATTATTATTATTATTAGTATTATTATTATTATTTAGAATCTAATATTATGTATAACTATTAATGTGTCATGAGTTACAAATATATTATTCTACTTTTTCAAACAATCTCTACGATTACGGCTTTGCAACCCAATTATTTTCAAAGAAGTAGATATAGTTGGAAAATTCTTTTTTTTTTTTGCACAAATAGCTTTTGAGTAAGTGGTATTTTGTAACATATTATACTTATTTGCTCAGTTTTCTCAAAACCTTGATTGTTGTTAGTTAGAGTATTGTTTTTGCAGACATATTTAATTTTATCTACGACATGAAAATATATTGGCTTCTCAAAAGACAAAGAAGATTGTCCATATTCAGCTTTATATGAGTGTTATTATTGTGTCTTCGGGAGAAAACTATTTACCATTTATAGATAAAAAAAAAATTAATATTTAGATTAAAAAATTATTTGTTGTTTTTTTACGGAGATGTTTTTTGTTGTCAAATTTTTTAAAAATACTATCAATTTGAAGTTTCTATATCTGTTTTACTTCTACTCAACCGTACATACGAGTTGTTTGTGAAAGTTCTCAAATCATGTTGTATAGAAGTCTTATACTCAAAATATTGGAATTTAGATTTGTCATTTCTTTGACAGGATTAGAATGAAATGAATACCAAATGACAAAATCATTTTTAAATTTTTCTAACAAAATTTTGACTATAAATTTAGATTTGACAACAAAAAAAAAAGCATGACTAATCTGATTTTGCGATAGATAATTACATATATTAATATTTATTAAAATACTTTAAAGATTTTTAACACTAAATATAATTTATTATTTTTTTGTTTGTAGGATGATCTTCACTATGGATTTTTAATACTAAATATATGAATTAGTTGCAATTAGGTTCTACAAAACATTTTACATATTTTCAAATGTGCAAAATAATAGACATTTATTTACTTTTAAGAGCATGACTAATCTGATTTTGCGATAGATAATTACATATATTAATATTTATTAAAATACTTTTAAGATTTTTAACACTAAATATAATTTATGAATTTTGTTTGTAGGATGATCTTCACTATGGATTTTTAATACTAAATATATGAATTAGTTGCAATTAGGTTCTGCAAAACATTTTACATATTTTCAAATGTGTGTTTGTCAACTCATATATAATAATTACTCAAATAAACTTACTTGAAAAAATACTCTACAAACAAAATGAATAAATTATATTATTTTTGAAAATTTAAAATCTTATTCACAATACTACTAATATGTTAAAGTCTATATATCCCGTACAACGCGCGGGTTATATTCTAGTTATGAATAAAAGCAAACCCCTCAAAATCATCTCCTCTCAAAACTATTCATTCATTCCATTTCTTCCTTCTTTTTTTTTCAAAGTTCTCTACTCCCTTCTCATCCAAACTCCAAAATCTAGGGTGCTAGTTGAAACGATATTGGGTACAATTAAATACTTGTATATTTAATGATTAATCAAGATGGAATCTCGTTAATGAGTTTGAGCTCTATGATAAAATCAAACCCCTGGCAAGGGAAATAGAATGAAAGAAAAAAAAAAGTTTCTTGAGTCATAGATGCTAACTCATTAGAGATTGACAATAGTACATGCTCTAGAGTTAACCAGATCATTTTTTCGGTGGTTCTTGAAAATAAAATAGTACTTCATACTATCCGGATGTTAAAGAGTGTTGCTAGACACCTATCTTGATTAATGTATTAATTCGATTAATCTATTATTGTTTAGTATTGAACATACATGGTTACACATAAATAAGTGTTCTAATTTTTTACAAAATAATTACTTTTTATTTTAAATTTCATAATTAACATATACATATTGGCCGTAGTGATGTGCCAATTTTATTGGAATATTGGCCGTCGTGATGTGCCAATTTTATTGGAATACACCTTTTGATTACAATATAGTGATCATAACATCATATCTCCATCCAAAATTTTAAAATATTAGATTTATATGTCACATCTCTTATATATTCATCCGTTGATTCTTACTCAATCTAAAACTTTAATCACTTACATTTAAATATAATAAATTCTTCTTGTTTTTATTCCTTTCGTTGTTAATATGAGAAATACAATTAGGGAAATAAATAAACATGGGTTAAACACTAATTAATACAAATGATGAACAACTTTATTAACTTGCTTTGAACAAACACAAACTGATAATTTGCTTGATTCACGTCATCATTTCCTGTGATTTGGGTGTGTGCGATGCTATTGAAAATTATCCTTTTATCTCAACCATAGTTAGATATAGAATTGCTATAGATAAACCAAAATTGATTGGACTGATTTGGATAAAAAGAAAGTCGAATATGATTGGAGAGCTAAAAACATCATTATTTCTGCATTAGGACAAAATGAATTTTTTTAGTCTATGTCATTGTAAACGGTTGCAGAAACTATTCACACACATTGTATAAGAAAAACTTTTGCAAATAAATGTTTAAGAAACAAAGTATTAATATGTTTAAACAGAAATCAACAACCCAAAGTAACCACAATTACAGAGTCAATGAATCTATCAACCAATTCCCATTTTAACAATTTCAGAAATGCTCGAACTAATAAAAGGTAATTTCATGGAAGGGTGTTGCATAAGGAAAAATGCATGGGTTGCTGTCATGTTGGTTTAAAGGGCTTTCATTTGTTCATGTTGTTGTTGATTAGACATCTATTAATTGTTTGTTGATGTGAATGTGAGTAATGAGATGAAGGCATAAAGATGCAAATCTAGATGAGTTAATAGGAGGTGGACCAATCATGTTCTTGTAGTGTAATGGAGATGTTGCTTTTGTTTTTTTCGTTTGGATTCTTCTTCTATTTTGTATTTTTTCTTGTTTCATCTTTTGCACTCCTTGTGCTGGGTTTGGTGTTTTAATACAATTTGCTTTTACAATTTGCTTTTACTATATTGAAATTGTTAACCAGATGAACTTAACATTTCAGAAAATAAGTCAAAAAATATCAAATGGTCAATAAATTTTAATTAAGAACAAATTATTTAAGAGAATTCGAATTCGAATCAAAATTAAAATGACTTTTTTTTGTCAAACTTTACTTAATTCCTCTCTTAAGGTTTAGTAGATTTTTTTTTTTTTTTTCCTTATTTTAAAGATATGAGTTAGAAATACGTTATTGTATTGCAATTTAGCTTTATAAGATAACAAAGACTCATTTCCCATGGGAGGAAGAGGGGTAAGAAAAAAAGGTGATACTAAGTGGATAAGGATAATAAATTATGACGTCCTATAGTTCTATATGACATTATGTGCATGGATTACTGAATTCTGATTATGCTGGAAATAGCAGTACGACCATGTGCATAATCAGAAGGTAAAAAGATAGGTCCCAATAATGAAAGCAATATCAGCATCAACATCATAGCAGCAACAACAAAAAACAAGATTCAAGGACCAGTTTGATTTATACTACTCCTTCTATTTGTCTTTATCTTGGAATCTATGCATCAATGGACCGCAATCACAGATCTGTCCAAGCAATCTACTTAAGGGAGCAAAGACATCAATAAAGGCTATCCCAAAAACTACATTGATGGATAGTTAGTTCAATTTTCATTGGTTCAATGTTATGTGGTTCAAGTGCAATCTTATATATATTTAAAATAGATTCCGCTACTACTTCATACAATTTTCGTATACAAACATTTCACACGTCAGCCAAAAAGTTGACGTCTTCAAGTTTTCCATTCACTGCCTTATACTATATCTCCTATTTAAATATTATTCCATAACGTCTACTCAAAATTTTCTAAATTAATTCTACATTATTATTTCATAACGTTTGTCTGCATTAATCAACTTCACATTTTCACCTCTACCTGCCATCTACTTATACGTATTTTTTGTCCGATCAATCAACTTCACATTTTCGCATCTACCTACCATCTATTTATTTGTTAGCAATTGTATACATCTTTTCATAATATATAATATTGAACTTAATAAGATGAGAAGTTTCTTAAACTTCTTCTGAATTGAGAGTACATATGTCTCTTTTACTTACCTCTAAAATATATTTCGACTATTTATATGTGCTTTTTATTGTTGAGTACTTCTCTTCTATAAATTACATTGATAAAATTGAATATATATTATTGATATAACTACTATATCAATAATCATTTGAAAATTGGAACATAAAACTTTATATTGATTGTTTTAAAAATCTACTTAAATTAAATAAATTAAAATATACCTGCCTTTTATTGTTGGGTACTTCTCTTCTATAAATTACATTGATAAAAATGAATATATATTATTGATATAACTACTATGTCAATAATCATTTGACAATTGAAACATAAAACTTCATATTAATTTTTTTTTAAAATCTACTTAAATTAAATAAATTAAAATATATCCGCGTAACGCGCGGGTTAGCATCTAGTTTAATCATTAATTTCAACTAATTTAGTTCTCTTAACAAAAGCCTGTACCAAAACTTCAAATAAAATTATAACTTTTGGATAAATTGAATAAACTATTCAAAAGGATTCAACAGATGTCTCTATCAATTAATTAAAAATATTCAAAAATCTGCAAATGTTATTTTCATTAGTCAGTTAGGATCAAAACTTTAATTTTCTATCAATTTGTCAAATAAACCATCATTTCGATCATTGAAAGAAAATGTAATTTTAAATCTAAGTCATTCATCTTCTCTCACTCTTTTCCTCTCTTCATCCCATTTACCCCCTTCTTCTTCACTCCATCTTTTGTTGCCCACCAATTAGAATATTCATAAAATAGTCAAAACATTCAAGACAATTACTAATTTCCAATATTTCTAATAATATTACAACATCTAAAAAAAAAACAAATCAACAAATAAACTAAGTTCAGAGATACATACAGATAATCATATATAAGTCTTGTTAAATCTAGCATAACAACAAACCATTATCTTCATATATATACATTGGTACTTCAAAGTGTTTGTAAACAATTATTTATATATATATATATATATATATATATATATATATATATATGATAAATCATAGATAGCTGAAGAAAGTGAAGGTGAAAAAGAGGTTTCATGAATAAAAGAGTCCACTCAGATTTCAAGAAGAAGAAGAGAGGAAAAGAGTGAGAGTTTAATTGTTATGTATTGACAATGTAAAATATTTTATAGTGTCAACACATTTAAATCATTTATGGAGATGATTTTAGAGTTAATTTTGGTAAAAGTCAAATATTTCTATCGATTTAACGATTGTGATTGACTGACAGAGTATATAAATTAAATTCTATGTAATATATATGATAAATCATAGATAGCGCAAGAACATGAAGGTGAAAGTAGGGGTTTATGAAAAAACGGGTCCATTTTGATTTCACAAAAAATAAGAAGAAGAGAGGAAAATAGTAAGAGAAGGTGAAAGACTAAAATCAAATTTTCTTTTTGGGACTGAAATGATGGTTTACTTCACAAATTGACGAAGGGTTAACATTTTGGACCTAACGGACTAACGGAAGTTAGGGTGTTCACAGGCCAGTTTTGTTCGATTTTGATTGAATATGATGCCTAAACCAATCAAAAGTACATCATTTGGTTTGGTTCATATTTACACATTTTTTGAATAAAATCCAATCCGAACCAAACCGATATATAATAGATTGGTTTGTGTTGGGTTGATTGGGTTACAACACAAAATAATTATGTCTAAAACATTAGATTAAAATTTCAAAACCAGTAGAGAGAACTAACAAGAAAGTGTGATATTTATAATCCTAATTTATAACTTTGTCTTTAACTTTATATGTTAATATACTATCCTAATTTTTATTTTTGCCCAAAAGCCTAAAAGATTATCCAGCGAAAACTTACACAATACACTACGCGACAATATATTTCATTAAAAATATATAATAAGGATATGATCGGTTCAGGTACGAAGGGACACGGGTCTAATATTCATTACCCGTTACGCAAACCGTACATGTTCTGAATTGGCTGGGTTGGTTTGGATTTGGACCCGTTCAAAAAACTGTCCTACCCAAAGAGCATGGTTTGGTTGGGTTCTGGTTTGGTTTGATTTTACTCGAACTGTTGCACTTCCATTTGAGGAATTTTTAATAATTTTAATTAATCTAAGAATTAACTTGACAATGCATGACACTTTTAAGAATCAAAATGAGTGTTCACTCTTTTTTTATGTGTACAGTTGATTGTAAATTATCTTTACAAAAATATAGTGATTTGACAAATTAGTAAATTTTCATTGAATTTAGGTGCAAAATTGATTTACAATGACGTTGTATATCATTTAAATGTTGTAAAAAAAACTTTATTCATTCATTTAAAGTGGAATACTCTATATTCATAGTTATCTCTCCAACTATTGAATTAATTTAAAGATTATGATTATAATTTAAGATTATACTTGCAATTACAGATATATTAAAATTCTTGATATTGTGCCAAAATGTGTGCCAATACGAAAGATGGGCCACAATAACAATTTTGTTGCAGTTGTGATATCTTTAAAACTTTTATTACGCGACCACAATAGTAGTTGCTGACTGTAACTTAAAACTATGATTGAGATGCGGTTGGTCGGATCGGACCCAAGTGTTTGATAACTAACTTTATGCATTTACAAAGACTTGATTGTTGCAATTATTGTTGTTTTAAGACTCTTCTAATCTAAAAGAGATGACAAATGACATAAACATAGAGATGGGGCTTTGAATAGGAAAATATGTAAGCTTGTAATGTATTTTACAGATCTAAGTTTTTTGAGGATGAGGACCACCATTTGCATACTTATGATGTCTATTTAAAAACATAGAGCTAGGCCTCAGAGTTTTAGAAAGAGCAATGGACCA
Source organism: Cicer yamashitae (assembly GCA_037974755.1). Classification (NCBI taxonomy): domain Eukaryota; kingdom Viridiplantae; phylum Streptophyta; class Magnoliopsida; order Fabales; family Fabaceae; genus Cicer; species Cicer yamashitae. The sequence continues at coordinate 9,586,933 of JBBPBQ010020321.1, read as the reverse complement.
TTTACTATGATTTTGAGGCACACGACATTGTGTATATTACTCTCTGCCTTGCTGGCTTGTTTGGCACATCTTAATTCTAGAAAAACATGTGTGTATCACACCACACGTTATTATCATTATTATATATAAAAGAAGATGAAGGTGGCATCTTGATGAGAGTGAAATTGGTAGTGGTTGTAGAGTTTTACAAGAGATGGGTGGTGTTGCATGGACAGAAGAAGAAGATCACTTGCTTAAGAAATGCATACAACAATATGGAGAAGGAAAGTGGCATAGGGTTCCTCTATTAGCTGGTAAATATAAATTTTTTTTCTTTTATTTTTCTTGAGTTTTCCATTTCTATTCTCTGAAGGATGGTCCATACTCCATAGTTTAATGATAACAAAAAGTGGATCATTAATTAGATTTTTTAAATGTTCAATCTTTGATAATATATATAGACAAACATTTTTTTCTTCAGCGGATTTCACGGGTTTACTCTAGACTTAGAAAATCTTAAATTCCAAAAAAGAGAGAGAGTTCTAATAACAATTGAATGAATTGTTCCATCTTGGCAATTGGTTATGACATTTAATGTTGATAGAGCATAGTTGTAATTACGTTCACATTGAGAGAATGAAGAAATTGCGGAGAAATATATATAACTTCTAATTGACACTCACAAGATAACAACATATGTAAAATAAGAGTACAAATAAAATGAAGATAGGTGTTATATATACAGTGGCGAAGCTACCTTTGCTTATGGAGTAGCTTTGGCTCCTCCAAATTTGTATGTTTTTTAAAATAAACAAGTATAATTTTATATTTAGTTACTCCAAATATATTTATCAGAAATAAAATTAGAAGAAACAAAAAAGTCAAAAAAAAAAATATCAATTAATTAATATATTTATTTGTATTGTTTCGTACTTTCAATCTTTACAGTGCAACTGCAAATAAAATATTTTGTCAAGATCACTCATAAATAAAATTGATTATGAATTTTTTGCGAATAGTATAGTTGTTTATATTAAAAAAGACAATATTAGTTATTATAGATTCAATTATAGATTAATTTGACTCATTATAGCACCGTCGAGTGTTATTTTTCTATATTGTCTGTGTTGATTTTATTTTCTTTATTGCGATATTAATTTTTATTTTCTATTATTAGTAAAAAATTATTATGATTTTTTTTTCACTAGTTAAATTTAATATTTTAACTTTAAAAAAGAAATCGAGCACCTCATAGAAATGAGGCTAGGTTGGCCGCTGAATATACATCACACCCAAACACCATATAAGTCTTAAAAAATACTATAAGTTACTATTGGTATTTTCAAAATTTTAATTCTATGTGAATTTTCTTCATAGATGTTACAATATATGAATTGTTTGCATTAGTGAGTTTATTATAAATCGGTAAGAAGTTAGTTACTCAATCAGTTTGTTAATATTAGTGAGTTTGTTATGAATTGGTTAGAAAAAAATATCATTTCGTAAAACTCTTTGAATTTCATATTGATAAAATAATGATGAAATTAAGACCAAAAGAAATAAATAAATAATGATGAAATTGTGTACATAATAGTCCTGTAGCTACTTCTAAAACTCAATGAGACCAACTGCATGGATAACTAATAACCAATTCAATTAATATATTGTAACAATAGTCTTCCTTTTTTTTTTTCATGGACTCATTTCCTATGTGAATTCTCTTGTTCTCGTATTGGTTTATATGTTTCTAATGGACCAACATTAAATTTTGAAACATTAATTAATCGATCGTTTTTCATAGTGCTAGAAATAATACCCACGGAGAGGCACATTACAACACTTATATGCTTTTAGCCAGAATCTTATTAAAAATGGGAGCATATGGATTGGTTCGAATTAATATGAATTTTTTTCCATGCTCATTCCATATGTTGCCTCTGGTTAATGATATTAGGTTTTATTCAAATAATCTTTAACATCTTTTGGTCAATGCAATTTAAAACAAAGAATAATTTATTCTTCAGTATTCTTTGTCTTGACGAAATGGTTATCCCAATGCCAAAAATATTCATGATTTTCACAAACGAGATAAAATCCACAATCTAGTTCTCCTCTTCTTCTCTTCATAAATTCAATCCAATTTGTCTCTATTTTCGTGTGTGCACCACAACATATATTTGGAAAACCACAATTAAAAATTAAGATGGAGTTTCGTGATGTTTTGGTCCGAAAACTTGGTGTTGGAAATTTAAATGCGCAATTTGAAGAAAAACAAAAATGAAATATGGGATCATTGATGATGTCAAAAATGCAAAAAGATGAAGGATTGTTTTATATGAAAAAATTATTTGTCGAAGCGGGAGAGTAACGATGATCTATATAAAAGAGTTGGGAGGGATTGATGCCAATGGAGGTTTAGGTTCAGAAATAAATTTGAAATACAATAAAAAAAATATTGTTTATCATGTAATAAAAACAGTTAATAAAAAATATCGATTTTGTATCTCATTATACACTTGTAGGCTAATTGTCATTATGAAATAATTGTACAATCAACAGTTTTTTATGACTATCACGTATAATGATAGTGAATGGTCATTAAACTTTTATATAATAATGGTGAAAATGTTGATTATTTAATTTGGGTAGTTTGTGATTTTTTGAATATTTTATAAAATTAGGTGATATAAGCCCTATATAGTTGTGATGTATTTAACACCAATAAAGGTGGTGTTTGGAGAGTATGACTATGATTAATTTTTCAAAAAAAAAACTAATTAATTTGTTCTAGAGCTAGAAATTGTATAACACTCCTATTCTCACTTAAGTGCTTTATCCGTATTTTTATTGTATTCTGTTGCATTTATATTTTATTGTATAATATTTGTTTTAATTTAATTTGTTAGTTTAACTTTGATAATATCTATATTATTTAAAGTTATCCAAAATTGTGTGTCAATATTCATGTTAAATGTTTTTCACTTTAAAATTTGAAAGAAAAAAAAACTGAATTATTAAAAGGGAATTTCTTAAAAAAATGTCCCTACTAAAATTAACATTTGGTATTTGTACAATAGTATATATATATTTATTCAGCTAATTAGTTGGAAAATTGGTGGTATGTTGAAGGGCTGAACAGGTGCAGAAAGAGTTGTAGGCTAAGATGGTTGAACTATCTCCGTCCTAACATCAAGAGAGGAAACTTTGCTGAGGAGGAAGTTGAAATGATTGTTAAACTCCACAAATTATTAGGCAATAGGTAAAGTTTAATGTTGAAATAAAAAAAGATAATTAAAATAATAAATTTGAAGCTAGTTGGTACTCTTTTTTTTAGGTGGTCCCTGATTGCAGGAAGGTTACCTGGAAGAACTGCAAATGATGTGAAAAACTATTGGAATTGTCATCTAAGCAAAAAACTAAATGCTCAAGAAGCATCTGAAGATAAAGAATTATCCAAAGATGTTCAAATCATTAGGCCACAACCAAGAAACATTGGTTCAACCTCAATGAAGAGAAGGAGCCTAGGAGAGTCACAAACTGACCAAGTAGTAGTTCAACAAGAGAGTGGCATAACATTGGATGATGCTGATGGAAAGAACCATATGATTGAATCACAACAAGACATGATTTATTCATGCTTGGACCAACAAGGTATGGTTGGTGATTTTCCAATGGATTTTCAATTAGAAGAAGGATTTGAAGCTATGGTGAGTAGTGGTGAAGGTAGTAGTAGTCAATGGAATTGGGATGATTTGCTCTTAGATATGGATCTTTATAATGATTTTTCTTCTTAGATTATTATCCCTTTTCATAATAGGGAAGACAATTGTAGTCTTATTAATAACATTGGTTGTGTATCAATATCAAAGTTAAATGATTTCCAAGGTAATTGTAGTTAAATTGTTGATATTTAAATCAACTAATAAAATTGGTATTGTGAAACTGAGTTAGACTTAAAATTGACTAATCATATTAAAATTATTGTGTCTTTTTAAACTTAATTTAAATTTTATTTGTAGCCAACGTAAGATTTGATTTTTATTCTTTTCTAATAGTAGTTTTGTTCTTTTAAAAAAGGAAATATGTATTTTTTTTAATTAGTGAACAAATAAGAGAAATTAAAATTGGGTATTTAAAATGTATGTGAATAATATTTTCATATTGTTCAATCATAATAATGTAGGATTGACATTGATAGTACAATTTAAAGATGGAAAAACGCTAGAAGGAGGGTTCGAACCTGCGACCTTGAGGTTAACAGCCACACGCTCTAACCAACTGAGCTATTCCAGCTCTTTTGGTTAGAGAATGTTTCTAGTATTGTTGAAGCCTTTTTAAAATTGTTAATAGAAGTTTCCAATGAAGTGATGCCATAAGAGCTCCAAAGGGCAATTTGGTTATACACACAAAGAATGAAGTCTAAAGGCAGCGTATTAGCGAAAAATCTTGATCATATAGCAAAATGAAGGGCTAATATTAAGTTGAATTAAAATAATATTGACCATATAAAATACAAAGTTCTTTTGTTTCATACACACTATATGTATACAATAGAGATGTATTAAATTTAAGTAAAATTATCATACATATATAGAGGTGGTTGAGAAGTTAGAACCCTTCAATTCTCTTTAATGATATCTCAATCGTTGAATTAATTTAACATCTGAGAATGACGATCAATCAACCATTAAATTAATCCAATGATTGATAATTTATCAGAGAAAAATATATATTTATAGACAATTCAACTGCATATTTAATAGATTTCACTTCTCGCTTGGTCGCTTATTAGTATATCCCTCATTTACATAAACAATGGTAATAAGACGGCAAACCATAAGAACATGATAGAAAATTTTGAACACAACGTGAGAAAAATGAACTATCAAACGGATGCAAGTATTCCTCATCAATCTATAATATATACTTTCTTCGTAACAAAATATAAACACAAAATGTAATCAGATCACTTTGTTCTGGATACATGTATTTTTTTTGTTTATATTTTGTTACAGAAGTAGCGTAAAAAGCTTTGAAAAACTATGGAATTTAAAAAACATGTAAAACACAATAGTTCAAATTTGAAGTGTAACAGAGGAGGGATTTTTATCTTCCTGATTAGCAACAGCAATAGCACGCGACCTCGCGACAAAGAATCCGAAAGAATGACCAAAAAGAGCAGCAAAGAAGATTCCAAGATTGAAGGACATAACAGAAAGCATAACCAAGTAAGCGAAACCGATTCGAAAGAAGTGAACACAAGAGTGAGTAAAGCCTCCCATGAGGGGATTAGTCCCACGTTTGATGGTTGGTTGGTTAGACAAAACCTCAGCAGCCATAGCTAGAAGGAACACAAACAAAATAGCTAAGATGTACATTCCAAGGTTGTCATTTGGCCACCCAGAGAAAAGAACTATTGCTTTTTTGCCCCAATAGAAACTCATTTGCATTTGCATCATCATGCTGTTTGTGTCATTTGACATAGACATGTTTTGGCCTGGAGGCATGTCCATAACAACAACCAAAAATTATTGTAGTAGAAAGATTGATTTGAGATTGGACAGAATTAATTTCTTGTTGGAATCACCTATTTATTATGAACGTTAGTAACATGTGTCCAATGATGATATAAACTTAGTTAATAAATATTTTTAAAAACATATTTGAAAAGTTAAATTAAATTATTTGGTCTAATTAAAAATATAACTTCTTTTATATTTGATTTTGGAAGAAGCACCTAAACGTTTTAGATGTAATTTTTAAGGTTGTTGTTGTACTAATTTGTTTATTTCTTTTTGTCTTTTGTGGAGAGTTGAGGTTAGTCTTTTCGTAGATCGGAAGATAGTTGGAAAAAAAATTGGAACAATAATATTATTAGGTGTAATTATTAATTTATAATATTATTGCTTAGTAAAATCTCGATTATATCGTAAAGGGAACAACATTAAAAGCATAGTTTCATAGAAGTTAGAGTCGCTTATGAGATTCTTTATTTATTCCAATAGAATTTGAAATTTAATCAATATTTTTGCTCTAAATGAAGATGAGTTATAACCTCTTTTTACTGATAATAGATTTTTTCCATTTGAATTCTCTCAATTTTTTTTAATTGCAAAGGAAATGGAAAATTGAGTTTAATGATTAAAATATAAAGAGAAAAATTTTAAAAAAAATTTAAAAAGAGAATTAATCGGCATTTTTACTCTAATGTTTTTTCATGTACTAAAAATATAGTGATAGTTATTGTTTTCAAAAAATAAAATTTATTTTTTGAAGTCGGAGTCGATCTAAAGACAATTGAGACTTTCGCCTTAAACCTCAAATATTTTTAAGCTTTAAATTTATCTTTTTAATTTCATTAATATTATTATTTTTTTAGTTTTTATAGTATAGATTTTACCCTCTAATTTTGGCATTAATTAATTCAATAAAAAAATTACTCAACTAGGTAAATATATAATATTTATTTGTAAGTTGTTTAAAATTGTATCCATAAAAAAATATTTAACTTTGTAAAAATAGTTAGACTTAAAAAGCCTCCAATTTATTATTGTAAATTTTTCAAATATCTAATTCTAAATTTTAGTGTAGAGCCTTGATTACGGTGATTATGATTATAATAGATATTCCTATGAAAAATATATTTTGGCCACATTAATCTATTGTGATAGTACTACAACCATTGCAAAGTAAACAAGAAGATCATGATATTAGAAGGAAATTTAGATGATTTTGGCGAAAAGATAAGCAAGAGAGAAGCTGAGACTAAGGGTGTTTATGGTATAAAAATTGAATCGAATTTAATCAAATTTATGGTTTAGTTCAGTTCTTGAAAACCACTTTCGAATCAAATATAATTCAATTTTGAACTAGTTTGAAACTGGATTATAAATATAAACCAATTTAATATTTTCAACAAATTTTTAGTTAAAATCAATTTCGAACTACTTTTTCGAGAAAAGAATTTTGAAATTCTTTTGATAAAGAATTTTGATTTTTTTAGAAAAATAGATATAAAAATTTCCTGCTAAATTTTTTTTTCAAGATAAATAGTTTCGATTATTTTTCAAAAAAAAATTTAAAATTTTTTCAAAAAAAATAGATGTAAAAAATTTTCGATTATTTTTCGACAAGTTTTCAAAAAAGAATGTTATCGATTTTATTTTTCAAAAAATTTTCACAAAAAAATGATTTATATATTTTTTTTTTCGAAAAATTTTATTTTTTATATTTTTTTGAAAAATACAAATTTCAAAAATTTTCCAAATAAAAAGATCTTAATTGAGATTAAAATAGTTAAAGTGATTTTTGAATTAAATTTGGTTAACTGATTTAATTTGTTTTAAATATGTTGTTCAATTCATGAATTATTCAATTGATTTAATTTTTTTTATGTAGTCTAATTCAATTTATCTATATAATACAATTAACCATATATTTTGCATACCCAATCTAAAGACAAGAGATTGCAAGAAATAGCTAGCTTCAAAGCGTAATAAGCTTATTAGGAGATGTGGGATCATGCCAAGAATAAATAATTTTCAGTCTCATTCATATATTATATAGAGCGTGATATCATCTAATGGTGAAAGGTTGAATTTTTTTTTGTAGAATTACAAATGTTAGTTTGTTAGTGTTAATATTTTTTTATTTAATTAATATTATTATTTTTTAGTATTAAATTTTTTAGTTTTTATAAGATAAATTTCATTCTTTAATTTTGATACTAATTAATTTAATGAAATATTATTCAATTAGGTAAATGTTAGTGGGTTAGAAAGCACAATCCTAGGCATGTTCTATTCAGTATCATCTTTTTGTTTGTCTGAAATCACCTCTTTAAATCAAAAGTTTTCGAGTGAATTTTATGTCCAATAAATAATTTAATAAGACTTCCTGATCAAACTAATTTTATATACGTACCTGCCAATAACCAAATAGAACATAAGTGTGTTTTCCTTTGAAATACTTAGGGTCAACACCATTATTTCGTGCATTGTTTTAATTTTTCATTTTAGTAGATTGATGTAATTTTTTTAATTTGAATTAATGAATACCTTTTTTACCTAAAAAAAATTTGAATGAGATAAAACCGTAAACTTCTTTATCACTCAACTCCTTAACTCATATATCCCAACCACCAAACCACCTTATATCTCCTAATGAAAGATTGAATTAATTTCTCAACGTGTGTGTATTCTCGATATGAGTGAAGTGAAGTACCTTAACTATAGAGGTGGGAATAGACTAGACCGTTCGTTAAATATCTGACCTACTTAAAATCTGATTTAACATATTTTATTTGATAAAAATATTAAATTCAGATTTTTTTTAAAGCTATTAATTTAAATAGGTTATATATATATATATATATATATATATATATATATATATATATATATATTTTATTTATTAATATTGTTATTTGTTAGTTACTCAATATTTATTAAATAAAAAAAAGTATATCAAAATCTGCCGTGACAATGCCTATTTTTACTCATGCTTAACTATATGAATCTAGAATTTTGAGAAATATCTAGAAGATTCACAATATTGTCAATGATAGAGTTCAAAAATAACTCTCATCTAGTATAATCATCATCACCTGTACTGGTTCAAGTCTACATACATTATTGTTTATGCTTAAATCTCATGTTGGATTACCTTGCTTCGTGCATAAAATGATTTTTAATATAATCAAGTGTAACTCAGTATTTTTTTTTTTTAAAAGTGTCATTCTTTTGTTTGGTTTATTTTTTAAAAAAGTGTCACTCTAGTATAAGCACCATCACTGGCTCATAGTTTTCAATCCTAGTTTGTCATTTTATTTCTTAACTTAACAAAAAACTTAAATTAGTATTTAAATTATTAAAATATCAATCAATTTAACCTTTAATAGTATAATAATTATAAACTATTTTGATAATAAATTATATTTTTAAAGGACCTTTATGATAATAAATTGTATTTTTAAAGAACTATTTCGATTATTCAAGTATTAATTTGAATTTTTTGTTGAATTAGCAACAAAAATTAAAATATTATATATTTTCAGAGACTAAAATAATATTTTATCAATTAAATTTTTTAAAAAATAATAAAACAAAATATGTAC
>JBBPBQ010020321.1:9549065-9577652 GCA_037974755.1 Cicer yamashitae | reverse complement strand
TTACACTATATTCTAAATTTCATAAAAAAAAAACACATATATATTCTAAATCATTATTAGGTTTGAAAAAATTTATTGCATTATTGAATGTTCATTTCTTATCGTTTTGTCCTTGACTTTTATAAAGACGCATATCAACATTTTCGACATAATTTTATGAATTTAAATTAAAATTATTAGTTATTTTTACAAAGAAAAAATTATATTCATCCGTTCAAATTTACGTTGCATAAAAACCTAAATTTAACATTGCAAAAATAGAACAAGTTAACAAATCCAATTTTATGATATTATTATTAACATAATATATCACCAATTATAATTTGGATCAACTAAAAGCAGATTTAATTTAAACCGTATTAATTTAGATTGAATTAATTTTTTTGAATTGTCATTCAAACTAAACTGTAATTATTTTAATTTTTAAATTGGATAAATTTTCTCTCAAAACCGATCTAAACTGCACCACAAATAAAAGAGATAAAAAATATGATTATTTATCTCTACTAACCATGCTATGTGATTATTTTGCTTCTCACTGTGTAAGTAGTAATAAAAAGGATAAAAAATATGATTACTAAATTGATGTATTTAGTCATAAATTATGATTAAATATATCAACTTTTCAATTACAATTTTATTTATATTTAGTATTTTGTTTTTTTGTGTGTGGCCTTATGTTTGTATATTAATACGACGACGCCTTAATTTTTTGATAATAAGGACCACCCTGCTTTGTTTTATTTCTAACATATCTTTATATAAAAGAAAAATTGGTTAATAATATAAATCAATTATTTTCTTTCAAATCAAAGATAAATTAGTAAATTAACCATCTTTATTAAAATATGTAATTTAACTAATTATTAACATGTTTTTAGTATCTCAATTGTTGACTATTCATATTTTTTAATTTTATAGATATTTTGTTGACTTTTCGCATTCTTTAACTTAAAAAAGAAGTAGTATTTAGTATTTGTTGATACAAACCAATACATTCTCTCTTAGACAATTCTCATTTTGCAAGAAACGTTAATTTCTCACTTTTATAATAGTTCTTTTCTCATTAAAAATTATAAATCATTTCATTTGATTACCTTTCCTTCCAATATCATTTTGTATATATTACACCGGGGTAATCCTCCTTCAAAAATGTGTTTTGTTATTTTTTTAGTTTCTTCCTTTTCTTCCTCCGCCCTTGATAGTGTGTGGTATAACAAAGATGGTTATTTCAATACATATTCTTATATTTCCTCCAGTAACTATCGTAAGCAAAAAAAAAAATGTTTTAAATTTTAATCATTATTATAAGCAAAAATTAATTACTTTTGACTGATTTAATGCTATTATTTTTAATACATCATTCATTTAATTCAAAATATTTAATGTTGATAATTAAATATTTGATATTAAAAAGAGACAATTAAGTAAATTTAACTTGTATTTTACATGAAAGATAGATAATTAATTATACTTAACTACATTTGTTAATATCCACAAAAATAGTTTGTTTTTTCTTATAAAAGTGGCCGGAGAGAGTACTAAATTTGGTAAATTCAAGGTTACCTTCTAATAATTGTGGATAATTTACATATGATTTTTTTTTTTGTTGAAAGAGATTTTATGTTTCTTTCTTTGGTCTATAGATGAGATTATTCCAACCAAAATATAATATTCAATTTAACAGTATTAACATTTTACTAGTTATAAGACCTAAACACATGACCACAAAGTCAAAGTTGTAACTAATAACCACTTGACCAAGATTTATTACTTGTCAATTCTAATTATACGATGAGCTTAAGTAATAATCAATTGTATTCACCTAAGTTAATCCATGCATTAATTTTTTTGAAGTAATTTTATAAATATAAATAATTTTTTTATGTTTTAATTTTTCAAAACTTATAATTAATAATTTTATTATGATATATTTTTTAAGTTTGAAATGTATTTGTCATCTATTTTTAAAAGTTTTTAAGTATTAATCAGGTCAACAGTAATATAGTTTAATTAATGTCTCACCGGCTCAATCAATTAACCACTAACCCATTACTTTAACCGAATCTACCAACAATTTTGTTCTTCAAACACTAACAAGAATTGAAAGAGCATTAATGGTAGAAAATAAAAATGCAAGTACATTCACAATTAAAAATTGATATTGATCAATGTATTATATAATTTATTTATTATATTTTATTTATAATTATATCATAATAAAATTATTAGTTTTATTTAAAATTCATGTAAAACTATAATTAATTATTTTTATATATAAAGTTAATTAAAATTTAATCTAAGCTAATTGGACTAACTATGACTTAGAGATTTTAATTTTGATGATCTAAGGATTAAATATAACCTTATTACACTAAAAATGACTTGAAAATATAAATTTTCATCATTCAATGGTTCAATCTAACTAATCAACTAACAATAATATAAGAAAATATAATTTTTTTATGATAAAGCATATCAATCTAACCAGACTAATTATGATTTTGAAATTCTAACTTTTATGATTCAACAAAACTAATTGGAACAACAATGACTGAGAAATTACAATTTCAATTATCTAATAGGTCAATCTAACCAAAATTGACTAACTATGACATCAAAATTCTAATTCGTTGATCCAACGGTTCAATCTTAATTAATTAGACTAATTATAACTTATAAATTCTAATTTAATTCATACAACAGTTTGATCTTAACTAATTATGCTAACTATGACTTAAAAAATCCTAATTTCACTAATTCAATTGTTCAATGTTAACTAATTAGACTACCAATGACTATCAAATTCTAATTTCGATGATCCAACAGTTCAGCCTAATCTAATTAGTCTAATTAAGACTTAGATATGCTAATTTTGTTGAATCAACAGTTATGTCTTAATTAATTAGAGTAACTATGATTTATAAATTTTAATTTCGATGATCCAACGGTTCAATGTGAACTAATTAGACTAACTATGATTATCAAATTCTAATTTTCAATGATCCAACGGTCTTAATTTGTTTAATCCAATTAGACCTAATATCATTTTATTAATGATTTTGATGATCCAATGGTTTAATGTTAACTAATTAAACTAACTATGACTATCAAATTCTAGTTTTGATAATACAACGGTTCAATCTTAACTAATTAGACTAACAATAACTTGTAAATCTGAATTTGGATGATCCAATGGTTCAATGTGAACTAATTAAGACTAACTATGACTGTTCATTTCTGATTTCGATGATCCAACGGTTTATTTTAACATAATTAGACTAAATATGACTTAGAAATTTTAATTTCGATAATCCAACGGATTAATGGTAACTAATTAGACTATGACTAAAAAACAATGACTTAGCAATTATAATAACGATGATCTAACGGTTCAATCCTACCTAATTAGGTGAACCATGGCTTAAATTCTAATATTGATAATCCAATTGTTCAATCTAAACTAATTAAACTAACCATGACTTATAAATTATAATTTAATTGATTCAACGGTTCAATGTAAACTAATTAGATTAACCATGACATGTATTCTAATTTTGAGGATTCAATGGCTCAATTTGAATTAATTAGTCTAACTATTACTTATAAATTCTAATTTTGATTATTAAACGATTCAATCATAACTAATAAACTGACTATTTAACTCTTAATATATAATATATTAAATATATAATACATTAGTTAATATCAATTTTTAATCGTGAATGCATTTGAACTTTTATTTCCCACCATTAAAGTCTTTTTAGTTATATCGATGTTTTAAGAATCGAACCGATGCTCGATTAGGTTAAAATATTGAGTTAATGGGTAATTGGTTGAAACAGTAAGACATCAGTTGAATTGTATAATCGTTGATCCGATTAATATTTAATATTTTTTTTAAATTCATTAGAAATAACTTTTAGATAAATATATCGTAACAAATTTATTTCACTTACAAGATGTGAAAAACCTAAATATAATAAATTATGTATATATATGAATTTATTACTTAAAAAAATTAATGCATGAACTAACTTCAATGCATACAATTAATTATTAGTTAAGTTGACTGTATATCTTTGATAGACATTAATCAAGTTTGGTCAAGTATTTATATGATACAAGCTTGACTTTGAAGTCTTGGGGTTCAACACCTACAAAAGTGGGTGAATATGTAAATAATATAAAAAAATATAGTAGAATAAATATATTATTGGATTTTAAATGTTGTTTAGTGACATTGGATATATGGTACCGGTATAATAAATATTTCTATGACAACTTTCAACTTCGACATAAGACCCTCTAACATATTTCACAGATATTATAAAAAGTTATTGCAGTACAAAATTTGTCAAAAAATATTTAATTTTACATATATATCCCTATAATCATTTTTTTTTTAAATGGCTAAATCAAATAAAGAAACAAATAAAACAATTATGTATTAGTCGTGCATGATAACATCCATTGGAGATATGAGTGATACGTCAGAAATATATTGTTACATTGTCTAGTTAGAGACGTAACCAAGTGTTCACCTAAAATTAATCAAAAGTATATATATTTATATATAAAAGTCACTAAGAATGCGAAAAAAAATTTCCCACCTAAATTAGGAGTAATTATGAAATATAAAAGTTGTATCATTTTCTTTTGATTTATTTTAGTTCATTGCATCAAGTTGGACCATCATAGATTTTTTTGAATCAAATTCCATAATTGATGAATGAGCTAATTACTGTAATTATTAATGATATTGATTTATCAGTAAAGGCCAATCATTGTTGTTGTTATAGAAAGTCTTTATAATATTAAAGGTTTTTACAACTGTTTAATTTCTTTCTAACTAAAATTTTTCACTTTCAATAAAAAGAGGATTTCTTTGTTGCATTATTCTTGCGAAATTTCCATCCTATGTTTTTCATTTAGCAACTTCATTTTTTAATTTCTGAGCAATACACAAAATTTGCAATATATATCTTTATTATTATATTAAAAAGTTGATTAGTATCCGAAGAATATTTATCCCATCCAAAACTAGATTAATTTATGAATTTTAGAGTATTTTCGTAATACTAATTGATTATTAAATTTGATTTATAATTCATTTTATTTTAAATGCAACAATGATTTTTTTTTTATGGTTGCACAAGAAATATAACTCATAAAGCAAATTGTGGAATTGAAAATTGTGTAAGTATAAATGCATTGTAACATAGTTTCAAATGTGACTATTTTTTACTAAAAGAAACTATATTCATGATTTAAATTTTAGAATATCAATGCAATATAAATTCAAATTTGCTAAAAACATAAAGGATGAATTTGTAAATAAATTCACAACATCCAAGTTAAAAGCTTAAAACGACAATATGCTTACAAATATGACAAAATTCAAGTGTCTGGACATCTCAAATTTGTTTTATTTGTACGCTTTTTTTTGTAGATATTTTACAATTTTATGCTATTAATATGTTGTAAGTTTGTTCGCAGATTAATCCTTTTCGGTTTTAATGACTTTGAATTCTATTGTTCTTGATCCATGTAATTACTACAATTTGAATGAATGAATACCTTTTTTTAGGCAAAAAAAAAAAGTGTCCGAAATACCCTGTTTTCGGAACTGTAATATTGACGACGCCATTGAAACTTAAAATCTATCAAAGCTACTCTATCAATTGGAATCAAAACAAACACCACACAAAGAAAGGAAAATAAAAAAGCGTTGCATTCAGACAATAAAATCACAACAAAAAATACAAAAGAAAAATTAAATTTGTATGGAAGTCACTTATTTAAATAAAATAGAGAAAAAAACAATTTGCAAGGGGTGATTATAGACCCAAAAAAATGGTCATAACCCATTTCTCTCTATTGGAGGAAGAACAAGAAAACCTAGGGTTTCAAATGTGACTATTGTATTTTCATTTATTATGAATTTTAATAGTTAGGAACATGTAAGGATGACTGATATAATATAATTTTTATTTATATTTTATTTGTAATACCATAAGTTAATTGACTAGAATATAACTTGAGCATTAGCATAATTCGACAAAAGAGATGATTAGTACAAATTTCGACACAAAGTCACGAAAATGTATTAATACACATATTAATCCTTCAGGGAAAAAAACAAAAAATATGGAGTACATAACACATCCCTGGCTCAAAATAATTCCCTAGAAATTTTTAGCAAGCTATAACATAAACTAATATGCTTCACTTCTCCAACTCTTGATCTAAGCCTTTTTACCTGTAAAACATTTAAATAACGTGAAATGAGATTACATCTCAGTGGGTCCCAAGGAATGAAACCAAATCAATTAGCATTCTAAATCAAAGATATAATTTATTTTCTGAGTTTCTTTTCTATGTACAATTTTGACTCTTTCTAAGTATTTAAACCATTAGACGTGAGTAATCTAATGACTTAAACTCTTCATAACAAGCATGTTATAAAGACTATATTAGTTTTACTAATGCTCTCTTCTTGTTAGTAACTTTATTTTGGTAAGATTGGACATAATTACGTCCGTAAGTGGTGCCCCACTTACCCTCGCTTACCCCTCGCTTCCGTCGTATATAGACGGAGAATTCATCTAGCTAGGATGAATCCTATACTTCTCACCTTAATCAAATATCTAGTAGTTATATATAACAATACACACACACACATATATATATAACATCATCTATTAATAAATATATTAGAGACTTCCACACACTAGACCTTGAAAATTCTTATGATAACATAACTATTAAGTCAATTTTATCATACTAATCATATAATGTAAATTGAAATTCAAGATAACATGCTTAAGATAGATTTTTCCCAAAACAGCCCCAAATTTATGTTATAACAACGCAAAACTGAGTTTGACTAGAGAGTCACCTAATATGAACTTATAAGTACCAGAATTTAGTAAATTAGCACTCTTTGGAAAGCTTATGATGTCTATTTTATAGATAAAAAATTTACTTCATTTTAATTAAGTCCCTAATTCTTGCAAATCATCAAAATAATACACAATGACAGAAAAACAGAAACAGCAATTCTGGTCTAACTTGTAACCTATTTTCAAGCATCAATACTCAATCAAACATTCCTTCAATCACACTAATTTCCTAACAATCTTTGCAAATAATAATGCTACAAAATATAAATAAATCAATAATGAACACATCAAAACAGCATCACAAATTTCAATTTACTCAAATTAATTTGTCCCAATAGTGAAACTCAAGGTTTGTAATTTCAGACACAACAAAACAGCATCACAAATTTCAATTTACTCAAATTAATTTGTCACAATAGTGAAACTCAAGGTTTTTAATTTCAAACACAACAAAACAGCATCACAAATTTCATATCAGCAAGGAACTTCACATGCAAAAATCATTTTAATTTCAAAACCCCCAAATCCAACCAAGAATAAAATAAAAAAAAAAAATCCATTTCTTCATTTCAAACCCTTAAACCCCAAATCCCTAACTTATGGAACACATTATCTCATACATGCATGAATGGGAGATAGAAAAAGGGAAACCCACCTCTTGATTTACAAAAGAATGAAGAAGATGATAGTTCTCTCAACTCTTTCTACTTTGGCATCTAGCAAAATTGCACTTCTCCTTTCTCCTTCCTTGTTTTGTTGTTTTCTCTCTTTCTTTCTTTTTCCCTTCTCTTCTTATTTCTCTCACTCCTTATTTTTCTCTAACTTACCATTTTTTTCCTCTCCCTCTCTCTCTCTGTTTCCTTTCTGGTTTCACGTTCTCTCCTCCCCTCTTCTTCTTTTTCTTTTCTTTTGTTTTAATTTCTTATTTGTTTCCCCCTTTTTTTTTACCATTTTCCCCCTTTCTATTGATTTTATTAATATTAATATTATTATTATTATTATTATTATTATTATTATTATTATTATTATTATATTTATATACTAATAAGTAAAACATAAAAATTACTACCAATTATTTATGCTAGAGAGGGATGTTACATCCTTCCCCCCTTAAATAAATTTTGTCCTCAAAATTTAGTAACTTACCTAATTAAACAAGTGAGGATACTTCTCCATGATTTCAGACTCAAGTTCCCAAGTGGCATCTTCGGGCGACATACCTTCCCAAACAACCTTCACCAACGGAATTACTTTTTTTCTTAATGTTTTCAAGCTTCGGTCCACAATTCGACTTGGTACCGGTTTAAAAGTAAGGTTTGGTTTAAATTGGATTAAATCATGGTGTAAAGTTTGTGACAGGTCATGAATGTACTTTTTGAGTTGAGACACATGGAAGACATCGTGTAATCCAGACAAAGAAGGAGGTAAAGCTAATTGGTACGCCACTGGACCTACACGACGAAGGATTTGGTAAGGACCTATGAAACGAGGACTCAATTTCTTTACTCTTACAGACCTTCCAATACCTATAGTGGGAGTGACTTTAAGAAAAACGTGATCACCCTCTTCAAATTCTAAGGGCCTTATTCTGTTGTCAGCAAAACTCTTTTGTCGACTTTGGGCTATTTTCATTTTATCTTTTATCAATCTAATCTTTTATGTGATTTCCCTGATAACATCTGGTCTTAAGATTCCTTTATCTCCAACCTCTGACCAACACAAAGGGGTCCTACACTTACGTCCATACAAGGCTTCGTAAGGTGCCATACCTATACTTGAATGGTAATTGTTATTGTAGGAAAACTCCACTAAAGGTAAATGTGTATCCCAATTTCCCCCATCTTCTAAGATACAAGCTCTAAGCATATCTTCTAATGTTTGAATGGTCCTCTCAGTTTGACCGTCGGTTTGAGGGTGGTAAGCGGTACTAAGATTCAAACAAGTTCCAAAAGCTCTATGGAATGCTTTCCAAAATTGTGATGTAAACTTAGGATCCCTGTCTGACACAATGCTGGTTGGCACTCCATGCAACCTCACTATCTCCTTTATAAATATCTTGGCCAACTTAGGGGTATTGAAGGTAGTTTTCACTGGAATAAAGTGAGCTGACTTAGTTAATCGATCTACAATGACCCATATAGAATCGTACCCTGCTTGGGTACGAGGCAACCCTACTACAAAGTCCATGGATATCTTATCCCATTTCCACTCTGGAATCTCTAATGGCTGAAGTAAACATGCGGGTCTTTGATGTTCATTTTTAACCCTTTGACATACTAAGCATTGTGCAACATACATTGCTATGTCACTTTTCATCCCAGGCCACCAATAGTTATTCTTAAGGTCTTGATACATCTTGGTAGCACCTGGGTGGATTGATAATGCACTTCTATGGGCTTCTTCTAGAATCATTCTTCTCAAATTTTCAGTATTAGGTACACCAATTCTTCCTCTAAATAGGATGATCCCATATGAAGTGATGGAAAAGTCTGGTTGAGTTATCTTGGCCTGTAACTCTCTATCATACTCTTGAGCTTTCTTAATCCTATCACGAAGATCAGAAGAGATTTCTATAGGGCATTGTAGGATTCCTTCATCTAATGGTATCATGTTTAGGTTAAGGTTTCTAAAGTCTTAAGCTCATCTCATTAACCATCATGTGGGCTACATGGAGTGATTTTCGACTTAAGGCATCAGCGACCACATTTGCTTTACCCGGATGATACTTTAACTCGAAATCATAGTCTTTCAAAAACTCCATCCACCTCCTCTGCCTCATGTTCAATTCCTTTTGGTCAAACAAGTATTTCAGGCTCTTATGGTCACTAAAAACTTCAAATTTAGCTCCATATAAATAATGTCTCCATATCTTCAAGGCAAAAACTACGACTGCTAACTCAAGGTCATGGGTAGGGTAGTTTTCCTCATGAGGTCTTAGTTGTCTAGAGGCATACACTACAACTTTACGGTTCTGCATTAATACGCATCCTAATCCTTTTAAGGATGCGTCACAATAGACTTCAAACCCTAATGTTGAATCGGGAATCACAAGGATAGGTGCAGTGGTTAAGCGAGTTTTCAACTCTTCTCACAGTCTTCATCCCATACAAAAGGGTTATCCTTTCGAGTGAGACGGGTTAAAGGTGAGGCTATTTGGGAAAACTTCCTAATGAACCTACGATAATAACCGGCCATCCCCAGGAAGCTTCTAACTTCCGTAACATTCTTAGGTTGAGTCCAATTCAAAACAGTTTCTACCTTAGAAGGGTCAACAGTTACACCTCCTTGAGAAATCACATGACCCAAGAAATTTACTTCACTTAACCAAAACTCACACTTACTTAATTTCGCGAACAATTTCTTATCTCTAAGTATCTGCAACACTATCTTGAGGTATAACTCATGTTCTTCAAAATTTCGAGAATAAATGAGGATATCATCAATAAAAATTACTACAAACTTATCCAAATAAGGTCTGAAGATGCGGTTCATATAATCCATGAATACGGCCGGAGCATTGGTTACACCAAAGGGCATAACTAAAAATTCATAGTGTTCATACCGTGTTCTAAAAGCTGTCTTTTGAACATCTTCAGACTTTATTCGAATTTGATGGTATCCTGATCTAAGATCGATCTTTGAAAAGATGGTGGCTCCTCAAAGCTGGTCTAACAAGTCATCTATCCTAGGGAGAGGGTACTTGTTCTTAATGGTTACTTTGTTGAGTTGCCTATAATCTATGCAAAGTCTCATTCCTCCATCTTTCTTCTTAACTAACAAAACTGGAGCACCCCATGGAGAGACACTCGGCCTTACAAAACCCTTAGTCAAGAGATCCTCTAATTGAGCTTATAGTTCTTTTAACTCTAGAGGTGACATCCTATAAGGAGTAATGGAAATTGGTTTAGCACCAGGAACTAGGTCTATGGAGAACTTTATCTCCCTCTCTGGAGGTAGGGATATTACATCTTCTGGGAAGACATCTAAAAATTCATTTACAACTGGAATTATAGCGACATCAAGTTTAGGTCCCGAATCTAAAGATGATGTTAGTAGAAAACCTTGATCCCCACTACATAGGCATTGTAAGAGGTGAGACACACTGGGAAGTAGAATGGAATCAGTTTCATTTCTACTTAAAATAGCAGGATGAACATACAAAATCTTTTCTTCACAATCTACAAGTACACGATTAGCTGAAAGCCAATCCATTCCTAAGATGGCATCCATTCCTTTCAAAGGTAGACAAAACAAATCAATTGGATAGACTCTATCAGATACAACGAGTTGACAACTTTTAGAAACATAAGAGGTTTCGACACTACTCTCACCCGCCGTAGAGACAATCATGGGAGGTGTAAGTTCAGTTAATTTGAGACTTAAGCGTAAAACACACTTAGTGGATATAAAGGAATGAGAAGCACCTGTGTCAAACAATACTTTTAAAGGTTCATTATTTAGAAAACACTCACCGGCAATCAAGTCGTTGTTTCCCTTAGCCTTCTTAGCATTAAAAGTGTAGACTCTTCCAGTGGGTGGGCCGTTTGAGTTGGCTAGCCCCTTCATTTTCCTTTGTGGACAATCTTGACTCATGTGCCCCGGTGTCTTACACCAAAAGCATATGTTCTTACCATACAAACATTCTCCTGGATGTGATCTTCCACACTTAGGACATTCCCTTGGACCCTTCGCTTGAGGTACAACTGAGTTTTGGGGTTGCTTTCCTTTATTGGGGGGCATCTTAACCTTCAACTGCTGATTACTCTTTGGTGCATCCCTCCTTTGTTGCCACTTAAGTTGTCTGTTCTCCTTCAAACCCCGTAAACTTTCTTCTACAATGTAACTTTTATGAACCAAGGTGGCATAAGAAGTTATCTCTAGTTTTGCCAAGTTACTTTTAATCTCTGGATTCAAACCCCACTCGAACAGATTTATCTTCCATCGATCATTTGGAGCGTACTCTGCTTGGGCACAAAACCTTGCTAGTTCCTCGAACTTTGCCACATAATCAGCAACTGACATGTCTCCTTGTTGAAGGTGTGTAAATTCAAATTCCTTTTGTTTTCTTATACTCATGGGAATATATTTATCCAGAAATACGGTACTAAAATTCTCCCAGTTCATCGGTGTACCCGTACTTATCATGTATGTCTTTGCACCCTTCCACCAGTTCTCAGCTTCTCCTTGTAGCATATGAGTAGCAAAAGCTACTTTATCTTCTTCAGTACATCGCACCACAAGAAAAATTTTAGTCATTTCATCCAACCATGATTGAGCTTCTGATGGCACCGAGCTCCCTAGAAAAGTAGGGGGTCTCAACTTGTGAAAGTCATAAAATAATCTGTTTGGGGCCTCTGGTGGAGGTGGTAGTGGTGGTTGTGCAGGTCTGACAGCTTGCGCAAGATGATTCATTATGCTGGTTGTAACAGCTTGTTGTTGTTGCATCATAAGTTGTTGTTGTTGCATCATTTGCATCATTTGTTCCCAACGTTCATCATTAGTCCGCCCTCTAGGAGGCCTACCTGGTGGTCTTGGATCTGGTTCCATATTGTTCTGTATATCAAACACAAATATTAAGTTGATCAGACTTAATATTTCATGAATTGATAATTAGAAAATATATAGTCTCAAAATAAGAACAACAACTAATTCTAACTACCCACAGTTCGGTCAGTTCGACCGGCTCTGATACCAAAAATGTTATACCATAAGTTAATTGTCTAGAATATAACTTGAGCATTAGCATAATTCGACAAAAGAGATGATTAGTACAAATTTCGACACAAAGTCACGAAAATGTATTAATACACATACTAATCCTTCAGGGAAAAAAACAAAAAATATGGAGTACATAACACATCCCTGGCTCAAAATAATTCCCTAGAAATTTTTAGCAAGCTATAACATAAACTAATATGCTTCACTTCTCCAACTCTTGATCTAAGTCTTTTTACCTGTAAAACATTTAAATAACGTGGAATGAGATTACATCTCAGTGGGTCCCAAGGAATGAAACCAAATCAATTAGCATTCTAAATCAAAGATATAATTTATCTTCTGAGTTTCTCTTCTATGTACAATTTTGACTCTTTCTAAGTATTTAAGCCATTAGACGTGAGTAATCTAATGACTTAAACTCTTCCTAACAAGCATGTCATAAAGACTACATTAGTTTTACTAATGTCATCTTCTTGTTAGTAACTTTATTTTGGTAAGATTGGACATAATTACGTCCGTAAGTGGTGCCCCACTTACCCTCGCTTACCCCTCGCTTCCGTCGTATATAGACGGAGAATTCATCTAGCTAGGATGAATCCTATACTTCTCACCTTAATCAAATATCTAGTAGTTATATATAACAATACACACACACACACACACACACATATATATATATATATATATATATATAACATCATCTATTAATAAATATATTAGAGACTTCCACACACTAGACCTTGAAAATTTTTATGATAACATAACTATTAAGTCAATTTTATCATACTAATCATATAATGTAAATTGAAATTCAAGATAACATGCTTAAGATAGATTTTTCCCAAAACAGCCCCAAATTTATGTTATAACAACGCAAAACTGAGTTTGACTAGAGAGTCAACTAATATGAACTTATAAGTACCAGAATTTAGTAAATGAGCATTCTTTGGAAAGCTTATGATGTCTATTTTATAGATAAAAATTTTATTTCATTTTAATTAAGTCCCTAATTCTTGCAAATCATCAAAATAATACACAATGACAGAAAAATAGAAACAGCAATTCTGGTCTAACTTGTAACCTATTTTCAAGCATCAATACTCAATCAAACATCACAAATTTCATATCAGCAAGGAACTTCACATGCAAAAATCATTTTAATTTCAAAACCCCCAAATCCAACCAAGAATAAAATAAAAAAAATCCATTTCTTCATTTCAAACCCTTAAACCCCAAATCCCTAACTTATGGAACACATTATCTCATACATGCATGAATGGGAGATAGAAAAAGGGAAACCCACCTCTTGATTTGCAAAAGAATGAAGAAGATGATAGTTCTCTCAACTCTTTCTACTTTGGCATCTAGCAAAATTGCACTTCTCCTTTCTCCTTTCTTGTTTTGTTGTTTTCTCTCTTTCTTTCTTTTTTCCTTCTCTTCTTATTTCTCTCACTCCTTATTTTTCTCTAACTTACCATTTTTTTCCTCTCCCTCTCTCTCTGTTTCCTTTCTGGTTTCACGTTCTCTCCTCCCCCCTTCTTCTTTTTCTTTTCTTTTGTTTTAATTTCTTATTTGTTTCCCCCTTTGTTTACCATTTTCCCCCTTTCTATTGATTTTATTAATATTAATATTATTATTATTATTATTATTATTATATTTATATACTAATAAGTAAAACATAAAAATTACTACCAATTATTTATGCTAGAGAGGGATATTATATTATTCTTTTTGTTTTCCATGCAAATTTCTATAAACTTTTCATTATATATTCCTATTTTATCTATTAAATACACCATCTCTTTCAAACAACTCATAAATTCAACGTTTCTCTTTTTAACTCTAATAAATGCATATAAAACTTCCATGACATTCTCTTAGGACCATTTTTGCTAATGGGCATTTCATTATTTTTTACGATTTTTCTTATATGTGCGCTTGTGTTTTTTTGTCTTTCTTATTCACTTCAATCATCTTCATACTTTAAAATGGATTAAAGATAACCCTTTAAAGAACTCATATTTTCATTATTTTTGTTGGTGTCTTTTAAAAAATATGATTGTAGCACAATTTTATTTCATCTTTTACTCATTGTCTAATCTTACAGATAAAGATAATTTATGATTGAAATTTTGGAGCATTATTACAATATATTGTTACAAGTTAGCTCAAGGAAGATAGTGCATGATTGCAATCTAAGCATCTTTGGTTTGGTTTGGTTGAAAAGGGGTGTAAGACTATAAGTTGATATGGTAAAGTTCGGGCACATGATAATAAAATATTGCAATTATATGACAATTTTTTGTATTAGAGTTTAATCATGACAAATACGTATTTATTTTTCTTTCTAGATCTATGAGAGTAATAAAATTGATTAAAGAATCTAGACAATTGTACCCCTTTTCAAGGCATCGTGCATTATCTAACCATTTTAATTTTCAATTTGTGACAATTATATTAATTTTACATAAACCTTACTAATTTCATGTATTGAACAAACTTTATATCTAAAAATTCATTTAAAATTGTTGAATATAGATATTTTTACATCTTATATTTTCAATTATAATACAAAATTTAATATATCTTTTTTATTAATTTTCAATTCTAATTAAAAGTTATAATAATATGTATTTTAAAATATAATTTCTGCTTGTGCATCGCACTAATTCATGTAACCCCAAACTCAAAAGCTTGCGAAAAATCTCTTATTTTGCCTTTACAAATTGTGCATCAATTAACATGTACTTTCAACAACCCAAAACTCTTTTTATTTGTAATAACTCACAAATGAAAAATAATATAACCCAAATTTATATGAATTTTACTAAATTATTTGCAACTCATATAATTCAGTAGAAATTCATATAAATTTCAATTGATAAATTTTTATTAGTTTTATAAGCACACCAAAAATGATGGATCACTACGGTTTGGAAGAATCCAACCCACCCGATTTCTTCAAGATAGCCGTTGTTCCAAAAACCATGAACCCGATGACGTGGCCGCAAATCGCGGCGATAAACACGCCACCATTAAACGACATAACAGCCAACATAACCAAATATGAAAATACAGTACGCACGCCGTACAGCCCCGTCTTAAGAAACGACCCAACGACGTCGTTTGATGTCCCTTTTTTGAGTTTCACAATGTTAGTAAATGAAAGCCACTCCACCAACACCGCCATAACGAACACGAGAATCAGCGCCACCGCATACATGGCGGCGCTGTCGCCGGGCCAGCAATGAAATAGTATGTCCACCTTATGCCCCCAATAGAATGTCGTGTGTATCGGAATCCTCCGCTGCCCCAACATCGTCGCCACCGTCGAGTTGTATAGGTACACCGGAACGCCGTCTGCGGTGGTGGTAAACGACATATTCAAATGACGCGACTTTAAATTAAATATTAATGTTATTACTGTAACATGTGTTTATGAGATTTTGTTTATGATTGAAATTAAATTGTGGGTTATGGTTTTTATATGCGTGAGATTGTGTCGGTTGGAACATAGACATGAACATGAAGATATTATTCTTGTGTATTCGTAAATATTGTTCCATAATTCACTTGCAAGCAATACAAGCAATCAGTACTATTGTCATTTTGATTTTGATGATGAAGAAAACACAAAGGGAAATTAAAGGAAACAAGGCTGTGCATAATTAGCACTTTAGTTCTAGCTAGCCTTGTAGGATTTTCAGTAAAATGGGACCCACCAATTACCTTTGCTTTTTTTTTTTTTCACAAAAAAGGATTAAAATATTACAGTTTTTTAATGGAAATATTTATATTTTTTTGTATGGATGAAATTTACGATAAAATAATGCTGCCTAAAGCAAAAACGACCTTAAAGTTAATTGAGTATTTATAAAAGTAATTATATTCGTGTATAATGACACAAAAAATTTATATTTAAATTGTCTGCGATTTAATTTTTTAAAAAGAATTTGTAAGCTGGAATGATTTTTGGTTTTTTTATATTACATATTATGTTTTTATGCAATATTTATTAAAAGAGATGTATACAAAAAATGTATATGCAATGTACCTCATTCGTAAATGTATAATTATTTTATTATGACAATTAAAATTATGTGGTAAAATAATAAAGTTAACGTTTATTATTAATTATTAATGTAAATTTGAGTTACAGTGATAATACATGATTCTTTTTCTCAAAGAAAAATATACATGCATATCTGTAATTTTTTATTCTTTTATCAAATGCTCTCAGATGAACTTTTATTATATTTTTATGAATGCAAAGGACACATATAATTTTACATTGAAAAATTAATGACAATTATTTTTTTGCTATATCATATCATTAAAATAAGATAAAATGGAATAATTTGATAAAAGTATTAAATGATTGTTAACATAAATACAAAATTATTTTATGCTAACAGTATTTTTTTTTTCTTTACTATGTTCATTTTGGAACATAAATTTAAAATAACTCGATTCTTATTTAGATTTTTACCTCCATCCTTATATTTAATTTCTTCTTTCATCTTTTTGTCAAATATATTTTCTATTTAACGAATATTCGATTTATTTCCTTTAGCACTTTTTCAGACTTATTTTTAAACTTTTATTTGTATTCATAGACATTTGTGTCAGCTTTTTGTGCTTTGTGTGAAATGTGTTGCAACCATTTTTTTTTGTCCAACAACTTGCAACCATATTTATGACATAGAAGATTACTCTATTACCAACGGAATTGGGCTTAAAATAAAAAAACTAAACTCTCACAATACAGTAAATTCAAGCTCCAACCTCCATTAAATAAATATTTAATATTTAAAATTAAGATTTTCTTTAATAATATAAACTTATCGGTAAAATGATTATTTTATTATGTTCACAAACACCACAAATAATTTAATATGGCACACCTTTGGACACATAAAATGTGTTTTCATAAATTTTAAAATAAACTTTAGTTATAATACAAAATTACTCCCTTAAAAATTATGCCATATATGCAATTTTAGAGGTAAAATTGTATTTTTATAAATTTAAATTTTAGCTCATCTTTTTAAGTGATTATCAAATCATTGTTCACGCATGGAGATTCTGTTTAGAACTATTAAATTAGTTTTATTTGTGTTTTTTGTTTTTTATTTTTTATTTTATCACATTCATGGAAGTATTTACTTTTTTTTAAAAATTAAACTTCTTAGTCACTGAAATATCATATTTGTTATATTTATAGTCTCAATTTTATTTTTTATCTCAAAAAAGACAGTGTGACATGCTTTTAATCAACATAACATTTTTTTTTAAAGTTAATGACAAGACATTGCGACTATGCAAAATACAAATAGATTATATTTATCTAGATCATCGAATATTAAAATATTATCTTTTAAAATAATAAAAATATTTTTATAAACTAAAAATAAATTACAATAAAATGAAGTTATGCAGTTACAAAAAATAAATAAACTCATTTTTTATAATTTATTTTGAATTTATGAAAATATTTTTGTTATGTTAACTGTATTATTTTAATGTTTGGTTAGACGAAAAAATATAAATTTATTTGTATTTTATGACATCAATATATTAAATACCGTGTAAGTTAAAAATATATCACATCACTATTTTTAAGATAAAAAAATCTAAGTCGAAATTAAATTTATAACAAATATAAAATTTGAAAGACCAAAAAACTCGATTTTAAAAAACGAGAATTATTAACTCCACTTTACACTGTTGTTAAATTTTTATAATTTTTATATCTACTTATCCACTTTATCTTTCCACGTATCTTTTATCTTTTACTTTTTCATATTTAATTTTTTTATATTTTCTTTTCAGTGTAATTTTCTATCGACCTTAATTTCAATATTATTTCTTACTGTTGCTTCATTTTCTCGTATTCTTCCACCATTTTTAATACTATTTTTTTATATCTTTTGATAGAATGCATCTTAGAATTCCTTCTTCTATTTCATGATCAAGATGAAGATTTTGATGATGATGATTTTGGACTTGGGGCTTCTAGTTTTCCCTATTTCTCTTGTTCTCTGATTTTTCCAAATTTCGTAGCAAAATTTGGAAGCAATTTTAGAAGGTTGATAAAAAGTTATCATAAAAGAATTTTAATTTAAAGTATAAACTATATATGCTAGTTTAACGATGGTCTTTCACAAATTAATTAATCAATCAAAAAATATTTATTTTATTAATAATGTATCTTGAATTCTTAGAAATTTTTTAATAAAATAATTATATTTTATTGTATAAATCATAAGCACGATAGATATTTGTTCATGGTCATGTTCTAAAAATGAGTTCAATGTTATAATATATGACATTAGATCATATTTTCATATTATAAAAAACAATCACAAATTTTTAATTTTATTTTTTAAAATTAAATAAATATTTTTCTCTGTATTCCAAATTTTACATTGAGATTAAATGACGACTTTCAAAAAAGATATAAACATGTGTCACCCGTGCAAATGCACCAATATTTTGTTAGGAGATAAAGAATGATGAATTGTTACTCTAAACTAATTTTGCACTGATAATGAATATAAATAATTGATTTTATTATTTTATTAGATAATTGTAATTATAATCATTAAATAATCACTCAATCAACGACTTAGATTTGAGAGAGTATAGACAAATTAATTAAATGAATATTCAATAAGTAAAAATATATTTATATAGAAGAAAACCACTTGGTTATTTATCATTTATATATATAGTATAGTATGTAGTTAACCGTGTCTCTTCTACGAAGATACTTACTTATCTTTTATTTTCTTGTGGAGAGATACTTTCTACTAGTTTATATTCATTACATAAGACACGATGGTACACATATTTGTTTCACACATGTGAAATTTGAACATTTCTAACACGTTTGTTCCCAACTCTATGCTTAGGAACATGAATAGTGAGAACACCATTATCCATATAAGCCTTAACATGATCAACCTTAGAATTTTCAGGCAAAGTAAGACACTGAACAAAATGACCACTAGCGACTTCAACACGGTGCCACTCTCCTCTCTGTTCTTCCATCTCAACACTCTTCTCACAAATGATACAGAGTACTCTGTCATCATCAACTTCGACTCGAACATCGCTTCGTTTGAACCCCGGAAAGTGTGCTTTGTAAACATGAGCTTCATGTGTTTCTGTCCACTCTATTTGTGTTGTGTTGACCATTGGTTCGTTGAGGAATGGTGTTGCTATTTGATTTTGGGGTGTGTTAGTTTTATGAGAAACTCCATAATTATGGGTTTGGTATGATGGGTGGTTCCATGTTTGGTGATGAGCTTGTGATTCTGATCTTCTTCTACCAAAGAGGTTATTGGGAAAAAGAGACATTTTTTTTAATGAGGAATTTGGTGTTATATGATGAATTAGATGTATTATTGATACTACTTGTGTGCAATTGAGTGAACTAGTACTTATTTAAAGGGGGAAAAATGGGATTAATTCGATTTCACTAACAAATTTTCTATGGTTATCATCGTGAGATTGGACAATTCAATAGAGAGAATCCACTTTAATTTGCACTAAGATGGAACAATCACTAATCGTTTTATTCTAAGTGTTTGTTCTATTATGTACTGGTGGAAATGATTTTTGAATTATTTGATTTTATTTAAAAGTTAATCGAGTTTAATATTATTTTTAGTGTTAAATGTTTTTTCATTCCAATAAAATTTTAAAGTTTTATTTTTATTTTCTGTTAATTTATTTATTTGACGTTTAATTTTGACAATATTTTCCTTCAACCGTTCCTTTTGAATTTCTAAATAGCTTTTCACATGCATGTTAGATCGTAAACAATTTTTCTACAAAAATTTAAATTTCTTTAACATTTGATGAAATATGAATTTTAAGTGTTAAAAGTTCAAAATTAAAGACTTTTATTGTAACAAATAACATATATCCATAAAATTTGATTGCATTTTGATAAAAAAAAAATTATTTTGATTTTATAGATAATAAAATGTTTGGCAGAAAATATTGTAAAGACCAAATATTGAAGAAATTCTTTTTAGAAACTAAGAATGAAATTTTATATAAACTAAAAACATATTTAATCCACCCTTATTTTTTGTTATTTAGATATATTAAGCTAAAAAAATTTGGTCAATAAATTTGATAATCAAAGTTTACAAATAGCAACTTCAATTTATAATTCATTCTAGAATCAAAAACATTTTCTATTGAAGAATAATAAAACTGTGAGGTATTTTCAAAATATTGGGTAATATATGTATCTATAATTGATATGAAATTGCTGTTGGTTTAGTGGTTGTGTTCTTTGTGTGTCACAATAAGGTCCTGAGTTCAATGAAAAAGCACAATTGATGGTTTCAAACTCAGGTCATGCGCGAATAAAAGCGTTGATCCACCACCAGACCAGTGCAACTCTTTAGTCAATAACGGATCGATATAGTATTTATCGTTTCCCAAAATAGAATGGTAGAACCAACAATTGTACCTCTTTCTCAAGTGACATTATTTTTCTATAAATAGTGTCACTTTGGAAAGAATGAAAACACGAAAATTTGGAGATTGCCATCCACGTTTCTCACCCATTTTTATATTCTAAAGTCATCTTATTCTTCTCTAATGCATGAGTGAATGATAGGAAACATTCTTTTGTAACATACTATTGAAAGATACTCATGGTGTGATAGTGCAAATCATATCAAGGTTTTTCAAAGTACCCTGAAGGGGATTCGCTGGTTATCTCATTTGCATCCGATTGGTGGGGGCAAATCGAACCTAAAGGCTAGTGTAACAACACGCTTTAGAATTTGCTACATATAATCTTCATCAACAACTTCACTATTAATGTCTTGCAGCAATTGACACCAACAGATCCAACAATCTTTAGGTTCGATTCTATTTTCAATCAATGGCTGCATCACTCAAAGAAATGACTTCTAATTTTGTGAAGTTGGAGAAATTTGATGGAGGAAACTTTATCCGTTGGCAGAAAAAGATGAAATTCCTTCTTACAACTTTGAAGGTGGTGTATGTTCTGAACACCACAAGACCACTAGAGAAGGAAGTGGAAACATTAGCAGAAACAATAGAAAGGCAGAAGTGGGACAATGATGACTACATATGCATGGGCCATATTCTCAACGGAATGT
Source organism: Cicer yamashitae (assembly GCA_037974755.1). Classification (NCBI taxonomy): domain Eukaryota; kingdom Viridiplantae; phylum Streptophyta; class Magnoliopsida; order Fabales; family Fabaceae; genus Cicer; species Cicer yamashitae. Next base: position 9,555,877 of record JBBPBQ010020321.1, on the reverse strand, counting down.
CTGACTCCTTGTTTGATATATATCAAAGTAGCACCTCTGCAAAGGAACTATGGGAGAAGTTAGAGTCAAGATACATGCAAGGAACTATGGATGTAAGAAGTTTCTTGTTTCTCAATTTAATAATTATAAAATGGTTGATAATAAATCAGTAATGGAACAAATGCATGAGATTGAACGTATTCTTAATAACTACAAACAACATTTGATGCACATGGATGAAACCATTATTGTATCCTCCATAATAAACAAACTTCCACCTTCGTGGAAAGATTTCAAAAAATCCATGAAACATAAGAAAGATGACATATCTCTTGAGCAATTGGGTAATCACCTTCGTTTAGAAGAAGAGTACCGTAAACAAGAGGATAGTAAAAACCAATTTTCTCATGAAAAGGTCCATGTAATGGAGGAAGGAAATTTAAGCAAAACTTTTAAGAAAATAAATCGAGATTTTGATAAATCTCATGAAAAACACAATGGTAATGATGAACAACGAAAGAAAAGAAAAGGAAGTTGTTATCATTGTGGAAAACCAGAACACTTTAAAAATGAGTGCAGGTTCTTGAAAAGGAAGAACAAAGAGAAGAATTCAAGTGCAACAAAAGATAATCTTGTTGCTCTCTTTTCTGAACTCAACATGATTGAAGATGTTGAATCTTGGTGGATAGACTCTAGTGCTACCCGCCATGTGTGCAAAAACAAAGAACTATTTAAGACCATTGATGAAGAAGATAGAAGTGTTTTGTACATGGGAAATGGCTCAACTGTCCAAGTCAAAGGAAAAGGAACAGTGGAGATTGAATTCACTTCTAGAAAAATACTTACTTTTAAAGATGTATTTTATGTTCCTGATGTTAGGAAGAACTTGATTTATGTACCTTTACTTAATAAGTTTGGTTTCAAATGTGTATTTGAGGGAGATAAATTTATTCTCTCTAAAGGGAGTATGTTTGTAGGGAAGGGTTGCCTTTGTGAGAATATGTTCAAATGTAATTGTTAGTAACTATAATAATAATAATATGATTTTTACTTATATTGTTGAGCCATGTGATTTATGGTATATACAACTAGGACATATTAACTTTAGAAAATTGAATGACATGATGAAATCAAATTTAATTCCGAATTTTGACAAAAATTCAAATTCATGTACTACTTGCATGTTAACTAAAATCACAAGACAACCTTTTAAAAGAGTTGAAAGAAGTTTAAGGTATTAGATTTAATTCACTCTGACATATGTGATTTACATGGCTGGCCCACAATTGGTGGTAAAAAGTATTTTGTCACTTTTATTGATGATTACTCTAGATTTTGTTATGTTTATTTAATGCACTCTAAAGAATGAAGTATTATATCAACACATGCACGTCTTAAATAAATATTGTTGTTTCATGCAAGAAATTGTTATATCTATAATTGATAACTTCATATTATGTGTGCATGAAAGTAATTGTTTCTTGTTTATCTTTATATTAAAAATAATTTGGATATATATTTTAAAATTATTGTAAGTTGACAAATGTTTATGGAAGAAAGTAATAGAATAACTTAATGATTTTATTCATTATTTATTTTCTATTGTGATACTTATTTGGATTTACCATATAACATATTTTTAACAAATAGAATTCATGATGCATGTATTAGTTATAATATAACTATGAAGAAATGGTTTATTTAATAGAAATGAAATGAATTCTTATTTAAGGAGTAGATGACTTACATGTTTGGACTCACCTTATGATATTTAATTATGAGAAATTTTTATGATCATGCTTTGTTAGCTTGTGACAATATATATTTAATGCATTCAATGTATTATATCTTGGACTTAGATATATTAAAAAAGAATTATAATTTTAAATTGAGATGCTTATTAAATATAGTAAAAGGCAGAATGACATAAAAGTTTGTATGATACAATGTGAAGAGATTAAACGGCAAAAGGGTCATGGTTTGGTGATAGTTGGTCAACACTATCAAGAATAAAAAGGTAATCGGATGTTTGATGTATGCCATGACCTGTACCAGACCTGATATAGCATATGTTGTAGATAGATTAAGTCGGTATACTAACAATCCAAGTAAAGAACATTGGCAGGCTGTCAATAGAGTATTAAAATATTTGAAAGGAACAATTAACTATAGTTTAATCTATAGTGGATATCCTTCAGTTTTGGAATGATATACAGATGCCAGTTGGGTAACTTATGTTGAGGATCATGCTTCCACAAGTGGATGGATCTTCAACCTTGGTGGAGGTGCAGTTTCTTGGGGATCAAAGAAACAAACTTGCATTGTCGACTCCACCATGGTTGCAGAGTTCATTGCCGTAGCTGCAAGTAGTAAAGAGGCAGAATGGTTAAGAAATTTGTTGTATGAGATACCAATTTGGCCAAAGCCAACGGTACCGGTATCCATACACTGCGATAGTCAATCCACACTATCCAAAGCATATAGCCAAGTATATAATGGAAAATCTAGACATATTGGTCTAAGACATATCTATGTAAAGGATTTAATTTGAAATGGAGTAATATCCATAGTGTTTGTAAGAACTGAAAAGAATCTTGCAGATCCTTTGACGAAAGGTCTAACAAGGGACATGGTGTTGAAGACATCATTGGGGATGGGACTCAAGCCCATATCTAATTAATCATCAATGGTGGAAAATCGACTCACACTTGAGTAACATCAAGTCTTGAGTTCAATGATAAAAATACACTATTAGAATGATTGCAAGTACTTGAATATAGATACATCCCAAAGGTTGAAAGTACTTGGACCATAAGTATAAAGTTGGAAGGTTGAGTTTTACTCTTAATAGACATATAGCATAAATTTGCTGAAATACATATTATGGGTGTATTTCTGATATAGTCTACCTACGTGAGGATGAAGTGAGACCGTTTCGAAGAGTTAAAGGGCTTGACTCTTAAATTCTCATCAAAAGGGTACATGACACAAGGCCTTATCAAATGTGTCATCTTTATAATTCTTTCGATAGTACCGAGATTTCATAAGTAAGTTGTGCACACTTGTTCTAATGAATAACTGGTTCAAAGCTTGTCTACCAATCTATTCGGGATAAGTGAAACTCATAGCTTACTAAGTAGTGGTTCAAATCGAAAGATACCATTATCTGAAACCATGATATTTTCAAAATTATGGGACTATGTATATTTTGAAAATGGTGGGGGATTGTGAGATATTTTCAAAATATTGGGTAATATATGTATCTATAATTGGTTATAATTGACATGATATTGCTGTTGGTTTAGTGGTTGTGTTCTTTGTGTGTCACAACAAGGTCCCGAGTTCAATCCGCGCCCAGGTTTGGAATTTGCTACATATAATCTTCATCAACAACTTTACTATTTGCTACATATAATCTTCATCAACAACTTTACTATTAAAGTCTTGCAGCAATTGGCACCAACAGATCCAATAAAAACTTGATAAAAATCGATTTTTATATGTATAAAATCACTTTCAGTTCTAAGCAAAAAATATTCATAGTGAATCCAAACATGCTGCACCGATCAAGTTGCATTTTTCTTCTCAAATGCCACTACTGATGTTTCTTCTCCACAGGAAGATTCTAGGTGTTGCTGTGTAGTTGCTTTGCTGGAATTCTTATCATAGTAAGATGAAGCTGGTATTCGTGTCGTAAACTCAAAGCTAATAAAGCATAAATTCCCTTTACTCACTTTTGATTATAAAACACACACACACACAATTTGTTGAAGATGAAGAAAAATAGACTCATTAATTGCTGCTTTCTTTTGAATGATAAGTAATTAATTGCTTGGTAGGTTATGTTAAATATATATCTTATCTAACTCATGTCGTATTAATCAAGCTTGTACGGGTTATTATATATGAAAAGTACATTGAATTCAATCGGTGAAAAATGTTAATGTCAGCTATATATAGTTTTTATTATATATGAATTACGAATTTTATCTGGTATGACAATATTAAATATAAAAAATTGATTGCCGTTTGAATTAAAATTTGTCATCTTCTTAATTAAGAAGGTCTTAGAATTATAGGTGTTTAAGAGACATTAATAGTGTTGTCTTTATTAAGTTTGTTTGGGATTAAATTAATTACTTCTAGATTGGGTTATTCTTCTAAGAAGTCAGATCTTCTGAAAACATGAACATATATCACTCTAGATCTCTGATAGTTTTTTCATATAAAATTTCATCATGAAAATCCTAAGAATTATCAATAAATTTTTATTTTATGATTTATGCAACATTATTTTAAGTTAAAGGTGTGCAGAGTGCCTATCACATTTTTTTTACAAAAACCCTATCACAAATTTAGCTTTTGAAATTGCAATCAAGTAATTTAATCTCTATACATCAACAAAATTTTGAAAGATCCTCAAAATTGAAAATCTTGAATCCTTTAAAATCACTATATTGTGATAAAAACATGTTTCCGGAGCAAAAAAAAAAAGTATTAAATAAAAATATCAAGATCAAAACAAAGTGATAAGAAACTTAACAGAATATGCCGCCACTTCAACAACAAAACATCGATCTAACCAAAAATTGATAAAATCAACTAACTGTGTAGTGGCTTGAGCTTGACGATCGAATCTTTGTTGAAGAGATTATTCCTTTAAAACTATGGTTTGGACAAGATCACAAGAGAGACAAGTCTTGTAAACTATGCTACATTTTGGCCAACACTAGCTTTTGTTTTGTCCAAACCATAGTTCTAAAGATATACTCCTTTCAATTATTGGATACATTTGTAGCTGAAATGAAACGAAACCACACGTTGCTTTTATATTGTTAATTAGTTTGTACACTAGACTTATTGACAAGTGTTTTTAGCCGATTAAATTAAAACTATTAAATTGTACTGCACGCTATGAATGGGTGGTACTTGACTACTTGTTGTACTGCTATGCAACATTATTTGTGTACTAAAAGACTGTCTTAAGAAGTCCTTCATTATTAATCTAAGAACCACAATAATCAGGATCCTGGCCACTAGTGTCCACTACCGATAATTCATTATTATTATTATTAATTAAATGATTTATAATTTGATGTATTTCATTGATAATATGAATCAAACGCATCAATTATATTTTATTTGTCTATTGTAAAAAGTCTCGGAGTAAGTTGTTGCATTAAAAAAGTTCATCACGTAGCTCAAGATAAATATTATTATTATTATTATTATTATTATTATTATTATTATTATTATTATTATTATTATTATTATTATTATTATTATTATTATTCTCCTTTATCACTGTTATATAAAAAAAACTATTTTTATGGTTATTAAAAAAATTCAATTAATTGTAATTAATTTTTTAGATTTGATGTTATGTTAAATTTACTAAATTGATCATTTTTAATGTTAAACATTCAATCATATGTATTAAATGAATGATATAATTAAAAATAATAACATTAAATGATTCAAAAAAGTAATTGAATTTTTTTAATAGTGACTAGAATTTGAGACTTTTTGACTTATCGGTAATAATTTAATTCTATGTCGGGAATTAATTCAAATTTCAAAAATTGTGAAATTCCAATGCAAGGAAAAAGAGGATGATTATTCTAATTTCTTAGAATTCGACCATTGGAACATGCTTATTCAACCTATAAGAATAAATTGTGAGTAGTATTTACTTTTGGGAAGAAGACACATTCATTTCCTATAAATAGGAGTCTTTTGAGGTATTGAACAAGCATAACATCTAAGAGCAAATGTGTGTATGAAGGCTAGAGAAGATCTTTTGTAGTTAGAGTGTTATTATTTCTTGTAATGAGAGAGTCATGGTCGGTCCAAAGGTAACAACACCAAAGCAATCGCTTTAGCTTTCTAAAAATAAATCTTTACTTAATAATAAAATCTACAAATAATATTTTCAAATATAAAAATAATAAAATCTTATCTAAAATTATTATTATCTAAAAAAATGTTAAATTAAATGACTTAATTATCAATTGAAAAAAAAATATTATACATAATCAATTATAATAAATAATTTTTTATTCTAAAGAATCTAAAACATAGTTTTTCATAAGAAAAAAATAATGATCTTACTAAAATAATATTACAGTATCTAAGAGACTTCAAATTAAACTTTGAATTAGGCGTTTCCATGTCTCGGGTCAGGAGTTTGTAGAATAATACATATTTTAGAGTGGGGTTACAAATTATTATAACCTTGTTTGAGATAGGGTGTAATTGTTGACATGTTTCAATGAACATAAGAAGAGGTGTTGAACTACTGAAATTATTGCATGCTCTTTTATTCTTCATTTATGGTGTTTGTTTTCATACAAGTTTTAGGTTTGTGCGGAATTTTCCAAACAACATATCCCTCATATTTTTATTTATCTATTTTAATATATTTTAAATTTATAGAAAGAATTAAAAGATGTTAAACTCGATGGAGTACATTTATATACTATAGTTGATCTCTATGGATAGAAAAATAGTATTTCATTAGTAATAAAACAAGACATCATTACAAAAATAAAAAGAAAGATTAAATAAGTTTTTAATCCTCTAAAATTTTGCTTCAAATAATGATCTTAAATACTTTTTGTTAATAGTTTTGATCTCTACTTTTAGAACATTATAGAAATCTTTCTCACAAAAATTTAGATTTTTTTAACAAATGATGAATTAAATGTATTTTTTAAAAAAGTTTTTAGTGCTTAAAAATTTATATTTTATTTCATATTTTGTTGAAAAATTCTAAAACTCTATAAGGGGATTTCTTAAAAAAATTATTAAAAAATTCGATTAATACACATGAA
>JBBPBQ010020321.1:9522042-9548523 GCA_037974755.1 Cicer yamashitae | reverse complement strand
TTGAATGATTTTTTTTTTGAAAAAAACTATTTTTGTCATTAATAAAAGTATAATAATTTAATACTATTTGTTAAAAGTGTCAACAAAATAAAATTTATTTATTTTTTAAAATTTTTATTACAATAGTGAATATTGAATATCTATATCATACAATGTAAAAAATTGGTATAATGTTTATAAACAATGAAATAATATCTTTTTTTGTGAAATGATCTTTCTTAAAATATAAAAATTAACAAATAACTCTTTGATATATATAAAAATATGTTAATTAATTAATTGATTTAGAGAAGAAAAAAAATACCAAAATCCTCCTATTTATAAATGTACTATAGAAGTTCCCAATAATAAATTGTGCACATGGTGATGTTTATTTATATTCCCTATTATTGTTTTGACTTTGTTATTGTGCACATGGTGATGTTTATTTATATTCCCTATTATTGTTTTGACTTTGTTTTGTATGTTGTCAATCCCTTGCACATCTTTTACCAATGGCTTGGTGATTTGTGGTTATTTTTTCTTAGGTTTACGAGTTTTTTTTTTAATGGACAAAATGATAAACACCACCTTAAAAGAAAAAATTTGAGTTTGAACTCAAATAATTAAAGTGTCAAATATAATAATATCAAAGTTGAACTATATCTTATAAACTCAATTATCAAAAAATAAATCTCACCTATCATTGTCAATCTTTCATCTCAAATTTAATTGATTATTATATTCAACCAAAAATTAATAAGAAATGTTACGCCTAACAAAGTTTTTACCTACCCACTATATAGGTCATGTGTAGGGGTGTTTATGGTGCAAAAATCGAACTGCATTGGACCATATTAATGATTTGGTTCAGTTATTGAAAACCACTTTTAAATAAAGTTCAGTGCACTTTTGAACCGGTTTAAAATTGGTTTATAAATATAAACTAATTCAATATTTTGAACAAATTTTTAGTTAAAATCAATTTCAAAATAGTTATTTGAAAAAAGAATCTTGAAATTCTTTTGATAAAAAAATAAATGCAAAAAATTTTCTGATAAAAATTTTTTTCGAAAAAATAATTTCGAAATTCTTTGGACAAAAATTTTCGATTTTTTTCAAAAAAAATTTTTTGATTTTTTCGTGAAAAATAGATATAAATAAGTTCTCGATAAAAAACTTTCGAATTTTTTTTCAAAAAAAATTTCAGAAAAATATGTTTTCGATTTTTTTCTCAAAAACTTTGCAAAGAAAAAAATGATTTAATTTTTTTTCAGAAAAAAAAGTTTCAATATTTCCTATATATTTTTTCGATAAAAATAAATTTTGAAAATTTTGTAAGAAACAAAATCTTAACTGAGGTTAAAAAAACTTTAAAATTGTTAAACTGGTTTTTTTAATTAAGTTTGGTTAACAAAATTGTTTTAAATATGTGGTTCAATTCATGAACCATTTAAATGGTTTGGTTTATTGTGGTACAGTGCAATCCAATTTATCAATATGGTCCACTTAACCATATTTTTGCACACCCCTGAGGGTAGGGATGTGCATGGTTGGTTTTTTAAAAAAACCAAACCATATTCATTTTAAAACCATTATATGGATTAAGATTTATAACCAAATTCATTTTTTTGTTTAAAACCGGTTATACAACCGGTTGTAAAATTGGTTATGGTTAAATAACCGATTTTTAATTATGCAACCGGTTTCGACAAATTCAATTTTAAAACCGATTTTTTTTTCCCAAAATCGGTTAAAATCTTGTTATTTTTAATTGATTTGTGTACTTTTAATTAATTTGAAAATTTGACATTATATACAGAAAACTTGATATAACTTGTTAATTTCTAATGCATTATGAAACTATGATGACAAAACTACGAGCAAGCTTGAGCATATTTTTTTCTTCATTACCTTAAACAAATCCTCACTATATAATCCAATCTATAATGAGTGTATGTAAATTATAATTTATACACCATATTATACCACAATCAGCAGCACTTTCCAAATTTGACATTCATGCTCAGATAAAATGGAATACACAAAAAGATGAGAAATCAATAAATGATTTACAACATGATGAAATATTAAAAAAATATATAATATATAACATTTATATAAATATGAAAGAAAAAAAATGGTTAAACTTATATAACATGCCAAAAGTAAAACAAAAAAGAAAAGTCTAAGATGAACAAAAAGAATAATTTATACAAAATGAAGTAATTAAAAATGAGTCATGTTTTTATGCATTATTTTAAAATTGAAGGTATGAACTTTAGTTTATAAAAAAATGGCAAATAAGTTTCTAGGAAATAGGTTTTTTGTTGTGAAAAGATAAGAGTTTATTAAGGTCGTGAAAATGGTGAAATTTTCTACTAAAAATCAGTGCTACGGGAAGAATAATACAAAACTTAATACCTGTAGAAATGGGAGAAAAATGAAGTACTGTTGAACTAGAAAAAGATTGAAATGTAGAAAAAGAATAGATAAGAAAAGGAAGAGATAAATGGAAGAATGGAGGGGAGTTCAAGAATAGCTACCTCGTTGTCGTCGAAATCGGAGAAGAAGCAGCAAATTTTTTTTATTGTGTTAATGAGAGAACATCTTGCTAATTCAATTTAAATTGTATGTAATTCATTAAAATAAATAAATAAATAAAAAATAATAATAATAAAATAAAAAATAAAAAAAATGTGCATTGCGTTGCATGCTTTTTCATCAGATTTTGTGGTTGCAAATGTTGTGAGTTATTTTGGGTTTTTGACATGATTGGATAGTATCTCTACATTCTTAGTACAATAAATTGGATTAGAATGCTAAATTGTGTATCATCTGTGATAGGTCATTAACCTTTGTGAGATTTTGAGTCTTAGTATGGATGGAATATTTTTTTCCATTTTTTTTTCTTGTGTGTGATCTCACTCATGATTGCTAATTACGCTAGAACTTGACTTGACTCTTGTCCGCATGCATATATTGAAATGATCTAGGCATTTGTTTCTTGTTAAACTACTGGCCAAATAAGTTTACCCTACAATTATCCATTTATTTAAGCCCATTTGCGCCTAATTATCCCATTCTTTGTTTTATAGCTCATTACAAGGTTAAAAGTGAAAAACAATGAATTGACCAATCTTAGGGGATAAAGGAGACCTTCTTTAAATAAGTGTGGGGGTGCTCAACTTGTTTGTTTTGTTAGATTTGAGGTTTATTTAAATAAAAAAAGAAAGAAAGAAAAATATAAATAAATAAGGTAAATGGTTGTGTTGTGAACAAAGAGTGTGAGAATAAAACTCAATGATATTTTGTCTGAGTTACCTCTCAATGTTATTTTTCTTTCTTGATCATTACTTCTTTATCCTCTTTGATTTTTACTCCTAGTCTCCTTAGAATTATCTCACCCTTACCTTTACCCCGTTACAACCTTAATAATGTGCATGTGTTTCAAATATAGATATTAGAGGCTTGTCAAGTCTATGGTAGTGCTAGCTTTCATGATGTGCTTTGAGTGTAAACAGTAGCTCAAACACTTGATTGAGAGAATTTTATATTTTGTGAGGACTCTATCACTTATGTTGCATTCTTTAGTTAATTTGTCCTTTTGTTTGCCTTCGTTGTGATAAAAAGTTATTCATGATTGCCTTAAGCTAGAAACATTTTTTTTTTCTCACCAATTTGCATTCCTGAGAATATTTGGAATCGCATGCATTACTTTGCTCGGAGTGCAAAAGCTTAAGTGTGGGGGAATTTGATTAAAGCATTTTGGGCACATGTTTCTAACTTTTTACTGTGACATTTTAAAAGCTCTTTATAACTTAGATTAACTTTTTAGCTTGTTTCTAAACTTTGGGTCGAAATTGAATTTTAATTTTATTATTTGCATATTGACCTCTGCTCGCTCTAAAGGCCATAACTTGAGCTCTGGATATCGGAATGATGCATGCGAGCAGGTGTTGGAAAGCTAAACATCATAGCTACAGCTTTTGTGTTGGAATAAAAGCTCAATGCCGAACTTTAATGGGTCTAAACTGCAGATTATGTGATCTCACTTTTTTTGTAATATTTTTAAGTAGCGGACCACTTGTTTTAAAGCCCAAAAACAAATACCATATATTTGGAGTTTTATTTTTTTAGCGACACTCTGTGTTTTCGGATTCAGAAAGATATAGAGAGTTTTTATTTTATTTTCATGGAAGGCTAATTTTCCCAGACTAATCCACTGTTTCAGAGTTTCATTAAGACCTTGAGGTTTATTTTATAATGTTAATTTTACGTTTTGATTCTATTTCTCTTTATTCGATTATATTGTTATTCTGATTGTTTAATTTGAATCTCAATAGAATTGATAAAATTAGTTTGACAGAATTCAGTTTCTACAGTAAATAAATTGCAATTTTTCGACGCTTGATCGTTAACTGTAATACATCGATTACTGTGATGCTTAATCCAGTCAAAGAAACAGAATTCACATAGGTTGATTATGCTTGTTTGATCAATTCTATAGTCAAATTGGAATAGAGTCACGATTTAGAAATTAAATCCTTTGGTAGAATCTGTGATAGGTCTGAAACTCTCGAATCAGTGCATTAATCGTTTTCTTAATTTGTTCGAACAAAAATTTGAAAACTCTCATTTTTAATTTCATCGACTCTCAATTCGGCTAATATTATCATATTAGAAGTCCTTGCGAAATGACTCAAGTTATTGCCCTTACCTACGTTTTATTACTTGTATTTGACCCGTGTGCGATAGCGGATCATATACAAAGATTCAAGTTGGAAGACACTTCTTCTTATGCACAATCAAATTGGTATTTTGAATTTCGAAAAACTGTTTTTAAAATAATTTTCAGCCACCAAAGATATTATTGGGTTGAGTCACGGACTAGGTCGCTCTCTTTAAGACGTTTCGCGGAACTATCCAAAATTGTGCAAGGCTCAACTACGATGTCCCCAGGATAAGTCAGCCCAATGAAAATTGTATCGGTGTTCTACTGCACCGTAGAAAACTGTTCTAAAATAATATCTTCAATATGACTATAATGGCCACTCTAAAATTATGGTACTTAAGACCACTCATAAATTGAAGGGATTACGACACAAAAACCGCTCTAAAACTAAAAGGACAACGGTATTATGACCACTCTAAAAAATCAAAGGGACAATAAATAAAAAAAGGGAGAAGTGGCTTGGAAGCGCATCGAGCATAAGAGAGAGAAGAGAGAAAGTTGGAAATTGCATCCAACTTTGGTGTACTTTTCACAAGAGCTTGACACTCTTTATATAGTGATAAAAGCAATCCCACATATGTAAACTATCCAATGTGGGACTTTAGTATTTATAGAGTTCAAAGCTACTCAATATATGAAAATTTTCCAATGTTAGACTTCAAGATTTTTTAAATTCACACACTAACATGCTCTCTATGTTCTAACAAGATGGTTATCCACCCACAATCCTTTTGGAAGTTGAGATGGTTATTGATTTGTTGAAAGAAAATAGTGGTTTGGTTCTTGATCTCAAGAAGAGGAAGTACAAGGAAAAATCTAGTCTAGTGCGTGTATGTTAGATTTGGTGTGACTCTATCATTTAATGGTATAAGTATATTGTGCACCGTGCACAACATAACTAGCTTGGGCACGACAACAATCGTGTATATATATATACATAGTTGCTTCAAGAGAAGGGGTGTGCACAAGTTGGATGACATGTTTTATCAAATGTGTAAGACATCTGCTTTGTAGCACACCTCATACAAATCAAATTCATGTAGGTTCATGTTGGATACTCAACACAAAGTTTTATTGGGAAAAATCAAATCAAATAAATTTTTGTGACGAATGAGTTAGGTTGAGTTCAAAGGTCCTAAAGTTTAAAAATAAATATCCTAAATATTGTAGTTATAAATCTAGACACTTTTGGTACTTGAACTTTTTAAAAATCACATAATTTTAAGCAAAATAATATACTTACAAGCAAACATACTCAAATTGAAAAAATATATACTTAAGAGTTATGTCGCCCTATGTTCGAGGGATTAGTCTCTGCATGTATATGTATACTCATAAGATATTAGTTTACACACAGAAATGAATGGTGTATAAACAGCAGAAAAGATGGAAAAATAAATAAAATGATATGTCATTGATTGGGTTGATGGGTTGGCATGTTCAGAATTCTAAACATATTATTCTCGAACAAAACAAGTTTAGGTTTGATAAGTTTCGACTCAATCTAAAATAGATTTAGGTAAAATACAGGTTGGGTCACTATATTTATCAGGTTGAGACATCACCATGTACATCCTTATTCTAGAGTGAGTAAGTCTCTCATATAGCTTACAGGTCATCGATTTTTGAAAGTTGTTTGCAACTCTAACAATGATAAGTTTTGCTCACAAAAACTCATGGTGTTGCTCATTATTATGATTGAGACGATGGTCAATCAATGTTAGTGCAACAAAAAATAGAAAAACAAATATTAATGCTTCTAAACTCTACTTGTATATATTTACACTTGTTTTTGTTGAATCAACACAAATCACATCATCATCTTATTAGTAGTGACATAAATTGTCGTCTCATGTGACTAATATATCCATCTTAACATTGTATTTATAGTAATATTTCTCCCTTTGTCTCTTAGTATAAGATTCACTTATAAAATTCATGTGCATTAACCAAATAGTTGTAGCAATAAATTGGTTAAAAATGTATGTTATTTTTTTATTTTACTATAAAATGTGTGTTACTTTTTTATAATTAGTTACAACTATTGATATCATAACAAAGAAAAAACAAATTTAAATTTTTCAATCGTAAAGAAATAGTTATTTTCGTGTAAAAAAAGTTACGAAAATTTAGAAAGAGTCTTTGATGGAGACCCAATTAGGTCTTGGGTCCAATTCAAAAAAGGCAAAAGAATCATTGGAAGAATTAGATAATTAATATTGTTCTTCCACTCAAGTCCAACTAAAAAAGAACAAAGCTCCAAATTGATTCAATAATGAATTTTATAATAAGGGATAGAATAGTATGTTTAGAAAAAAATTGACACAAATATTATTATTCGTTGATGATGATACATACATATATTTGCTATTATAATTAATACCAAAATACATTTTTTTGATCATTTATCATCTTATATAACATATATGACAGTTAATTTAAGAGCCGACGTAGATATCTTTTCTCAAAATACATGATTGGAGTTAATGTTCATCTTCTTTTTCACTGCACTCCGAAAATTTATGGGAAAATAAAAAGTTAATTGAAATCCATAATCCAAAAAACGATTGTCGCCCATTCAATATCTGAATCCTAAAATCCCATTCAAATTATATTTAACAAGCAGGAAAGGAATATGACATGTGGAAGGGAACTAAAATAAATATCCAAATGAGTTCAACAACTTACCATTATGCATCCCTATATTGGTAGGATGGTCGCAGGACAACTCGACATAAAGGATTAGATGGTTCAAATGCTTTTGTATCGTTAATTTTCCTTGCTTTCTTATGGTGTCATTATTTTGATTATAAGAGTTTTTCATTAAAGTAAAATAAATGTATATTTTAAGAAATTAAAATAAAAAATATTTTTACAAAGTAAACCATACTTAATTTATAATAGAAAGAAATTTTAGCTAAAATATCTTAATCACATCTAATTTATGTTTCGTTCATATAATTTTATTATTATTGATCATTAGCGTCAACATGTGAATGTCAATCCTCTTTTTTAATCATATCAATCCATATATATATTTTACTGTATGTTTTGTATAGTTTAGATTACAATTTATACATTATTTAGATATTTTATATTTATTATAGTTACGTCTTTTTTTTATTTTAGAAGAGATGGTACATAATTAACTCACACAACTGTAAGGTCTGAGTTTGAATCCGGGACAAGACAGTTACGTGTTTTATGTAGCGGTTTTCAGGGTAAATTTGTCAAGATAAAATTCAAACCAAAAAGTTATATTCCATATATCTATTATTATAGATTTAACCCATTTCTTATTAGAATAATGCAATAATGGTGAGGTTATAGTGCACCAATTCAAAGTATGGATTTATATTAGGCATGGCAACGGAGCGAGGCGAGGGCGGATTTTGCCTCCTCCACCCCTGCACTCGACTAATCGGGGAAAACCTGCACCAGCCCCCGTTTCATAGCGGGTGTGAAATTTAGGCTCACATCTCCGCCCCAACGGGGTTCGGATTTCCCCACCCACACCCGCACCCATTCATATATATAATTATAAATTTAAAAATCATATCTATTATAATTAATGTAATAAAATAATTGTTATTAGACAATAATAAAATTAAAAAATATTTTCTATAGAGATAAGATTATAATTTTTAATATTTAAAAAAATATTAAGTATATTCAATATGTATACGTATATAAAATTTAAAAATTACATAAATATTACGTGTGGGGCGGGTTCGGGTGCGGGATATCACCACCCCCAAACTCGTCCTCGCCCCCGAATTTTAATTTCGGGGAAAATCCGCACCCGCACCCGCACCCAATCAAAGCGGGTTTTCTTCGCCCAAATCAAACGGGTTTGGATGGGTACTAGCGGATGCGGGTTATGTTGTCATCCCTAATTTATATTTGTTTTCCTCTAATGATATTAGTGAGAATCGAACCTGTAATTTACAAATTTAATGTTTGTCTTTTTTATCACAATATCAACTATTGGACTTTAAAAATAAGACAGTTGTAAAATGACAATTAGTATCATAGTTATTAATTAAAAATTTCCCCTTTAAAGAAATGGAATTTGAATTTTTTTTTCTCCTTCAACGACTTGGATTTCAATGAAAAAACTTTATTTTCTCATAAATTATTTTGTCTTGTGAAAAGAAGATAAACCCTAATTTAAATTAAAGACTTTGGGAAGAAGATATTCACATCACCAATATCTTGACTAGTCACCAGAACTTAAAATTATAGATTTAATTATATATATGATTAGAGTAAATTTTTTGATGAGTGTTATAGAATTAATTTATATATATTGTTAGTATAGAAGTTTTTTCATAAATTTAATGTGTTATGGATTTAATTTATATAAATCATTTGTATAAAAGTTTTTTTTACAATATTAGTCGATCTAACTATTTTTATTTCAATCATAATTACTTCTAAAATTGTACGTATAAATAATCATAATTTATCGATAGTGTAAAACTTTGTATGTGGGTGAAAATTAATATTTTAAATAAAAAAAAAGGTTGGATCAATTTAAGAAGAAAAAAAAAGTACTATAAAATTACGTTACTCCTCTAATTAATTTTATTATTGGATTATTATTGGGGGAGAGAAAATTAATATCATGTTTCAGATTTAAAATTGCAAATGAAACATAATTGTAGTCTAAATAACTAATATCTAACGATGAAGTTTCTAGCGGAGTCATTAACGTGGAAATCAAAAAATTATTTTGTTATTAATAAAACGTAGGATACATAATTATAGTTTATGCGTAAAAATACACAGAGCAAATATATGTAAGTGACAAAGCGGAGTCATTAACGTTAAATTCAAAGAATCATTTTGTAATTAAAAAAATACGGGATACATAATTATAATTGATGCATAAAAATAACAGGGTAAATATTTGTTAATGAAATATAAAAAATTATAGGACAAAATTTTATCACATACATAAAAAAACACAAGACAAATATTTATCACCCCGATAAATATGAAGAAAAAAACATGGGACTTGTCATTGATAAATAGGAGTATTAAAAAAATTCATAATAAATATTTATTACTAATACATACAATAAAATATTTTGTTTGAAATTGGAAAGATACACATATAAAGAGTAAACCACAAATTTGTTTCCTCAAATTGTAAAAGTGTGTCAAAGTACTCCTTCAAATTTTGTTTAGTGTCAATCAAAATACTTTGTTGGTTAATATAAATTTGGATGTCATGCCGTAGGGAGAGTTTTGACAACAAATAGGCACAAGAAAGAGGTCAACTACTACTTCTCTATTTATTTTCATCTCCAGATTCATAAATCCCTAAATTCTCAATCTAAAAAATCAACACATTCATAAATTGTATCACCCAAACCATATTTTTTATGATTTCAAAGTTTTAAATGCTAGAAATCATCTATTTTTATTGATGCATTTTAAAAGTTTTTTAACCTCTTTTTATGTTGTTGATGCATTTTTTTAATACATTTTTTAACCTATGCATTAGAAGTTTAGTGTTTATATATATGTGGATGGATTTTTTGTTGATGTATTCTTACGATGGTTGATGAAATTAGACCGGTTTACTTAGTGTTTCAATATAGTTTACAATCTATCATATTATAAGTAATTAAACTTTAGGGAACATTCCGCCTACAAGTTGAAAATTTAAAATTCATGGAACATTTTGCTTTTTAAGTAATTAAAATCAAAGAACATTTTATTTGATTGTTTAAACTTATGGAGGAAATTAGTGATGGACATGGAATCAAACCACCACAATCTTTCAGTGGACCACCTCCCACCAGAGGACCAACACCTTATAAAAAACGATGCACCAGCCATGTACGGGATTCTTGCTGGTTGATTAAATTAAATAAACAAAATTAGTTGGAACGGAAGGGGTCCAAATCCAATCCTCACAAAAACATGGACATTCGTGAAAGCAAAACAAGCTCCTTATGGGACCCACATGGTAGACCCATCCCCCGCCAAAACCAGAGAGACACACGCACTCTCACAGACTGTAACGTAACAAATACAGAATCATCCATCATTATTTGCTTCTTAAACTTTTTTATTATTCCACAATTAACAATAACACATACTCCTCTATTTTATTTTATACGAATATAACAAAGTATAGAGATGATGATGATGATGAATGATGAACGATAACGTGGGAAGAAGAATAATAATTATTCATAATACCTCGCAACAGTTCCGTCACCGTTCATTTCCACTTCCTCTTTACTTTGCTTCCAACATTAACTTACTTCATTAATTTTCTCAACTCTTAGACTCTTCGAAACCACTTTCTGTCGTGTCTCTCACAATTTCGCCTTCACTTTTTGCTTGGTAAGTTCTCTTCTTGATTCTTCAGAATACTTTGAATTCTGGGTGTTTTGTATTTTTATAGAAAAAATGAATCTTGTTTTTAAAGGAATGTTTCTTTTCTTATCATTGCTTTTGGTTTCTTGTTTTCATTGTGAATGTGGTTTTGCTTTTGTTGCTCTTCAATGTTCTGAAAGAGGGTAGTTTTTTAATTTTATTTAATTTGGTTATTGCAACTTTATTGTGATGTCATATGTGAATTGGGTTTCTTTCTTTGCATGTCAGGATATGAATTAATGTTTGCAAATGAGTTCACTGTTGTTTCAATTTCTGGGATTTCAGAGTAGTTGATATCATCATTTTCTTTATCATTGAATTGAATGTTTTCTAAAGTAAATTATTTCACTTCCATTTATTGTGATGGCTCTACATTATTCATTATGGAAATTGTCCAAAATCAAATTCCTATGCTTCTAGGAACCATTATGTTTGCAGCCAAAATAGGTTATGTTATGATTCTTTCAACACCAAATGTCATTTAACTGTTGGATATCAGGTCTTAAATTTGTCTCTTTTTTTTCACACACACTATGTCTTAACTCCTATGAATTCCCGGCACAAAAACACACCTGACACATAGACACCGGTAATAAATTAAGAAAATAGAAGTAGTTGAATCGGTGTCATGTCAGTGTCTAACACTGATATGTATTGGACACTAAACACACCTCATAAATTAAGTGTCAGTGTTACATAGATTAACTCTACTTATGCATATACTTTGTTGAATTCATCATTCCATCAAAATTCCTTTTGAAAAATCCTTACAACGGGAATTGTAATATTTGCACCATATTTTTGTATACTTAATTTTTTTACAACTTGCTTACTGATTTAAATGTTAACATTTCCAGATAAACAATTGGCAAATCAAAGAAAGAAACATGTTTACAGTATGAACTATGAACTTATGAGAAGCAACATCAGAATATATGATACATGTTGAAGATATGTGGTCTGAGTTAGACTTTAGACCTCAGAAAGATAAAGTAAAACTCAAAATCAGCTCAAAGTCAGTTATGCAGAGTGGTGTTTTACCTCAATCCAAATCAAGTTCAAGGAATTCAAATAAGTTGAAAACAAAATCTGTTGTTGAGTCTTGTCATAAAGCGAAACCGGATACATTAAGAGAGATTCTTAAGCGTGAGAGTGTAAAGGAAAGTTCAACACAACATGAAGAGCTTATCAAGTACATGTCGAATTTGCCAGGTTATCTCAAACGTTCCGATAGAGGTAAAAACATTCAAGAAAAAGCTTTAAATTTTGGTGTACTCGATTGGTCGCGCCTTGAAAATTGGAAGAACAAGCAATCATCATTCAATTGCAGCCAAGAATCGTCATCAAGGGCCGCCACAACATCATCATCTTACAATGCTAGAAGGCATAAAAAGCTTAATGATAAAAAAGGTTTGTGTTCTTCAAGTATCAAAGGATCTTATAAAGAAACCTTTTCTGAAAGTTCCAAATTGTCTTCTCAGAATGTCAAACAATATCGAAATTCCGGTAAAAAGATCGTTGGAGGAGAGGACAGAATGAGATCAATGGAATTTGAGTCCATTGGCAACATTCAGGTAGATAAATCACTTCAAAAGCAGAAAAGGAATTATTATGATGAAATAAGCTTGCAGGGTATGCAACAGCATAACCTTAAGAAAAAAGAAAGAAGTTTTAATATCAGTTCGGATAACCGATTTCCATCAATGGAACCAAAAGATAAAGGTGTCTCATTTGGTTCTCAGAAGAAAATGAGTTCCAAGATTAAGATGGATCTGTGGCATGAATCTGATACTGATGTTGATCAAAAGCATTGTCATATCATGCCAAGAGACATAGTTTTGCTTCGTCCGCGAAAGTTTCTGCAATCGAATTTCGAAGACTATTTTAACCTTTCTCAACCAAAAGCTTCATCTGATGAAGTTTTTTCAGAATCAAGCCTTAGTAGTTCATCATATATTTCACTTCCTGAGGAGGCTTACACCGAAAATGCATGTTCAGAAACTATACATTCAAGTGTACTACTGCCTTCTGTGACAAGTCTTGCCTCTTCTTCTTCGGAAACAACACAAGACAGTATCGATACTGATCTCGATGTTGATTTTCCTTCTGTTATATCGAAAAAACCCGGTTGCTCAAATAAGATGTCTAGTTTCCGATCTGAAGATACTTTCATTGAAAAAGATGTGTTAGACATGAAGCTAAGAAATCAGTGTTCCTTCAGTAATATGAAAGAATCAAAAGACAGTGAAAATGCTGAGCTGACAGCTGAGAGGGACTGGAAAAGTTCGTCTGAACGTCATCTTAGCTTCGGTTTGAATCGGATAGGAAGAAGTTTGAGTTTCAAGGAAGGCCCTACTCTTCCAAAACATAGTTCCATGAAAGTTAGTACAAAGTCTGGTCCATTGATATTTGAATCTTCTAGCAAAGATAAGGTGAATAATGGTCATAAGAGAAGCAAATCCAGCACCTTCATGAGGTTATTAGACCCTATATGGAAGTATAAGGCCTCAAACATACACCATTCATCTGAAAAAGGAAGCACGAATTCGACCGAATTTAGAACAAACAATCTAGACGATGAAAAGAGCAAGGAATCATCAACTAAAGCACTTTTGCAGCTAACAATAAAAAATGGACTACCATTGTTTCATTTTGTACTCAACACTGAAAGAAAGGTTCTTGCAGCTACCATGAATAGTTTAGCTTCGCCGGAGAAGGACGATAGAAGCTGCTATTTCACATTCTACCTTCTTAATGAAATTAAGAAAAAGAGCGGTAGATGGACAAGTCACCGGAGCAAAGAAAAGAATTGTGGATATGAGTATAATATTGCTGGTCAGATGAAAATTTCTAGCTCTAGAATCGCTGAATCAAGCCACCGGAACTTCAAGGGACAGCGTTGTATGGTGACAGATTATGTCCTATTCGGGGTTGGAATTGACCGGCCGGATCAAGGACCAACAGAGTTTGTCAAGAGAAAGGAGCTTGCTGCTGCTGTTATTGAGATCCCTTGTGAAACTGCAAATTTTGAAGGACTGATAAGGAAGGAATGCTTGAAGTGCCTTATGGCAGATAAAAGATGCTTTTGCATTTCACAAGAAAATGATATTTCTTGTAGTAGTGTTACAGTTATACTTCCTGGTGGATTACATGCTTCTCCGAACAAAGGAGAGCCTTCGCCGTTGATTCATCGATGGAAATTGGGCGGATTATGTGACTGTGGAGGTTGGGATGTTGGCTGCAAACTTCTTATTCTCTCTAACCAGGAAACAAGTTCAAATGTTCCAATAAGTTCAAAACCTCACCTTGAAAGATTTCAACTTTTTTCTGAGGTATACTTTTACTTCTGCATAAGTCAATGATTAATATACACAAGTTTAATTTTGATACAGTGTCAGTGTAAAAGGTCTTACACTGTCAACTCTATCATAATCAATCATATGTGTGACTTTATAAGTAATTATACTTAAAAGTAAAACATATTTAATGATTTAATGGTTATGATTGATTGACAATCCTGATTGTGTATATGAATTAAATTCTATATATAATTGTATATGTATATATTGTGGATATAGCTCCTTTAACATCATTTATGTCATAACTTTCAGGAAGGAGCTGAGGAAGACACACCCTTATTCAATTTGGAGCCACTGAAAGATGGATTCTACTCAGTTGAATTCAGTTCAACAATCACTCATTTACAAGCCTTGTTTATTTCTGTTTCTGTTTTAAGCAGCAAGAAACTACCAAGTTCCTTGGAAATGAGTAAGAAGCAAGAGATGAATAAGGAAATAAATTCAAAGAACAATGATGAACTTGAGGAGAAAGTAAGTAAATATTATAAATCAGTTCCACCACTCTCACCTGTTGATAGAGTTTAAAGTGGATGTTTTTCTACCATCATAGCTATGTGTTATATATCTAAGTAGTTGAGGACAGTAAGTGGATTCACTGTCAAATATTTCTCCATTTACTTCCTTTTTCTCTTTATAGTGATTCCACTGTCTTTGTATTATTGTATTAATTGTACAAAGGAACCACTTAAAAAATGGATGAATAAAACCAGTAGTGTTGTCTACTGCACAATATTGTCTTAAATTAAAATTTGGATCCACTCTAACTCAACCCGATAAAATTAGCTTATATAAAATATTTTCTGGTCATATCAAGCGCACTCTTATACTTGTTTCGGCAATCCAACAACATTGTTAAGTGCCCCACCTCGAGGGCGGCCACATAGACTGTTTTGTGTTAGATTAATTATTTAATTTATCAATTATAGATTGACATAATCAATAATTATAAGAACTATTACTCCTTTCGTCCTAAAATAATTGTCGTATTTGCAAAAAAAATAATTGTCACTTTTGATTTTCAATGTAACTTTAATAACTTTATTTCAATTGTACCCTCTAATTAATACAACTAACATCACTTCTGAAGATATTATTCTTCACTTTGCATTTATTGTAATGAGAATACATCAATAAGTGATAAGGATAAATTAGTAAAATCACTATTCTCTTTCTTTCATTTATCATTTTTCTTTAATATATGTGAATTTGTCAAATGCAACAAATATTTTGAGACCGAAAGACTAATAAAATAAATTATGGTCAATTATTATTAAACACTAATTATATGATAAATTATATATGTCTAATTTTTGTTTATGAATGAACCGTGATTGGTTGCGTCATTGGTTAAGGATAATAGTTGAGTTAGTTAGTTTGTTAAGGTTGATTAACCTTTAGTTATAGTTAGTTAGTGTTTAGACTGATAGATAGTTTAGTAGTTACTTTGTTAGCTCTATGTATAGAGTTCAATAATGAAAGCAATACATTGAACTCTATATATAGAGCTAGCAAGTAACTACTAAACTAACTACCTATCTAAACCCTTACTAACTATAACTAAAGGTTAACCAACCTTAACAAACTGACTAACTCAATTATTATTCGTAACATCATTCTATTATGACTAATCAAAAATAACTATCCACAATTGTTTAGAAATTTAATTGTTATCTCATTAGACGATTAATTTTACGTTGAAACTCTTAAATTATTTTTATTATCTCAACGATAATGTGCCAAATCCAAAAAACATAATTCTTTTATTCATATCATAAACTATTGGATAACAATTAACATATACTATTAAATCATTCATTTTATTCATTCATATTTTTGCAATAACTTTAATTTCCGACTATTTATATACCGATCCACAAAACTTAAGTTGTGTACCGCCACCATAATTGTATTTCTGGTGTCAAAGGCCTTTTGAACTTTAAAGCAATTTACAAAGTTACTTACCTTGTGCAAAAGTTCTATTAATCTCTTAACCAATTTTCATAAAAGTTTAAACAGTACTCATACCACCTAGCTTGAAAGGATGATGATCTCCTCTTTGCTTGGTAGAGAATCCATTTCCGCTTGCTTGGTGGTTGTATTGTACTCAAACCATCTTAAAGTCATGTGCTTTAACTTTACTATATTTATATCGAGTGTTATGTCTTAATATTATTTTTTATGATAGATGCACAAATATTTGTATGAAATATAATTGATATTAAAAAATGTATTCAAAGTTTTAAAATTAAAGAAAATTTATGTAGAGTTAAACATAAATACTCGTAATTTTACGAGAACCAAAAACATATTTACATATATTTAATACTTTTTTTTATCAAACCCTATTTAATACTTAGACAAAACTCAAAAATGCAAACAAAAATTAAAAGATTTGGGGTCATGTAATGGTTATTATGCACTTGTCGCATTTCATATTAAGAGAGTCAACCTTGGCCAAACTTTTCCCCCAAACTGTCCTTTGGTCTACTATTCAAATATTGGAAAATTTTATCATATACCACATAATAATATTCATATCCCACTTATTACACAAACTATATTTTATTTTATTTTTTTAAAATAATAATGGTCTAATCCATCATATTCAACTGTGTTCGAAAAATTTAAAGTTTAAATTTTTCAAAACACAAATGTATATCAAAAAATTTAATTTAAATTTTCTGAATTCCAATATGTTTCGAAAAATTCAAAATATACATTCATGAAAATATTTTTGTATACAGTGAAACTTTTCAAAAAAATTATGGTTTTGCAATTATTTTGCTTTTTAAAAAAAATGTTGTGTTTTAAAAATTTTGAAATTGAATTTTTCAAAACACAAATGTGTTTTGAAAATTTTAAAATTTTAATTTTTTGAAATACTTTTATATTTCGAAAAACTAAAACATTAAATTTTT
Organism: Cicer yamashitae; assembly: GCA_037974755.1. NCBI lineage: Eukaryota > Viridiplantae > Streptophyta > Magnoliopsida > Fabales > Fabaceae > Cicer > Cicer yamashitae. The sequence continues at coordinate 9,531,136 of JBBPBQ010020321.1, read as the reverse complement.
TAGAACACATTTGTGTTGAAAATATAAATTAAACTTTTCAATACAAATTTTACAATTTGTGTTTTTTGAAAAATAAAATATTAATGTACCTTAAAACTTTTCAAAAAAATCCATTCGTCGAATTGTAATTTTCAACTTTAAAAAAAAAAAAAGTAAAATGGTGTTTCTGTAAGAGTATAAACAGGCCCAAAAAGTTTTTTGTGCAACCTGAGCCTTGCATAAGGCCCAAAATTACTAGGGCTTCAACTTTTTTTACTTATAATAATTGTGACACGTTGATTTAAAAAATTCTATAATTAAAGAAACACATAAATTCAATAAGATTTAGTTTATTGTAGAGTAAATGACTCATTGCATCAGACTTTATTGGTCTCAAAAAGAGCTTTTATTTGGTAATATCTTTGAAAGATATGAAATGTGATTAATGTGTGATTATTTTCTTTTGAAATGTGATTATCTTGTAGTATCTTTAAAAGTTATAAATTTGCTTTTAAAAAATGTTAGAAAAATGACTCTTTTTAAGTAGCTAAAAGATTATTATTAGTTTGAAGTTGTATTTAAATATTATTTACAATTTACTTATTTTGATGAATTTAAAAAAAAAATAGTTTGAGTTTTTTGTATTTTATTCGGTAAAATTGTAATATTTTGAAATGATTTATAATTATTAAAATTGCATTTTTTTTTTATTAGAAACTCAATTTTTTAGATTCAATTGGAGCTTCTAAAAACATTAAAACTGCCCTGAGTATAAAGTGTGGGGTATACGGTAAAAATTTTCAAATATTAATTTGCTAATAAATGGCTATGCTCTTGGGTTTTTCTTTTTTGACAAATATCGATATTATTATGTTGGACATCATGTTTCGAATTCGAACTCGAAACTTTGTAATTGTTGTGAATTTTTTATAATAGTTATATTATCTCACGTATAAAAAAAATGCTATGTTATTAGATTTTTTTGCTGAGGTAAATAAATGTGATGCATTTATGATTAAAATGTGATTATTCTAATGTATTGTTATATTGATGGAAAGAAATTGTGCATGCTTTTAATTTTTTTATCTAATTTAAGTGAAATCTCGGTTAATAACATTTTTCTAAATAAGAAATCTGAAGATCGAAACTAAAAAACTACACTACAACGAAAAGAAACATCAACAAAATCCAGCCAAAGAAACGAATACTTCCCTTATGAGTTGAATCAAAGAAAAGTTGTCCAACAGGCCAAGAGTGAGTCAATCCGACCAAAGAATCAACAACTTGGTCTCCTATCTATTCGTATGATTAACAACCCCTTTCTTATTTCTCTTCAATTTTAAATTTTATGTACGTGGATTGTTTCCCTTATATATTTAATTTTTTTTTTATTATATTGGACTAACTACTCACATCTAAAATTTAATAATATGGATGATTAAATTTAAAGAAACGACCCTACAAACTGCGGAGGCTAATTGCCACCGTGGAATAATTATTCACCTACAATAGGCAAAACTGCTAAGCCTAGGCAAAGTGGGAAATTTCATGTAAATTCATGTAAAAGGATAAAACACAAACAAATATTACACCCAAAACCATTAATCTATACTCTTGACAAATTTCTAAAAACTCAACTACATACTATGGAGTGTTTTGCATGTCCTCTCATTGTTGTAGCTTTGATTTCTAACTATTTGTATATTTGTATATCGATACCCAAACGCCTAAGGTTGGATAAAATAAAAGCAAAATAAATAACCGTGAAGAACCTTTGTTAATATATTGTACTCCATCTCTCTCATTATTATTTATCGTCGAATCACCTAAATTAATTTATTAGGCTATTGTTGTATTTATTGTTAACATAAATACAAAGTAGAATATAGTGACTTAAAAATTATGTATATAATATTAATTAGATGGTACTAATGTTTAAAAAAATTAAATTGGATCGACATGTAGTCTGGTCCAAACTAACCACTTGATCTGAATCAATATAACCAATAAAAAATGAGTGTAGTTGTTCGCTCCAAAATATAATTAAAAATAGATTAAAGAAAGTTAATAAATTTGGTCTAATATTTAAGGAAAATACTTCTTTAACAAATTTTTGTTTAAATTTAGAAAGAGTGATCAAGTAAGTTTGAATGTATGTCATTTATTTTAATTCATTTTGGCACTTAAACCATGAGGTGTAATCCTGATGTGTCAGTTTAGTGACATGAGTTTGACATTATAATTTTAAGGGATTGAATTCAAATCTGATACAAGACATATGTAAATGACATTGTTACCATTACTAATAATAATTTTTTTCTTCTCCAATATTTTAAAAAAAAAAAAAAAACACTATTAGGTGTAGAAAAATAAAGTATAAATTGTACTCCCTTTTTGTCTCTTATTATAAGACCCTCATCAAAATTTAAGTATATTAATTAAAGTTGTTATAGTAATAAATTTATTTAAAAAGTATGTTATTTTTCATATTTACCGTTATAATAAGGGGGGAAAATTACGTCTTCTAATTTGTAAATAAGTCTTTTAGTAACACGTGTTTTAAGCGCGTCTAAAATACATAATTTTAGTATTTAATAAAACTATTATTATATCAATTAATAGTTAATATATTATTAAAATTTTAAAATTGTGTTTATAACTAAGCACGGTTCAACTTTTGAACCTTAAAATGGTACCTCAATACGGTCAATGATTAATTCAATTTTAAAAATATTAAATAATAAAATTGAAATAATTAATATTATATTAAAGAATTATTTTATTTTATTTAAATTTTTTATAAATGAAATTCTCATAATAAGACGGAGTGAGTATTTAAATTTTGGGTAATGACTATGTGAGTGTATTCATAGATGCTATCGATTTTTTGCTTATAAAAAAAATAGATGCTATCAATAGCTTGACTTGTTTGAATTTGAACTTTGAAGGGATCTCAACCACCAATCGCAAAAGCCGCACACATGAAGATTTTGATTTTGAAAAAACACACATGAAGTTAATTTCAATTCAAATAATGAAAAGCCAAGTGTGGGGGCTTTGACCAAATGACCCTTTGACGTTGTCAATTCTCTCGTGAAGGAGGCCCTTTGACCAAAGCTAGAACATGTGCTACTCCAATTTTTTAATATTTTCCTCTTGTTATCCTAAGATATTTTTTTGTAAATTTAATTGATTTAATATATAATGGCCATTAAAAAAATAAGAAAATCGGTTGCTTTGAAAACGTGGACAGCTTAAGAGAATGAATGTATTTGACGATGATTGTGTTTCTCTATTATAAAAAAACTGGATTTGATGTTAGGTATTATAAGTCGTAAAAATCGATTGATAATATAATTTAAAGATGTTAAAAATGAGCATCTAGAATAATGTAGAATATCTAAAAAAGTTTACGAATATGACAAAAATAAGGTATTCGAAATATCATGTCGTTGGAATTGTAATGTTGAAAATTTGAATTTGCACGAATCAAAACTAATATATCAATCTGAAACCGCAACAAGTCACGAAACCAAAACAACGTCGTACTAACACGAAAAAATCATGAAAAAAAAAACTAAAAACGTGTAAAAATTATTTATTTAATAAAAAAAATTAGAAAAAACTACTTAAAAGAATTATTTCGGACAAAAATTGATCCTAAGATGTATATATTGCGGTAAACAATTACTAAATATGTTATTCAATATAAATAATTTAAATTGACTCCTATATAAGAAGAAAAATATTTACACTTTTTCAAATAATATGAAATGTATAAATTCGAGTAAATTATGTTTTTAAAAAGCATATAGTAACTCTGAAATATAAAGTTAAGAATTATCATACATGTTATAATATTAAATTTGACACCATGTCAAATGATCTTAACCTACTACACATGGAAGGATAAGTTGAGTAGTGTTATGGTACTCAACAAGTTTATATTGAATCCATATTTTACAAAATTGATTGTTTGACTAAAAGTTGATATCATACTTACAATTTTATAAATTTATAAGTAAATTTGAAATCTTTTGGTATGTACCAATATTAATGTCTTAAGCAGTATTTTTCTACTATTAAATTAAATAATTTTTTAATTACTATAAAATTTTAATATTTTATTTTTAATCTCTATAATTTTTATATAAAAAATTAGTCCCTAAATTTTTTCATCAACAATAGCAGATACACTAACATGTTAGTTTCCATCTATACCCTAGTATAAATAATTTAAAATTTCAAACACTTAAATTAAATTGAAAAACTTTTAGATTAAGAGTGTAATGGACATATATTATCATTATTGACAACCAACAAAAAATTGTTTATTTTGTCATGTCACATCATTTAAATTGTGTAAAGTTAAATGAATTGGCAGGATATAGAATTGTGATCAGATGAGAGTGTAAAATTCAATGCATGTCTATTTTTCTCTTAGATTAAACATGCAAAAAATATTAATTTACATTAACTAAAACAAAACAAAAATATAATTTTTTTCAACAAGTTACGTGTTTGAAATCATAAACTTAGACTTTGTTTGTTACAGTTTTTCGTGAAAAAGAAACACTTCATTTTAAAAAAATTAATCGTTTTTAAAAACTTCGTTTGTTACGGTTTTTCGTGAAAAAGAAACACTTTATTTTAAAAAAATTAATTGTTTTTAAAAAATTTCATTTGTTTTGTTAAAACTTTTTAAAAAAGAATAAAATATGAAAAAAAAAGTTAAAAATTATTTTAAATGAGAAATTGTTTTTAGTAGTATCTCAAAAAAAACTTATTTTTTATAATTGATGTAGAAAAAAATGATTTTCACTATGATAGACAAATAAAAAACAATTTTTATTTTTCTTAAAAAATTATAAAAAAATTATTTTTAAGTTATTAAATATCAAAATTACTTTTTATAAAATATGTAACAAACAAGTCATATATTGTACTTCCATTGTGAACTCATTTATATTAAATTATCCTACATTTTTTTTTCATTAAAGAAATAAGTTTGGAAGTTGATTTGGATTTTGGAACCTTGGTGATGGTGGATTGTACCTTATACTTATTGACATATATTTTATTATGTTAGAAATTGAGTTTGATTTTTTATAAACAATGAAATTAAACGTTTTTATATTTTTTTAATGGTTTTTAAATAATATAAAAAATGTTTCAGTATTAATTTTTAAATAATTTTAATTTTGTTTTAAAATTATATTTACTTTAAGAATTTTAATACTCATATTTAAATTAATTTTTGTGTACAACTCATATAACAATAAAAATATATAAAATTGCTAATATATATAGATATATCAAGTTGAGTCGTGAACCAAACAAATCAAATTATATAATTTTATTAATTTATTTACTCAATTTAATTTTCAATTCACGTTTTATCCATTAAATTCATAAATGAAATTTAACGAATTAATTATCTAATCAAATGAATCTCGTAATATTTTTCGATTAATTGTGGGTCTTGGATAGTGGATTTCCTCGTATGAGCTGGCAAACTACGTGGGAGAGTAGAGAGACATGGCATGGCAGTTACATTACACTTGCAAATTGCCAAGGAAAGATGTCGTTGGCCACGTGGACTACTCCGTATCCGTGCTTTTCACTACTCCGTGTCCCACGTTTAAATTCAAAATACGCCAGCGAGACTACGGAGACTCGTTTCTACTCCACTCCCTCATCTACAAATAGTCAAATACAATCCCAATAAAATTAATTAAATTAAAACAATATTACCTCTGGTCCAATTATAAAAAATTCTTATGACATTCTTTTGTCTTGTTTTAAAAAAATTGTAATTTTTAAGATACGTTTATTATTTAAATGATTTTTTTATTTAATATTTACTTTTTAAATATTAAATATTAATTATTATATAATGTTTCATATTTTTCTATAAGAGATATATTTATAAAAATGTTTAAAAGTTATAATAATAATAAATAAATTTATTAATATTAATGTTTTTATCCTTATAAAAGTGAGTAAATGTGTGTTTAATTATTTTTTTTATTATAAACGTGTGTTTAATCTAATGTGATAAATTTTAACTTATCTCTATAATATGTTTTGGAATGCAGACTCAATTATAAAGCTCAATTCAAACATGTTATTAATCTTTTCTCTAATCATAATAGCGTCTTTATGACAGTCCAAGTTTATATAGATTTTTTTTTAATTTTATTTATAATTTATCATTTTATAAAATAAATAATTAAAATTGTCAAATATATAAGTTTTGATATAATATTTTTTTTCTTCCATGTTTACCATTTGTTTAAACTATTTTATTATTCTTTATCCATTAATTAATTTAATTTTAGAATAATCGCACATAATTTTGTAATTTCAATTATGCGCATCATTATGACATTATCTACTAATATGTCATGTCTTGTTGCACTTGAAAAAGACGATCTCGATTTATATATATTCATACCATCTATTTTTGGAAACTATAGTTCCAATGTTACGACTCTTTATTTGATCTTTGGACTTAGGTCGTTTTTAAGTTTCACACACTTAGGGCAGTCACTAGTAGCATTGGATTTTATAAAAATAAATCAGTGTATTGCATTGCATTTCATTTATAATTTTTCATTCATAATCAAATGTACAATGAAATGATCGATTTGCTTAGTTGCTCACACATGATATGAATTTGGTTGAATTTTAAAATTTCGTAATTAATATCTTATATTGAATTTCTTTGTAAATCTTTAATGAGATTAGTGGTTACCTCTACCTTTACATGAAATCTATAATCTAAATTTTTTACAATTAAAAGAGGAATATCATTTGGTAAGCAAGAGAAGATGTAGGATGCTCATGTAAGATAATGAACAACTATATTATTTGCCTCCTAATAAATTCATATATACTCCAAGAAAAAACAATCAATATTTAAATTATTCCAAATTCCAATTCACAAACTTCATTCGTTGAATCTTCGTATTTCATATGAAGAAAAATTAACTAGCAAGCAACAATAGGGGGGCCAACTTCTTTTGGAATTATCGCTAGATAAACTATATATAAAAGAAAAAATGCAACAAACAAAATTCAATAAAAGGAAGTTTTGTGGCCTTTAGAAACTAACATATGCGTACTAATTGGACTCAGTGACTATGACTACTCAAATGGATAGAAGGATTTCATTTTAAAAATTTAATTTGTGGTGAATATTCATATTTTTCTATGACTTTGTCTCTCAACCTTCAAATACATTATAGAAAATTAAAATTCCATAAAAAACAGAAAAATTGGAAGTTTAACGAACATTCACCCTAATTAGATGAAGGAAAACACTATGGCTCCTTAGTCTTAAGCAGTGGCGGATCTTGCACAAAATATTGGGGGAGCTGGGTAGCGACAAGTATTAACTAAAATATTATAATTAGAATTCATAAAAGTCATATAGTTTCTTTTAGAGTTTCACACAATTCATACATAATCGACAAGTTGAAAAGGTTAAAATTTCAATTCTCACAAGTTTTACAATTTTCACAAGTTTTTAGAACTTAACACAATTCAATCAAATAAAATATATCTACTTTACAATTTTCATCTTTGTCGAAAATTTTCTTCTTAAAAAATGCATCAATTTTCTTATGTTTAAACGTCGTGTCACTCCTAATAAAATACACAAATTAATTACAATTAACAATTAATAAATAGTATCACACTATATCATATATCAACGGTTAACATGTAAAAGTTTGTTAATAGGTAGCAGTTGAGTTTCTAAATAGTGTGTTAGAAGTTGTCTGTTCGAGAATAGTTAGTTTATCATTCGATATTAGATAACTTATTTATATATAGAGCTTGTTGTATTAATTTTATTATATTTTATCAGTATAAATTCTAATAAATATCTACCTCATTTTTTTTATCTCTTCAATTGCATAATTTCTAATATGATTAGTGACTTAAGTTGTGATTTAAGAACAATTGAATAATCTATTTACATTAAGGTAAAAATAAGAAGATGATTGCGACAATAACCATTGACATTTGTTTTTTAATGAGAAAAATTATTTAAGTAGAAAAGAAAATTGAGTAATAAAACATCAGTTTCTCAAAACCATAAAAGTTTGAGAATATTTTAGTAATTTATCACTGTTATTTTAATAATTTATTATTATTTTTTATAATAAAAAAAATTTAAAAATACAAATGATACCGTCGCCTCTGCCAGCTCCCGAGAACATCCAACTTTGGTCTTTAAGGACGCTAAGATGGAGATATTTTCTTTGCATAAGTAGTGCCCCAAATGAAATTAATTTCATCCTTTTAGCTTCATCACAAATGAAAACGGGGATAACCATCACAAGGTGAACAATAGAAAAGGAGTTGTCCTTCTAGTTTTATAATTTGTAAATTTCTTTCTCATATTTTCCAAAATAAAGTTTAGAGAATTCTTATTGGTTCACTAGTGCATTAGTAAATACATAATAATTAATTTTAAAGTTAAATAAGTTTTTTATCTTTATAAATATACCATATTTTGTTTTTAATCCCTCCAAAAAAATTCATCATACAATAGTCCCTTAAATGTTTTACATTTACAGTTATGATCTCTATTTTTAAGTCAACTTATGTGTATCATTCAAATTTTTGAATGATATTTTCAAGTATTTTTAAAACATTATAAGAATTTCTTCCACCAAAATTTAGAATATTTTAACAAAAGATGAATTAAATATGAATTTTTAAGCACTAAAAATTTAAAAATTCATATTTAATTTATCCATTGTTACAAATTCCAATTTTTATAGGGAAGATTCATATAATGTCCTAAATATAATTGTAAAAAATATTTCAAAAATTCAAATGTTCACATGAATTAACTTAAAAGTAAGGACCAAAATTGTAAATGCAAAATATTTGAATGACCATTATTTGATGAATTTTTTTTAAAATGACTAAAAACAAAAAATAATATATTTATTGAGACAAAAAATTTATTTAATTCTTACTTTAATTGTTAAAATATGATTGAACTTTGATGAAATTTTTTAGTGAGTATGATTATTAAATTGGTTGAAAACCCACAAATACTTAATGAAATTAGTTAGTATGATTATTACATTGGTTG
>JBBPBQ010020321.1:9509154-9521647 GCA_037974755.1 Cicer yamashitae | reverse complement strand
TTTTATTAATCAAAATTTGATTTTTTTTAAAATAATTACATAAATTTTTGTAATTTTTATTATTCTAATTGAAAATGCAACGGATAGATAGATTTGCACACTAGTATTATACTTGGTCACTATTGTAAAGAAAAAAAGTACATTATATTTTAGTTACTATTATAAATAATAAATTAACTCTTTTTGGATAAGATAAAATAATCGATTTTTAATCATTTAATGTTATTATTTATAATGTATTGTTCATTTAATTTAAAAATATTTAATGTGATTAGTTAAATATTTAATATTAAAAATAAATAGTTTAATAAATTTAACTAATGTATTACATTAAATCTAAAAAATAATTACATTTACCTAAATTTATTATTAATAATAAAAGTAATTTTTTTTCTTATATAAATGGAGGGACTATCTCATAATAGCAGTAGAAATATTTTAGAAATAATATAACGATATAACTTATGTAAAAAATATAACAATATAACTGAAGGACATGAGATAGAATTAAATACATCTATAAAGTTTTGTAATGTCTCTATATACTTAAATTAAAATACCAATGAAATTTGCACAACTTTTTATATGAAAATAGGGAAAAGTTACTGCGCAACTGATGTAAACTTGCAGGCCGAAGCCGGAGGATCCGAGAAGATCTACCACCCCCACCTCTTTTCTAAATCATTGTTGCTCGAAAATGTTAAAAAGACACTTTTTCTTGTGACATATGTTAAAAGATATTTTTATTTTATTTTAGAAGAGATAATAATTATCTTCACAAATTTACTTATAATTATGAGGTTCTGAATTTAAACTCAAAAAAATAATGTTCAATTTAATAGTATTAACATTTATCAGTAAGTTATAAGACTTAAAGAACATATATGTCAAGACACTTTAGAAAATCATACTCTACTTTATTAAAAATTTCAATAACTAATAAATAGTAAATGAAACAAGTTTTTTTTAGCCTTTGAGAATAGAATAACGTGTTAATATAACAAAATTAAATATCTTTTTAAATTTAAGATAACATTTTAAAAAGTTTGATATGATATCATACTTCTTTTTTTATTATGCAATATGACATCATACTCCATATTTTTATATAATAGTAATTTAAATATATAAAAAGTTAATGTAAATTAATTTGATTAAATTACTAAAAGGTTAATAAATTTATAAGATAAAAATCTAATATATAATAATAGTAATAAAAGTATTATTTATATTTATTTAAGTAGGTCGGTTTGATAGATCTAAATTTTTTTTTATCTATTGTTGGATTTTTTTTAATTAAAGAGACTTCTAAAAAAGCTTTAATCTTATCTATTTAAAAAAAAATCTAAACTGACTTAAGATTGGCGTAGATTAAGTGGTAGGTCTTATCAATTTGTTAATCTATTTTCACCGCCTAATTATTGCTAAAAAAACAACCAAAAAAGAAAATATTGTTCCTACTTTTTAAGCAAAGAAAAAACATTAACATTTTGGTAAATTATCAAGTATCATGAGAAAATATGAGTACATTTATCGGTCAATGAAATTATCAAAATTAAATAATTAACTACGATATAAATAATAGAAACAAGATAGAGTCTTAAATATTATAAAAAATTACAGCACAAATATTTATCATTGATAAATATTCAAAAATAAGTGATAAATATTTGTCACTAATTAATAAAATGGATTTTTTTTATTTGATGTCTAAACATGCATATATAAAACATCAACTAAGCATTACCCTGCGCACAAGTTTCTTGCTGGTATCTATTTAAAAAATCTAATTTGACTTAAAATTGGCATAAATAAAGTCGTAGGTCTTATTAGTTTGTTGACTTAGTTTGATATAATAATTTTTATAATTTGAGAGTAAATATTTTTAAAAATATCATCAAATTATCTTATGTACGTTGAAAATGTTTAATTAAGTATACATTTATAATTAATTGTCAGTTTAATATACATATTTATATTATCAATGTTCCAAAATTAAACTCATTATATAGATTTCAAGATATAAATACATAAAATTCATGTAAATAACAACGCTACTCTAAAACTCATTAATATACAAGTCATAGAGATATAATGAAAATTAAAATTCGATAACTTTATGGTAAAAATTAATATAATAAACAATATGTGCGTTTACATTAACAAATTTAAAATTAATATCCAACTAAGATTTGAGTTTAACATGAAGATTCAGGTCTAGCAAAAAAAGGATACGCTTCCACGACGTACCGAACCAAAATTCGAATATCCTATTTGAAAGAGATGTCCACGTTTAATGAATAACAAAATCTCTAATATAATTATTTTTGGTAAAAAAAAAATGAGATACAAAAAATAATACCTACAACTAATATATTTTATAGTACGTACAAAAAAATTCTATACACATTATTTTAACTATTGGTATTTATAAAGAATATATTATTGAAAATAATAAATTATTATATAATTACAAAAAAACATCATGAATCAATCATATTTTAATTTTAAATTATAATAAAAAGGATAAATAATTTTATATTGATGATATGATGTCCTGACACGGACTACATATTAGTTATTGCTAAAAGAACAACAACAAAAAGAAAACGTTAATTTTTCCTATTTTTCAAGCAAAGAAAAAACGTTAACATTTTGGTAAATTCTCAAGTACCGTGAAAAAAGATGAGTACATCTATCTGCCAATAAAATTATCAAAATTAAATAATTAACTGCGATATAAATAATAGAAATAAGATAGAGTCTTAAATATCATATGAAATTATTAGTGTTAGTATCAGTGTTAAACAACAAAATAATTTATCTAATCAATATTTTTTTTATATAATTGTTAATAATCATTTTTTAATATTTTTTAAACTAAAAGTTAATGATAAATTATTTTGATCTCCAAAAAATATTAGTTTTACAAAATTTTGTAATTATTGTTTATCTTTCTTTTTACACTATTACAATAGATGGTATTTTGAATTTAGTTTGCAACATTTTTGTCCTTTCTCTTATAATATGTAGGCTGCCATTAATAATTGGTTAGAGATACAAGCATGAATCATAGTTAAAAGTGTTCTAACATTTTATCAATTATGGGAGTTTGGTTAGTGGTATTTCATTTGGGTGGATGAAGTGTTGTGTTTGTGGTTATTAAGGAATTAAATTATATTTCAAGGTGGTGAGCTATATTATCACATATAAAGTTGGTTTCTTTTGTACTCATTTGATTATAATATTATCTTTATTAAAAAAAATTGTATTTTTGACCCAAAAAAATTATTATTTTTTGTCTCTTTTATTTTATTACGATTGCAAAAATTGTTTATTTTAAAATAGACTAAATTATACTTTTGATCCTTTAATTGATTTTTAGGTTTTATTTTGTTGACTTTAGTTTTATTTATTTCATTTTGGTCTCTTATATTATAAATGTTGGACATTATGGTTCTTCAAGTTATTTTCGTTCTTTTTTAGTTTCTTGAGTTATGAACATCAATCATGTAGGTCCTTTAAGTTACAAAAATTAATCATTTTGATCTCTTAAGTTACAATGTTAAACACTACTATAAATTACCAAAGTGTATCTATAATTTAAGGGACAAAAGTGGTTAATATTTGTCACTTAAGAGACTAAAATATAATGAAAATAGGATCAATGCGTTAATGTTTGTAACTTGAAGAAATGAAATGAAACGAATAAAATTTAAGAGACCAAAATGAAACCTAAAAATAAGTTAAAAGAACAAAAGTGCAATTTAACCTTTAAAATATTAAATTGTTTGGCCCATCAAGTATCATATTTTTAGAAGTTTTGATTCTAATCTAAATTTTTGGCACAAAAAGTGATATTGGGACTATTTTCAAATGATATGATATTAAACATGTTGACATGACAAAATACAAGTGAATTTATATTTATCCACTTTATCAAATATTAAAATAATACATTTACAAATAACAAAAACTTTTTTTAAAAACTAAATAAATACAAAAAGATGAAATTACAAAAATAAGTAAACAATTTTCTATTTTACTTTTATTTTTAGATATATTTTTTTGTTTTTAAAATATATTATTTTGATGATGTGTATAAATATAAATTAACTTGTATTTTGCCACTTCAATATGTCTGCAGATTTAATCTATTCTATAACAATTATTAATTTGACGGTTAGATTTGTGAAATTCAATTCCACAAATAGTTATTAAATGAAGTAACTATATCAAACATGAACGTACACATAAATTTTGAGTAGTAAAAGTATCATATATCTCTTTCAACTATTGTCGTATGTAATATTATAGTTTTTGAATTTATCGAAATTACAAATACATGTTCAAATGTTTCATTTGTTAGTAATTTTATAGAACAAAGTGACTAACGAAAAATGAGAACTATATAATCAACTAAAGACACATTTAAAACCAAAATACTAATAAAAAACATATTTAAGTTTATTTTTGTAATTTTAATACATTTAAAGACTATTATAACAACACTTATATTTATTTTAAAAAAATCAAAACATAATAGAGACACGATCAATAAGATAGATCTTTCTCATTATCATATAATTTATTTTTTAGTATATTAAATACTAAAAATATTTATTTTTCAAAACTAAGTGCAAAGGACTGCAGATACTAACTATCAAATAAGTTCGTCCCCAATAACGGAAGTTACTTTGGAATAAATTGATCTTCACCTTTTATATGTATTTAATTTAAGTATTTTAAAAACTTAACTTATATATAGTGTCAAATTAAACTTTTATTATATAAAAATATTTAAAACACATTGTTTAAAAAAAGACTTAATTGTAGTTTTAGTCATCTATTTTTATTCACTTACGAAATCGGATCCTATATTTTAAAATTTGACAGTTTTTGTCCCTCATTTTGATTTTTTTTTTTACCTAAAAATGAAAATGTAACATGTTTTAAATAATATGTTATATGGTACAATGGTGTAGAATGATTAATATTCACGAAATCGCAATAAAACACTCTAAAAATTTAACTTTCAACTTTAAGAAACTTTTTATTTTTGCAATTTGATTAATGAAATATGAATAATTAATGTATCTAGATGACTTTATATCATGAAATTGTATGCCACAATATTTTAAATATTTCAAATCGTCATTTTTTAGTTTAAAAATTTGAAAGAGAAACCAAAACTGTCGACTTTTAAAATAAATAACTAATTCCGTAAATTGTTAAAAATTGAGGGAACATAATTGAAATTAAACATAAAAATTATTTAAAGCACATTTTAAATTTGAATAGTCCTAACAATACTCTTTTTTGGAACTCTATTTTCATTATTTATATTTTTATTAGGTGAAATCCGTGTATATTTCATCACTTTACGCAAAACTCACGTACATTTCTTTGAAAAAGAATGTTGATAACACTATTTTTTAAATTTTTTTTATAACTCGAATGACGTGTCTCTAAATTAGACTCATCTAAAATAAAAAATTAATAAATTGAATAAATTAATAATTAATATCATAATTTTAAAGAAACCAAATATTGTTCTCCTCTCCAACATTCCACTTGAAACAAGTCTTTTACAGACATAAATTCAAATAAAAAATATTTGAACAGACGTTCATAAAAAAAATTAATTTACTCATATCACTTAATATTTTTCTTTTATTTTTTTATAAATATTTGTCTACAAATATTGTACTCAAACAAATATTTCTCTATCCACTAGTCTAAAATTCTTTTTGGTTAAAATAAAAATAAAAACCAGTACCGCTGGCATAATTGAAATATTTATTTACTTTGTCATCTCTCACCACCTTCCCATCTTTTTCGTTTTTCCCATTCAAAATCAAATCGTGATGGCGAGAAAATTCAAACACCAAACTCATATTTTCTTTTTAACACAAATAAAAAACTAAAAAAAAAAAGAATATAAAAAAAGCAAGTTGGTATTTGTATATATAGTGTGTTTATTTATTCTCCTCCTCTTCTCAACTGTCTCCTCCGTGTTCAACTCGCGTGCATTGCAGTCAGAGAGAGAGACCCAAGCGAGAAAGGGAAGAGAATCCAGAGAGAGAAAAAAGAAAGCACCCAGAGAAGAACAGGAAGAGAGAGAAACCCCCTTTTCACCATTTCAATTTTCACACAAAATTCCCTTTTTTTATTTTTTTTTTAGCGAAACTTGGGCATTTTGTTATTATCACCATCATCGTTATCTAGATTCTCTCGATCTTAATCATTTCTGGGTCTCACTTTTTCTCCTCAGATCCTCTTCTGTTCTTCACAAAAAACTTTGAATCGTTTTTTTATTTTTTGAATTAAGGGTTGTGTTGTTTTATCAATTTTCCTTTGTGGGTGTGTGTTTTTCGAAGGAAAGATTCATTTTTTTTTAGTGGGAAAGTGAAAAAGGAATTGATTCTTATCTGGGTTTCGATGCGATTGTTGTTTGGTTTTCTTTATGATGGCAATGATGTCGACCTTATTAAGAGTGTTTTTTTGAAGTGATATGGAAAGTAGTCGTTACTCTGTTACAACAACAGCATCATCAACAACATCTTCTTCATCAACAATAACAACCTACAATAACAAGAAAAACATGTCGCTTTACATTGGTCGTGAGGCTTCCAAGGTTGTTTTTTTATTAATAATTTCGACATTTTTAATGTTTACTATATACCATTTTTTCATTTTGGTATGGTTTGTTTTTATTTAATGTATGAATGTTTGGATTTGTAGCTATGGAAGAGAGTTTGTGCAGAGACAACCACAGAAATTAATCTCCTTGTGGAGAATTGGAAGTACCTTCTCGGTGGTTTAGTTTTTCAGGTTTAATTTTTTTCCCCTTTTTATTTTTTGATTAAATTTTTATGAATTGTTTAATTGTTTTTTTGTTATTATGGTTACCCTTTTGTGAGAAAAATGGAAAGGTTTTTTTTTGTTTTGTTTTTCCTTTTCTGTGTTGATGTTAAAGTAGTTAAAGTAGTTTTCACATTTGGTTGTGAGAACGTTCCTTGAACGTTACAAAAAGTTTGTTTTCTCTCATGTTGAGTTTGCAAATTTAGAGATTTATTGCTTTCTATATCAGAAACAAGGATTTTTAACAATTTTTTAATACTAATCTTCTATGCGTTATTCTGCAACTGTGTGATGATTTTGCATTTTATATGCATGCTCAAAATTGGAACATTTATTGTGTTCTTTAATGAAATGATGATTGCTGATATCATAATTATAAGTAACAGACTTCACATATTTATTACAGCTTAATTACATATTTACCAACTCCATGTAGAGCTGAATCTATTTGTTTTCCACACTCATCAAATGTTTCAATTTTGTTATTGAAAAATTTAAATTATTATTCTGTTTCAGAAAAGGAAAAGAAATAAGATTGGCATTTTTTTTTTTATATATTTATGCATGAAGGGGTATTTTATGATACATTATGTTACTATTTAATTTGACACACTTTTTGTTTTATATGTATCAATGATGTCTAAATAAAAAGTTGAACTGTTTTCTATACAGTACATTCATGGTTTGGCTGCAAGAGGAGTTCATTATTTACATAAGCCTGGCCCTACATTGCAGGATCTTGGATTCTTCCTTCTTCCGGTTTGTTATTGTAATCCCTTTCTCACTTGAAAAAAAAAATGTCTTTCATAGGATTGTCTTTTGATTTTTGATGTTGGTGGTTTTTACAGGAGCTTGGTCAAGAAAGAGCTTACATTAGTGAATCTTTGTTTACAGTTATCTTTTTATCTTTTGTCCTTGTAAGAATTCTCTCTTTGCCTCTATGAAGTTCTTGTCTCAATTAGTGTCATTGTTTTATGAAGTTTTAATAATTAATTATATAATTTAAAATGTGCATTTGCAGTGGACATTCCATCCTTTCATATTCAAGAGCAAAAAGATCTACACGGTTCTAATATGGTGCAGGGTTCTATCTTTCTTATGTGTAAGTGTTATAACACTAAAGCTCGTGAGTGATTAGCCTTAAAAATGGAATTAGAGTTTGTTGTTAAGAAGGGTAATGTTAATTATTAAAGTGTTGTCATGATTTGGTGGCTTAATTATTAATAATTTGAGCATTTTAAAGCAAGAAAGATAAGTTAATAAATAAGCTGATATAAATGATCGGGGAAGTGACCCCTATATCGAATCGACCATAAAACCGTTATTAAGCTGGTTCCTCTGTTGTTAACTGCAGGCTTCTCAATTTCTTCGCATAGTGACATTTTATTCGACGCAGCTTCCTGGTCCAAACTACCATTGCCGTGAGGTATAATTTTCTTTCTGTTTGTCACTTGTAGTTTAAATGTTGATTTTCTTCGAGTGATAAATTACACGCTTGCATATACTTTTCTCTTCTAAAATATTTTTTTAACTTACCACTACTTGTATTATGCAGGGATCTCCACTTGCAACACTGCCTCATCCAAAAAGTGCCGCTGAAGTCCTATTGATTAATTGTTAGTATACTTTCTTTTTTCCCCTGGAGTTGTCTTGCTTAAATACCTTTGTTGTTGTTTAGGTGCTCATTTGGTTTTTCAAAATGCAGTTCCTCACGGGGTGATATATGGATGCGGGGATTTGATATTTTCATCACACATGATCTTTACTCTAGTCTTCGTTAACACATACCAGAGATATGGCACACGAAGGTAAATTGGCTCATAAGTTTCTTTCATACGGGTTTTGCATCATTTGTTATTTTGTAAATCGTCATCACTGTTATTTTATGCCACATTTAGATTTCAATTATGACTTATGGTGTTAATTTTGAATCGGCGCAGGTGCATAAAGCAGCTAGGATGGACTCTTATAGTGATTCAGAGTTTTCTGATAGTAGCATCGCGCAAACATTATACAGTTGATGTAGTTGTTGCCTGGTAAGGAGCATTTTAATTGGAGTGAATCACCAATTTAGTTCTTCAGACAATTTGGTTTCGAAAACCAACAAAATTTTAAATTGATCGATGAATTTGGAAATCATTGATCATAGTCTCTCCAAGACAATTTCACGGACTATACTGACCGACACACATAGACCAATGTGATCAAGGATTTTTAATTTGACAGTCATTTTAGAATTTCAGTAATTTCACGGACCAAATTGCCTGAAGCCTAGAATTTTAAGGACTAAATTGTTGATTTGAAAAAATTGTGGTCCATGTCCATGTCCTTTTTCTTTCTATTGTAACACAACATTCTGATTCTGGCAGGTATACTGTTAATTTGGTAGTATTTTTTGTTGAGAAGAAATTACAAGGTTAGTACATTAGAGACAATAAGGACATAATTATTATATATTATTATGGTTCTGTCATTTTCTGTTTGATATTGTGTGCTAACTTTGTAATTCTACAACAACAGAATTGCCAGACAGGACAGCTGCAACATTGCTGCTACCATTGAGCACCAAAGACAACAAAGATGGCAGAAACAAAGAAGAAAACCATAAGCTGTTAAATGGCAATTCTGTTGACCCTTCAGATTGGGTATAATTATAAATTTACTTGTCTTTTTTTTACTAAATCAGCATTTTGTTCTTCCAAGTTGTAAAAGCCGAATAATTTAGTGCATGTTTGGTTTCATGGTAGGATTTGCAAAATCACACTGAATCACCGTGATTTTGTTGAAGCTACAAAGTGTAGTTTTTACTAAACCACGATGACTCACCGTAATTTTGCTACTCCCACCGTGAAATCTAATATTTAGGCTTAGTCTTTCAAATGTATGAAATAACAAATTAGTCCCTTAAAGAAAGTCGATCAATTTAGTCTTTGATGTTCAATTTAAGGGGCTAAAGTGCTATTTCACATATTTGAGGGATTAAATTGACCGACCTTTACAATTTCTAGGACTTATATGTTTGTCTTTTTCTTTCCTCTTTTCTTATGTCATGTCATTGTCTTGTGATATGGACTTAACATTGTTATTGGCACTTTGTTCAGAGGCAGAGAACTCAATCAAATGGCAAGATTCTGGAAGATGGCCATGCACATCATGCTGACTCTACTAAGAATGGTGCATAGATTTATTAGCTTTTTGTATCTCTGCACAAATTGGATTGGATCTGCTGCAATGCAACATTGTCATTCATTGGGAAGCTGCAACCTTCAATTAGTTAAATTTTTGTAACATGGAAATATTAGTAGCCTGATTGATTTGTATTATTATTAAGCACATTGTAACTAGGTTGTGCTTCTTTTAACATATTGCAGCTTTGGTCCATTGTCATCATTGTTTAATTGTTTGGTGCTGTAGAAATTTTTTCAATTCATATTGCATCACAAGTTCAAATGTGTATAGTTTTTCTGGTAATTATTTTTGGTATTTTTATCTTCATCCTTGTTCCATGGTCAGGAAAATCCTCAGTAAAATAAATTTAAATTAATTATTTTTTATGGTAAAATAAAATTACTTTCAATATGTTTTTTTTTAAGGGCAGGTAAAATTGTACTTGTTTCCTTGAGATTAACATTAGTCGCATTGAATTTCTCTAAAAAAAAACATTAGTCACATTGAATTTAATTTTGGTGATTTCAAGAGTCAATAACTGTTTAAGAGTGGATAAGTCAATAACTTGAGTTGAAAGGCTATGTACTATCAACTAAAAACATTAATTAATTCAATTACATTTCACTATATGACATTGGTAAATATATAAGATTAATTAGAAATGGATTTGAGTATTCTAAAGTGAGAAATTTGTAAAGTGAAGAAATCAATAATTAATAATATAATTATTCATGGCCGGTTATTTTTTACAAATAATATAAACTATTGATTTGATTATTAATAGTTAATATTATTTCTTTTATTTTCTAAAATGAGTTGTTTACTTTAGAATTGTCAAATTTATTAAAAATTATCGTATTATATAAAAAATTGAAACTATGGTACTAATTTATATAAAAAAAAATTGTACGAATTTCATCATGTTCAAGACATTTGTACCATATTAGTTTATGCTAAAATACATTTTAGGTCGTTGAGACAACTATTACTCTTCTTCTACTGGTTGTTGAGGGTGAAAAGGACTTTTCATATTAATGAGAAAATTCTTAAGGTGAAAAGGACTAACTTATTTATCATACCGTGCCTTAATACTCGTTGTTGGAGGGTACATTACCTAAAATGATGAGTTTGGTTGTTGTCAAAAGCTAGAGAAGCTAGCATAATTCCTTAAATTGAAATGGTAACAAGTGATGTCAACAAGCACATGATGCTTTTAGCACATGCTTACGACACAATAATAATAGTAAATTAGTAATAATAATGGTTTATGTATGGTCCCAATCCTTGTTACTCATACAATTTAATATAACCAAATGTTAATGAATTTTGGCTAAGAATAAATTGTTTTGAAAAAAATAATATTGAATTTTAATTGAAATAATATTTAGTTAAACTTTGCTCTTTTCATTTTATAATGAATGAGTAAAAAAAATCTCACAATGAAAGTTACTTTAACAAAAAAATTTAATCTCAAAATATTATCAAATTTTGAATGTAATTTTAATAATTCGTTTTTAATTGTACTCTTCAATTATTATGATGTACATTATTTTTAAAATATTAATTTTATTTTATATTTATGATAGTAAAAAACAAATTAAAAAATAATTTAATAAAATAATCATTTTTTTTATTATAATCATTTTTCAGTATACTTAAAATGAACAAATATGACACTTATCATAATACGGATGAATTACAAGTTCAAAATCCTATAGTTATCACATGGGCCACAGATTTCTTATGTCCTATATATATATGCTGAAATTAAACACCTGGTCTAATTATATAGGGTGTGTTAATATTAACCACGAATTGGTGTTTTATATTTTTGGTAAAGCTTGTGACCATATGCCTCATAACTACAGTTATTTTTCCCCCTAAGCGTGCGGTATTTGTTGTATAATTAAAGCTAAGTGTAAGGGAGCATCCAATGGGGTCGCTATTATTGGTTTATATATGTACCATTGGTAGGAAAAATAGATCCCACCCATTTTTGGGTACTCAAATCAATTGAATTTGAATCTTCCATATGTACTTACTGAACAATGTCACCTTATATGTAGAGAGAGAAATATATAAATTTAAATAATTTTAATAATATCAATGGTTTTTGTTTTCTTTTTAATCTTACCCACTTACAATAAGTAACACATTTGTTTCTTTTCGTCAAGGAGATATATCTCTTTAAATCACTTTTGATCATTGCAAATTTAAGTTTGAGAGTTTTGAGGGTAGAAGAGTATAATTTATTTGACATATTTGATTTTTTTTCTTTCTAAAATTGTTTTTAATTTGAAGTTGAATTTGAAATTTTTTACTCTATAATTGATTTTGAATCTCAAATTTGTTGTTAAAATCACTTTTTTTTTTTTACTAAAAAACAATATTCATTTTAATTAAATTAGTAGAAATTATATCGATCGATAACAATATAATTTAAAATCGCTAAAATCAATAC
>JBBPBQ010020321.1:9493428-9503942 GCA_037974755.1 Cicer yamashitae | reverse complement strand
AGCATGAATTTAGAGGTACGAAGTAAAATCTTCCGAAAAATTGACCCTGTACCCCCTCTTTTATCTCTATACCCCACAACTTTTTGAAAATGCCAAAAATACCCTCAATTTTTTTTTTTTTTTTTTTACTTTTTTATAAAATTCACTTTCACTTCCGAAAAACTATTTTCAAGAATTCCGGTGCACAGAGTTTTACCGAAAACTTTTTACAATTTTCCGGTAGAGAAGGATGTTTCCGGAAAACTAAAAAAAAGATTTTCGGCATAGAAGGGAAAAATGTGTGTACCGGAAAGCTTTCTCCAACTTTTCCGAACGTGTTTCCAGAAAACTTTATCGACAAGTTTTCCGATACACACCCTTATTTTTTTAAAAAAAATTTAAATTTTATTAATTTTTTTAGATCACTTTGTAAAATTAAAGTAAAAATAGTAGTATTTTTTAAAAAATTATTGAAAATTTTGGGATGGCCGTGGTCACTTTATGTCGCAAAGAAGCTCCGCCCGTAGCTATAACTTTGCCGTCTTTACCTCTATCCCTACCCACTGAAAAAAAATATAGTTAAAATCAAATGAATTAAATAAATACTAATATAATAAAAAAATATAAAAAAAATCTGAAACTACTGGAAAACTTGAAAAAAAAATTCCGGAGTGGTGTTATGTACCGGAAAACATGAATAAAGTTTTTCGATAAAAATGAAATTTTGACTTAATATATACGAAAGTATTTTAATCTTTTCACTAGTATTTTGGGGGTATAGAGATAAAAGGAGGGGTACATGGTAAAATTTTCAAATCTTCCAATAGAAAGACGAAAATTTGACCCCGTACCCCCACAATTAACCCTATACCCCAAAAAACCAGTGAAAATACCATAATACTTGTATATATTACGTCAAAATTTTTATTTTTACCGGAAAACTTTTTTCAAGTTTTCCGAAATAATAAACTACCGGAAAACTTGTTAGTGACTTTTCCGGAAGTTACCGGAAAACTTCACCCTCAAGTTTTTTTTAGGTGGGTAGGGATAGAGATAAAGACGGCAAAGTTATAGCTGGAAGCTTCATTAAGATAGAGTGGCCACTGCCATCCCAAAATTTTCAATAATTTTTTAAGTGATCTAAAAAAAATTAATAAAATTTAATTTTTTTTTAAAAAAAATAAGGGTGTGTACCGGAAAACTTATCGATAAAGTTTTCCGGAAACACGTTCTATACCGGAAAAGTTGGAGAAAGTTTTCCGGTACACACATTTTTTCCTTCTGTACCGGAAATCTTTTTTTTTAGTTTTCCGGAAACATCCTTCTGTACCGGAAATCTTTTTTTTTAGTTTTCCGAAAATATCCTTCTGTACCGGAAATCTTTTTTTTAGTTTTCTGAAAACATCCTTCTGTACCGGAAAACTTTTTACAAGTTTTCCTGAGTGAAAGTGAATTTTGTAAAAAATAAAAATTGAGGATATTTTTGGCATTTTCAAAAAATTGTGGAGGTATAGAGATAAAAGTGGGGTTCAGGATCAAATTTTCTAGAAAGACAATGCACTCGGCCCATCATCAAGGCCCATCTAGTAGCAGGGAGGGGTCATGTTAAATAATCCTTTATTAATGCCAAGAGTGATGAGTTCCGAATGGAACATTAGTTAATTTGATTGCTTTGATTCTAGTATTTAGTTTTTAGGAATGAGAAAAAAAATCCCGTGAGTATATCACTATATGCAGATAATGTCTCTCGTGTATACAATAAATGGATATTTTGATGGATATTTTGATCATGAATATAAAGAGAGGTGCAATAATATATTTATATGTACTCGTTAGTAAAATTAATAAATTTACTATATTTTAATGAATTTTATTTGTGTATTAATTTATTATATTTTTTTGTGATGCATTTTGTTTATATGTTAATATATTATTAACTTTTTTTGAATTGACAAAAAAGATAAAAATTTCTAGATAATTACAAAAAGAAATTGTAAATAAATAATTTTTTATTTAAAAATAATATAAGTTGATATATCTTCTAACGCTCGTACATATTTAAACACTAAAGTTGAATGATACTGTTCTTTATAAAGTGTTATAGAGTTTTATCTCTTATTAATGTTATATTTAAGTTTTGTCAATACATCTCTTACACCCAATACTATTAGACTTAGTGTATAAATATAAATGGTAAGTAACTTGATTAATAAATTAAACATAATTAATCATCCAAAGCCAACTATAATATAAGAAATTTCACTTATTATAAAATCTTATAACTCTACGTCTTATTAATATAGAACTTGAATTTTTCTTAACATTAAATATAACATTCCACTCAATGAGGCGGACATCGTCGGATAATTACCATCCGTACCGGCTGATATTTATTGTCATCCTTAAATTTGACCCATCCTAGGTTCCTATGATGTGTTTGAAAATCATGTAGTAGTTAAATATACACAAGGTCTTCTTGAGTTCCATACTTGGTGGCTAATTTTGCTTAGTTGATTTTAAATGTATTTTGTAAATTAATTCTGGTTTAAATTCAAAAAGAAATGAATTAAAAGAAATTTATTTTGGATATATTCATGTTAAAATAAATTAAACAATAAATTTGATATGAAAAATCAATTCTTAAAGCAACATTTTCAAATTTTAATTTAAAGTTAAAATCAATTTTAAAAACAAAATTAATTTTTTTTGTCTGTAAAATAAAATTAATTTTTATTTTTGTTTTAGAAGAGATAATAAATACTATCATAATTAATTCACACAATTACGAAATCTTGAGTTTGAATCCGAAACTTGAGATCAATTCTATTCACGAAGAAATATATATATCAAAATTAATTATATATTTTTTGATTCATTTTATCTTTTCCAAAATTGAACATGCACTTGAAGTTTGTTGGAGTGAAGAAATGCGCTCGTTTTCTATTTCATATAACAGATTTATAGCGCAAGAAAAGTGAGAAAAAACAAAAGTCATGTTATTACTTTTTGTTGTGATAAGTCTCTATTATCAAGAGCCTAGGCGAGACTCTTTGTCAAGGACTAGACCTATGGAATTCCTACTTATAAGTGTATGAATTCGGATCGTTCTAACACTATTTCTTTGATTTTACTCTCCGTTTCTACTATTGAAAGTATTACAAAAAAAGCGTCGAGTCTTTTCAGCATGTTTTGTCTTCACTCGCATACATTTTAGAAAACTTCTCAGAAGACCACTCACACTTAACTATGAAGTTCTTATGTAATGGATCACTGAAAAGAAGATGCATTTTGTTTGTATAGGTAGTACATACCAATCCTTATAAACCTTCTTTCAACCATATAGATTCATACCTACACGACCTCCAGATCTCTCTCATTCTGATGTGATTTGGTTCATTTATGTGTCTATTTACCTAAAAACGTCTCAAGAGTCGCTCATTGTACGTGCCTTATTCATCGGTGATCACTCCCCGCCTCGTCGACCTCAAGTGTCACACTAAGAAGCTTGGGGAAAGAAAAGGATAGTTTTTATGGGGTTGCATTGCAATTTGCATCCCCTCAAGTGACATTACCCGTCAGCTATGCATTAAAAAGAAGAGAAAAGTTTAATGATTGAGATTTTCATTGGTCTACCTCATGTGAAAATTGTCACAATAATTTTATCTCCTTAAATTTAATTCATTTGCTTGTATGTTGACAAGCCTGCGCTGTGTCTATTGACCTAAAGAATGAAAATAGATTTTGGTGTATTTAGTATGTTTGGAACATGCGTTTAGAACTCATTATGCGTTTCAAGACATTCTTGCCATAATAATATAAAAGCTATAATATCAAACTTTCATGTTGACATGATTTCTTCCCGTAATTTTCCCAAAAGTGTAGTTGTACATAACATACGCTTAGTTGTTTCTGATTTGAATTGATTTTGCCTCTAAAATTGATCTTAACATTTAGATATGATTTATAATTTTTGCTTCTAAACGTGATCTTTATAATTAAATTTATTATTCAATTTACTTTCTTGTGAATATATTCATATATAAGCAATTTCCGCCATCGTAATTTTGCAAAAACTAAAGTGATATGACCAAGGTTACAACCATAAGAATTTTGTTGGCTTTGACATCAATCTTTAAATGGCACGTTCAGCAGCGACTATTAACAATGCATTCTTATATGATCTAAAGATATTTACATGAAGATCTGAAACATGCAAGCAGACAATGGCATGAAAAACTACTCTCTAACACTTATTGGTAGTGGTTTTGTTCATGCAGCCTTAGACCATTCTTTATTTATGGAGCGTTCAGATTTTCATTTCACAGCATTGGCACTTAGTAAATTTACGGGTTTCATCAATGTAACTCGGTTGAGTAAAAAACTCAATGTTACTTAGTAAAAAGGACAAAGATTCTCTCACATCCCTTATTGATGTCTTGAAATAAAAATAATACTAAAAAAAAAAGGAGGGTGAAAATAATACCTGTAGCCAGTAGGCAACAATGGATGATGTAATAAAAAGAGAGAAATAAGAAGAGAGGAAAAAATATGAAAGGGATAGAAGAGAAAATAAATTGAGAAAACCAATACCGTTAAGTTGATGATAGTAATTAATATAACAATAATAACAAAAATGCTTAATTGCAATTTTAGTCTATCTATTTCTACTGATTCACAAAATTAGTCCCATTATTTTAAAAGTCGATAGTTTTGGTCCATCTTTCTGATTTTTTAACTAAAAAGTGATGACGTGAAATATTTTAAATAACGTGACATATGATACGATAATGTAAAATAATTAACACCCATGAAATTTGAATAAAACGCAGTAAAAACTTAACTTTCAGCTTTGAAAATTTCTCATATTTTTAATTTAATTAATGATATATGAATAATTAATGCATCTAGATGGTTTTATATCATAGAATTGTATGTCACGTTATTAAAAATATGTCAATTCCGCATTTTTTAGTTCAAAAATTTGAGTGAGGGACCAAAACTGTCGACTTTTAAAATGGGGGGACCATTTTCGTGAATTGGTAATAATAGAGGGGGAATCATTTTACCCTTTTTCTAAAAAAATAATAACAAGGTTACCAGCAAACTTTGAAAAATGTTATCGGAAAATTAAATTTTTCTAAAAATACTACTGACAAATTTAATTTAAATTTTAGAAACATAAATGTATTTTAAAAAATTTAAAGTGTGAATTTTTCAAAATAATTTATGTCATGAAAAACTCATTTTGGGTGGTGTAAATAATTTGTCATGCACAACCTTGACCTTGCGTCATCCTATGATATGAGCAGTTTCTCAATATTAATTGATTAGGATATATCATTTATTGGATTAATGATATGACCTCATACTATTGCTAATTTTAGAATTGAGAAATAAGGAAACTAAAACATATGTTTAAAAAATCAATTGTTTATTTATATCTATCTATGTCGATAGCTTTGAATTTAATCCATTAATTAACATAGTTATATGACCCCATACCATTGATGCAGACAAGTTAACCACCAAAACAAATTACAACAACCACAAAACAGTCTTCACTAGTATCACTTTCAAAATAAACTAGTAGAAAAAAAACACCATGCACCTAAAAGCATAAAGTCACAATATAATATGATATATAATAATAATAATAATAATAATAATTAATAATAAAAATATAATATACATTTGAGTACTTGTCCAGAAATTACATTGATTCTGAAAGACAATTTTTGTGAAGCTAAATAATCTAGGACAAATGCACAACATTAAATGAAGAAGGGTTGACTAATAATGCCTATATAATTATAAACTCAATAAGGCCTCAAATTGTAGAAGGATTCATTCCTTAAAAAAACAATCTCATTGGACTTTGAATTGGAATTTCTTTCTTTGTTCCTCTCTTTTCTTTTCCTCTCTCAGCTTATTTGTTTGCTCCCTAATAAGCTTCAAATGTTCATTAAATTATGAATGAAACTACGACGACGGCACATTAAAGTGGAAAAGCCACGATATTACAAATGCGAAAACCATACAAGCAAGAAGAAAATTCAAGAAGCGATGGCCGTGCCAAAATCTTTGAGTTTCTGATGAAGGAGCAGTTGTTGAGAGTGTGGATGATGCAATAGCATTGTTATTGTCAATCACATGCTCGGTTGATTCCTCGTTTGCACTGTAAACATTCCGCGCAACGGAATGACAAATTTCACAGGTCCTATAAAAAATTTAAACACAAATGATTAGAAAATTACAAAATTTCAAAACTGAATAGAATTCTGTTTAGGCAAATTGCTACCATTATAATTGTTCAGTAAGATGAGTTGAAGAAAGTAGACAATCATGAAAATTCCAAACATGCCTGCAACAGTGTAATCAAATGTTTTTTAATGTTTGTGAGGGAGATTCAGATTCACATCACTTCAAGTGGATAATGAGCTTCAGTTAAGCTCAAACTGATTGGGAGTACACGAGTTAAAACCCTGACTAGAATCATTGACCAGACTTTACTTACCTCCTGACTGAACTCTGGATTACAAAGACCCTTTTTCCTATGAAACGGAGGGTTAAGACAAAAAAACCCTCACATTACCTCATCTCTCCAACTCCTATGGTCATTCCCCAAAAGCAAATTAAGGACTAAATGCATTGCCAGATGCTACCTTTCAGTCCTTAAATATAAGACCCTCTTGGCAAATTTCATTGTCCATATTTATAAGATCCTCTTTGAATTTTCAATTGTATTAATTATTTCTATACAAACATACCCCTACTTAATCTAAATATTTTTCTGCAATCAACAATAAATACAATAATATTAATGTTAACTAATTCTCTTTCTTGAAGGGAAAACATGTAAAAACAATATTTATTGTCAAAAAATTTAATACAACAACTTTCTTAATTTCCTAGATTTTGTCCAAGGGGTCCTATATTTAGGAACAAAAGTAGTATGTCTGACCCATATAAATAAATTAGAAAACAAAAGGTCATCAATATGGCTAACAAACTCAAAAGTCAAATCATCATATAACATAACACTTGGAGTCTTTTGACTTGCAATAAATGAATTAATTTAAATTCAACAATGTCAATCTCAACCATCCTTTAGCATTAGCATAAAAGTTTATACTAAGTTGTCATGACAGAGATGTTTAACAAATCAGAATAACTCATTTGAAACAAATCAGTAAGGTTTAACCATCCATTAGCCTAATTTGAAACTCCTCTGTATACAAGTATATAGCTGCCTTTAACAAATCCACAACTTAGTTTGGCAAACCATTTAGTACATGCTAGGAATCACAGTGTGTTTGACGAAATCACACTGGCACTATGATTTTGGTGAAGTTGTACAAGCTGCAAAGTGTAGCTTTTGCAAAAATCACAGAGACACACTGTAATTCTGCCAAACTCACGGTCAATCCAATAGGCACTTAGTGGTTTCAACTTTCAATGCTCCAAAACAAAGGAAAAGATGTCATATGAATTATTTGCCACCACCAATGAAGGCACCAATCACAACATACATTAAAAAAAGATTCCAAAATTGAAAATATTCAAATTCTATTCCATTACAATTTCAATTTAGCAATTAAATAATGCACTTGGATGGATTTGTGTCCAAATTCTACCACAACAACAGATCCTTCCTCAACAAATGGCCCCAAAAAAATGCTTTTGAATTGACAACAAAGCATGTAAGGTTTACCAGTCAATCAATAATAAACTATGCCCTTTTCATGAAATTAACAAAAGCATAGAAAACTAGTTTTTAATCTGACTTTTAGGATTGTAATTAAAATTAAGGATAAGCACTGTGCCACTGTATAAAGGTCATAGATGTTATATATTATCTATCTGCAAGTGACACTACAGAACCTGTACATAAAGTATAGATAAATTTTACCTCAAAGAACAGCAACAAGAATCTGGACAATTGTACTGTCAATTCAGTAACTTGTAGTACTCACAAATCACAACAATTATGCAAATATAAAAGTTTTCATCATGCATGTTAAATGAAGTATTAATGAACAAGTTATCTGGGACCAGTTATTTATTTATTATAAATTAAAATATTCTATGTGGCACATCAACAAGCAACCACCAAGATATTTTTGCATACATGAATAATAGTCAGAAGGGGTCAAATCTCAACTTTAAAAGAGATTAAATAAAAATAAAAAAAAAAAACAATTTGAAGGAAGAGTAATATAGAGATTCCTAAATTTCAGAAAAAGAAACAAAGCAACAAAGAATCCCACTGCACTAAGACATGTCAGCAAGCAAATCAGTGGAACTGACTGATGCTTTATTTTTCCATCACCTTCTTTAAATTATTTAATCTTCTAATGACTTTCCTCTTTCTTGAAGAAATAATTGAGCCTGTTTCCTTGCAATTTTTGTTCTTTAAACATTCTAAAATATGCTTCCAATATACTTTTTCCATCATCTTCTACATCTTTACACTCATCATCAATTAAACAATCCTTATCACAAATGACAAAACTTTAATCAATTCCATACTCTATGATAATTGATTTCCCAAATTTCTCAAATAATCAATTTTTTTTTCAAACAGTCAATTTATTATTAGTAATTTGTTGGTATTATGCCGGGATACATTGATTATTAGTAATTTATTAGTATTATGATTTAATTTCTCAATGCCATCAATCAACAAAAGGGTGTCTAATTTTTTTTTCTAAAAGCTTCAAAATTTGACAACAAAAAAATGTAAATTTGACAATTAAAACTAGTAAAAAAAATAATAATAAGGGTTTCATTTGAAACTGACCTATTTCCCTTAATCTTGAACCAAGTTTCAGCACAATTTTTATGAGCAGCAGCTAAATCATCCTTACAAGAACAACCCAATTCAATAGGAGGACCAGATTCATGACTTTCACTTTCCAAACCCATGTGACAAATCCTACAATCTTTCTCCACTTTAGACAAATGCACCTTAATCTCAGGAACCCCAATTCTAATTTCAACCTCAACAGAACAATCAGTGACAGAAGAAACTCTCCCTGAATCATCATCATGAACACCTCCACCAAGCTCAGGATCAGAAACACAAGAAAAACTGTAATCATCATATGAACCACCATTTGTTGAATAGAAACGTGAATAGCTTGAAGTACCATCATCAGCATCAGAGAAACATAAACTACCTTCACCACTCACATCACTTCCAACAACAATAGTACTAGGATGATTTCCTTGTTCTAAATCAACATGGGTCATCTCCAAAGTTGACATTTTTACCACCCCACAAGGAAAAAAAAAGCACAAAAACAAAAACAACAACAACAAATAGAAAAACAAAGTTTTGTTTTCTCAGAAATTGAAACAGAACATGAAATGTCTCAAATTTTGTTACTTTGGGTTTTGTGTAATAATAGAAAAGAAAAGCACATATTTATACATAAACAAATAGTTGAAAAAATAAAGGAATTGAGAAAATGGATTAGGTGACTATTTTCTTCAAACCCATTAATGCAAAGTTCCAAAAGTTTCAAGTTTTGGAACAGGTTGAGGAAAGTTGAATCATTTTAATACTGTTAATGGGGTTGAAGAATGATGGGGGTAAATGTTAAAAGATGGGGGGGTGTGAGGAAGCAAAAGAAAAAAGAAAGAAGAGACGGAGACTAGTGTCGTTGTGGAAGAAGGCAGGGACAGTGACAGAGCCAAAAAACAAACAAACGTGCTGTGAGAGCACACAGGAAACTCTACCATGAGATGACATTGCATTGATAAAGGAGTGTAGCATTCAGGAAAAATAAAGGAAAAAACAAATAATTGGACTCAGATTTTGACACCTATACAAATTGATATATGTTTATTTATTTTTTGATAGATTTTTATGAATAACGTTTAATTTAATTTTTGTAGAAAAGTAAACTAATTTGTTTTTTTGTTACAAAAGAAAAGTAAACTAATTTATTGCAACCGTTAAATACAGTGTTCTTCTTCATTAACAAAATATGTATTTGTACACAATTCACATTCGGTTAAATAGTAATCCCACCTTTTAATAGAGACTAGTTGTTATGCACTTATAATATTTATATGGCGGTTCTTGTTTTAACAAAAACTATATATTTTTATTTTTATTTGTTTAAAAGATATAAATTTTTTGTACTTTTTCTTTTCTATTTTATTGCATTTGATTAGAATATTTATATGCTTTTAAACAATTTTTTTAAAATAAAAAATTATAAATGATATGTCTTTATGAGTGTATTCCTTTTAAAACCTCAAAAAATATTGAGTTCTTTTATTTGGAAGTTTAATATTTTTTCAAATTTAAATTTTCATATAACCAAAATTTTAATACTTTATTACCAATGACATTAATTAACTAAATACACCTTTTAACTAAAATTAAGAGACGTTTTAATAAAAGAAAAAAGTATATTAAGTGATGTTTTTATTTCAATAAAACATATGAATACCGAGTTTGGATTATTTCAATCCAAATCTTCCTCAATTTCTATCAATTCTTTCTTTTCTTTTGATTTTACTTT
>JBBPBQ010020321.1:9479322-9493232 GCA_037974755.1 Cicer yamashitae | reverse complement strand
GAGAAGATACAAATCCATATACATTGTGTTTATTACACTCATAAGTAATTATATTTCCTTATGCATTTAATATAATATTTTCATAATCAATAAAAATAATTTTGTTAAAATATAGTTTCATTCATCACTATTGACGGCTTGTTGAAATAGTAAAATACTAGTATTACTCTTTCTATTCCAAATTATAAATCTCTATTATTTTTTTCACATGTATTAAATTTTTGTGTATATATTTCTAAAACATTCTTTATATATAAATGTATTTAATTTAAATTTTATTTTTAAGATAAATTAGTAGTATTTTTTTTTTGTTAGAAAAGATGGTAAATACTATTATAATTAATTTTCAAAACTACGAAGTCTCGAATTCGAATTTAAAATGAAACGTTCAACTTATCAATATCGATATTTTTCAATTGATCAAGGACTTAAAAATAATTAATAGTATTAATCAAAGAAATGTTTAAAAATATAAAAAAATACATATAGTAATTTAAAAGAGACATATTTTTAGAGATAAATTAGTTTTTGAGAGAGTGTTAGTATTGAGAGTTTATCTTAGCCCTTGTGAAGAAATTTTAAATATCACTCTATTTTGGAGATAGAGCAAATTAATACCATTTCAAGTTTTAAACATAACTTCCTCAAAAATCAATTTTGAGAGTTATCATTCTATTTGAAAAGTCAAATTTATAAGCTTGAAAGCAAACAACACAGATTTCTCAAGATTTGTTCAGCGAAAAATTTGCTATAGTTTAGTAGGTTAGTTTTTCACCATCGGATAATAAAAACTCTCAAAATAAATTTCATAATTATATGTCATTTGTAAATTTGATTTCAAAATCAAGCGATGATAACATAGAAGCGATAAAACACCAAAAATATTATTATCAGATAAACGAGCAAAGTATTAGAATGATTAACGACAAACATACAATAATCAAACATAAATCGTATGAAAAACAATGTGTGTCAACATTAATCGGTTCAAATACATGATAATTAACAAAGATAGTTAAAATTTATATTAATCAGTTAATGGTAAAGATCTTTCAACAAGCTAATAATAAAACAACTCAACACATCTGGAGTGGAGCTATTCACAATCACAACTCATACAATGTTCATTTAGATTTTAAATTAAATTGCAATAAGAATTTAATAAATAGTATAATATTTATAGGGTTAAATAAGTTTTTAGTTCCTATAAAATTATTGTATTTTATTTTCTCCCTATTAATTTTTTTCATACCTTTAGTCTCTACATATATTATTAATTGTTTTCAATCTTAGTCCTTACATGGGACACTCTAAACCAAAATAGTTTAATAGTAAAAAATTTAAATACTTTTTAAAGGCAAATTCACACTAGAGAAAAAATCATTGAAATAAGAGGGTAAAACTCCTTTCAAATTTCATTAAAAAAAATCAAAATAATGGTTTAAAGTATCACATTCATACAAATAAACATAGCTACTCAAAATAATATTAGATTCCTTTATTATAACAATCAAATAGAGTAAATTACTTTTTTTTTGGAAAATACATGGTCAACATTCTAGTCAAAATACATAATTAATTATAAGATAATACTTGATTGTCAATAATTTTATAAAAATATATTTAAGCTTAAGACTCGATAAAATACAAAAGAAGTCTCCTCGCTGATATCACCTATCAGAGTATGAATCACCAACTAACAACCTGAAATACGTTTTACAAACACACACACACAAACAACGAAGATGTGAGTTTCAAAATCATGTTGATAGTATAATACAAGTAAGGAGAACACGCAAGTAATCAACACATAGTCGTATCATACGCATCATAGTATATCAAAACATTCAAGGAATAATATTACAACAAAATTACTCAAAGAAAATCAATACCTCATTATAACATTAAATCATCTAACAATAATTATTATCATATTAGATACACATCAATATGTTGAGGTAAAAACCTTTTTGATATATGTTTTAATGACAACAAATCTTATGAAATGAATGATTAAGTTTTATGAATGGTTATCTACTAATGATTGCACTTGAGTTTTATTTAAGGAACATGAATTGAATAAGTGAACAAGCAAGAAGCCATCAACAAGTGCATAAGTACATTCTCAATTAAAAGATCATTTTGGTTTATCAAGATCATTCTTGTTTATCAAAGAATCATTTTGATTTATCAAAGGATCATTCTTGTTTATCAAAAGATCATTCTAGAAAAACGAAGATCATTCTGGTTTATTATCAAGATCATTCTGGTTATTTCATTTATGGACAAAAGTAAAATGAATAATTTTCCATAGTCTAGACCTTAAGATAAACACATGTCAAGACTACTCAAAACAATACTCAAGCCTACAAGTCTAGCTAAAGGCCCAAAGAAGCAAACAACATCAAGATCAATCTCTAGATTGATGAGCTATGAGCAAAGATAACTAGGATAACAAGAACACTGCTGCTGCACCTTTTTTTGCAGAAAGCACACCATGTTTCTGAGACAAATGACTGACACTAGACAACTACTAAATCACCCATCCACGTTTTCCATACAACACAAAACCAAGAACGTTCTGGTTTTACAAAAAGA
The DNA here is from genome assembly GCA_037974755.1 of Cicer yamashitae. Classification (NCBI taxonomy): domain Eukaryota; kingdom Viridiplantae; phylum Streptophyta; class Magnoliopsida; order Fabales; family Fabaceae; genus Cicer; species Cicer yamashitae. Next base: position 9,490,634 of record JBBPBQ010020321.1, on the reverse strand, counting down.
ACATTCTGGTTATTATCTTTTAAAGACATAATTAAAACATATCATTTTTTACAGTCTAAACCACAATTTAAAAAGTATCAAGACCGATCAAATCAACAGTGAAGCCTCGAACTCGAGCTGAATGCCCAAAGGAGGAAAATAGCCTCCAAATCGGTGACAAGATTGATTTCCAAATTGATGAGTTATGAGCAAGGACGCAAATACGTTGTACTTACATTATTCTGCAGAAAGCTCGACATAATTCTAATTTGGAACAATACCAACTGACATTTCACAGCCCATTCACTCACTCATTCACGTTTTCCATCAGACCCTAAAGCAAGAACGTGCTGAACAACAATATAAACACATGTTTAACTGTTTTAAAGCATATATGACACTTGGGAAATGTTTCCAACGACTATATTCAGTTTAAACTGAATATTCAAAGCCTTTTATCATCTATAAATTGAAGATCAATTGGAAGATAAAAGCAAGAGTGCAATTTACAAATCTACCAACACTTGTTTAAGTAATAACAAGTCAAAAACTCTTCAAGCAAACTCCAGCTCTCTTCACTATATTTATGGATCATCATTTATTGAGTTTGTCTATATTTATCTCAAACAAGTGTTGAGAAGTTTCAAGATCCCAAACACTTTTATCATACACATCATTTGTAACTCAAGTTTATCTTTTATGTTAGATTGAGTGTGGCTGTAAAAATTCTTTCAAGGCTGAAATGTGACTGTAAAATTCCTTTCTAGGTTGAAAGGTGAAGATTGTAATTGATCAAGGTGTGATCAAGAGAAAATGTGTGAAAGAGAACATTCTGATTCTGAAGCACATAGTGAAAATCTCACAGTTGTGAGGAATGGACTAGCCCGAGTTGGGTGAACCAGTATACTTTTTGTGTGTGATCTTTCTATCCCTTATCTTTAATTATTTGCACAAACAAATCACACTTCACTATAAACTAATGTGTTTTATTTACTTCTAACATATCCAGAACATTCTGAACATTCTGTTTCAACCAAAATTGATCTTGAGTTAATTTAAATTAAGCACAAGAATCAAAATTTGAAAAGGGTCACAATTCAAATCCCGTTTCTTGTGATTGACATTGCTACTTCACAATCATAACCAAAAAATTACACGATAGTGCAATGCTATGCATTCTCCTAAAATCTATATGATCCAGATATAATGCCTGCTACTTAGGCAACTTCCACAATAAAAAAATCACATATACCACTGAGAAAAATAAACCTGCCACAAAAGCAACTTTCACACAGAAAATCACCTATACCAATAGGAAAAATAAAACTGCCACAAAAGCAATTTCCATGAAGATGCATATGCCATGACATGGTGATGTATTATCAAAATTCAATATTCCCACACAACCTACTAAGGTCATATCATATGCTTTAAGAAATCACTTGTACAAAATTATCACCTCATTCAAAAATCACTAGGATTATACATCACATGTTCTTATCATGAAAATCATATATTCATAAACAACCATCATAAAAAATCAAAGTTTTCACCTACATATTATGAAGATCATATATTTTTAATTAACTATCACAAAAATCAAAATTTTCACCACACATATCATGAAAATTATATATTCATAAACAACTATCACAAAGTTCAAAGCTTTCACCACACATATCATGAAAATCATATATTCATAAAAAGTATCATAAAAATCAAAACTTTAATCTTTTACATCATAAAAATTAAAACTTTCATCACATACATATAAAAATTAAAACTTTCATCATATGCCACCTAGAAATTCTAACTTTCTCACATATATCATAAAAATGAAAACTTTCAATACATAAAACACAAAACTTAAACTTTATTTAAAATCCTATTTAATTAATAAAATAGTTTATTTTAAAATTTGGGATGTTACACTATAATAAGGACTAAAAGTGAAAAATATGATATTTGTAGAAACTAAAAAGTGTGAATTTTTTTTATAAAAACTAAAAATAAAATACAACAATTTTATAAGAACTAAAACTTTATTTAACTCCTGTTTTATATTTTAATTAATTGATTAAAGTAATCCAGACAATCAACACCACACCGTAGTTGTAGTGTGTTTTCTCATTCGAAAAAATAAGAAATATTCCAGAGACAATGTGGAGTGTTTAACTGATAATTGAATGTAGCAAACATGTTGGAGAATTTGATAGATAAATTGTCTATATGTAATTAAAACTAAGCTTATGACATAAGAGATGTTTTAAAGTTGGAACTAAAAATGACTTGTTCTTATATAATTTTTTTGATGTTATTTATGATTTTGTTTTCTTCGCTTTGTTTGCTAACAGGAATTTATTATTATTATTATTATTATTATTATTATTATTATTATGGGAGTCATTATATTATTTATTAAAAATCTTTAATATTTATTTTAATACCAAAAAGGTATGAGTAAAAAGAAACCAAAAAAGTAGTAACTTATCCAAATTTAAATATAATCAGTTACCAACATCAACGATAATTTAAAAAAAAAAAGAACTTGATATATAAAATCACCAACACTTAGTCTAAAAAGAATATATAAATCACCAACATCAACAAGAGTTTACGATGAAACATATATAACATATAAACTAATTACAGGTGGAAGAAGTCTAAATTCAAACTCAAATAACAATTTGTGCGTGTGAAAGGCTAAACCACGGGCTTTAACTTCATTGACATATTCCTTGCTTTTTGTTTCATTTATCTAGGAATCTTGTTCATTATTTGGGTGTCATATGTAAAATAGCTTACCCAACATAGATTTCATGAGTCTCTATCAGATGATTGTCACAAGAACCGAACAAAAGATGAGATAATGAGTCACACATAACATGATCGCTCCTGCTATTTTATACACTATTTAAAAGTCTAAGGATTATGTGACAACAGGCAATATTTAATATTGGTAAAAAAATAACTGACAATATATATATTTAATAAACATACTAATAAATGTGAGTCAAGGTTAATATTATCACGTGTTTCATATCATGGCGTAAATCCTTGAGCTTCATAAAATTATATAAATTGACCGGTTAAGAATGGGAGCATGGATGTCAATGCTATTTGTATTTGTGGATATTCTTCTGAACTCGTTTAGATTTAGGTAGAAAAAACTACTTTGATTGAATGTCGGTGCATATGCAGTTTTTTTTTTCAAAATTATAACTGGGGATGAGGACGAGTTTGAAGGTATTGATATCACCCGCACCCGTTCTCGAAACTGGTAATATTATTACGATTTTTAAATTATATATATATATGTATATGTTTAGTATTTTGTAAGTATAAAAAATTATAGTCTCATCTCTATAGAAAATATGATTTTCATATTTTTTTAATTTTATTATATTAATTTTAATAAATATGACTTTTAGATTTATTATTTTATGTATTTGAATGAGTGTGGGTGTGGGGAACCCCAACCTCGTTACGGGTGAGAATGATGACTTAAATTTCACATCAAATAAAAAATACAGTACATATTTTTTTCCAACTAATCGGATGTAGAGATGGGAGAGGTAAAATCCGCTCCCAGCCTTGCCATGTTGCTATGTCTGAATAGGAGTTTAATAGTGCATAGTCTCATTGGTGTGTTTTGGTTTCTTATTTAAGTTTTAATTTAAAATTCTATTTTGATGAAAAGAATCTCTAATGATATAATAATTTATAAATTTTCAAAAGTGTGTTGCTTTATCCACTATTGAAGCTGAGTACATTGCTGCAACTGAAGCTTCTAAAGAATTCTTGTGGATGAAGAAATTCCTACATGAGTTAGACCTCAAACAAGACAACTTTGTGTTATTCTGTGACAGTCAGAATGCGATCCATCTCAGCAAAAATCCGAATTTTCATGCAAAGTCGATGCATATTGAGGTGCAATATCATTGGATACGAGATGCACTAGAAATGAAGTCATTCTCAATTGAAAATATTCATACCGATGAGAATGGTTCAGATATGATGACGAAGGTTTTGCATGTGTCAAAGATGATATGCTATAGAAAGAAGGACGACATGGTTGAACAGTACCTTCCCAATTGAGTCGTGAAGGGGAGATTTGTTGGGTGGGCTCATTTCCTAAGTGGAACCCACCAATTTTACTATTATTATTATTATTATTATTATTATTATTATTATTATTAAAGAAAGAAAAAAAAAGGAACAACGTGATTTATTAGGTTTGGCTCATGTGAAGAAAAAAAAAGGATTTTGAAAGCCCTAATAAAATAAAAGTTAACAATGCTGCAAAATTGAAAAACAGGATTGTCGTACGACATAAGAGACAAGGAGGGAGGCAGCCACAGAGTAACAAAGGGAAAAGGAAGGAAAAAAAACATGGTTTCGGTGGTAATGAATTTGTAACAAACTTGCTTCGTTTGGTCTACAATTTTAGTATGTTATTCCTACTACTGAATTTGTTCTTTTAATCTACAGTATTAATATTTTTACTTTCTCTGAGAGTTATTTTGGAATACGCACTTTAGTGGAAGATTGTTTGTTATTTATTTGGTTTCCACCGTTTGGTGATGACTATTGTTGATTAATATTCCCTAGTGTTCCTAGGAAGACTGTGGTGTACCCACTAATTATTATAGTGGAAGTTTTTATTGGACTAGGTCATGTGGTTTTTATTCTCTCAATTTGAGGGAAGTTTTCCATGTTAAAAATTGTGTTTGTCTCATATTTAATTTTCTGCTAATTATTGTTGCTCTGTGGAATTGTATTTTCTATTTGGCCATTTATCTGTACAGATGGGAGGAAAATATTTTGCATTATTGAGATAATTATCTCTATTTTTTTACCCAACAAAAAGTCCTATCTATTTGACTTATCCATTGGATGGACTTCTCTTGCTTTTGGTCATATAATAATGAAAGGGGATGGTGATGTAACTAACTATGGAAATACAACAACTTATGGGGTGTGGCTCGAGATCACAATGGGAATATCTTATTTGCATATTTCTCGTCCATTGATGCTTGCAAATTATGGCAAATTTGTTGGTTATATTCAAGGGTTGAAGTTAAATTTTGATCTTGGGTTCTGACTTATTGATATGAGTCGGATTTAAAAATGGTTGTAGGTCATGTTTTAGACTGGTGAAACACACGACATCCTTGTTTCTTGTTGGATAACCAAATATTTGATATCCTACATCAACTGAAAAATTATGCTTTAATTCACGTTTTTCGTAACGTTAATTAAGTGGTTGATTCCTTTGCCAAACATTATCTTTAGATGATCGTTCCTAATAAGATTTTTTATATAATTCCTTATTTTATCTCTTTAGTTATGTTGACTAATATGAATGTTATAATCATTAGTAGGGGTTCTTAATATTTCCTTTTTTTGGTTTTTGTTGTTGAGGCTTCGCGTTTTTAGCATTTTTTCCATGAAAAATAGACATTTGGGCTAATGGTTAAGGCCCCTAATTTTAATTAAAGGTGTGCGTTTAAAGATTATCGAGTTTTACTTAAAGCTTCACAACATTAATATTTGCTTTAGAACTATAAGTTTGTTGAATCAACCTTGGAGTAATTATTATATTTATGAGTTTTGATTGGCAAAATAAAGCTTTTTACTCTAAAATAAAATAGTATGTGCTCAAGAAACACAAAATTGCAAGAAAAATAAAGCTTTTGACTCTAAGAATAATCTGGAGTAGAACCATACAATTTTTTGAAAGGTGATAAACCTGAGGTGACAAATGATGAAATTCTATTAATAGCATGAAAGACAGTAAGGATTGTTTCATCGCAAAACTCACGTGGAGCTGAAGTAGACAACAAAAGGGAACACACAATTTCAACATTATTTTGATGTTTTTTTTTTCAGCAATGCCAACTTTGATATCATTTTAAATGGGCTTTGATATCATTCTTAAAAAGATAGCTCAAAGGGCGAGGTTGCCCAAACACATATATACATCCACTACCCATAAGCCTCCGCAATGTGAAACTCAAATACAACTTCAATATCCACCTCTCACGCCTAGTGTGGGTCTTGAGTCCAATTCCTATATTGTCATCCTTATTACTAGTGATATTAAAAATTTACAAAACTACTAAAAACAAAATAAGGGATAACCTAATAGTGGAAAACAAATGGCAGAATCCAAGTGATGTCAACACAATAGATAATTTCATAAACCAAGTTTGAGGAGTTTATTTAAAATCATATAATGTTTTTTCTTCAACTTACACACCAACCTCATCATATCTTTCAATCAATTCCTCATATTCTATATATCTCGAAAAACTCAACCAACATCTATAGCCTACACTTCTACAAAAAGATTTAAGTATAATAACAATTTCTTAAAAGGACACAATGAGATACCTTTTGCCCTTGAATTATACATTCAAATGTATCTTGATGAGAATGTTGATAAAGATCAATTATTTGTCTGCCTTGGATGACAATTATATGTACTGCAATAAAATTTTTTTTTGAAGCAAATCGGGAGTGGGCGAATTTTCATTACATCTACAATTTTGGGCTTGAAATTGAATAATTAATTTCTTAGTCATTTGAAAAGATTTGATGGAGATGAGCTATAAAATGTACTTTTTAATTTTTTATTTTATTTTATTTTTTATCATGTTTGAGTATTGCAATTTGAAGTTATGAATTATTTTTATCTTATGAATTTTGACTACACATACATTGAAGAAGAGCTTAATGAAATTAGCGGATATCGAACTTGAAACATGCAGTTCCAATGCCTATCATTTTACTATTAATTAGACCAAATCATTATAGATGATATTAGTTCATTAATGTTGTTATTTTTAAATAATCCATTAGTAGGAAAAGTCGCTATACTCACTAAAAGAAAGGCTTAAAGACATTGTTAGCATGTTAAGTTTCTCAATTATGATATTTGAGACCCTAATGTTTTTTTGAGCAATTTTGGCGCCCACATATATCACTTTTCAGATTTCTTAATCACTCGCTGATGTGTGGTTGGATTTATTTGAAGTCTGTCATAATAAGATACACTGTTTCCACCTAATAATTTATCTCCCTTTAATCTCTTCCCTTTCCATCTCCACAAACCTAGCAATTCATCCAAAAACCAAAAATTCTATGTATACCAACCCAAAATTTCATCCAAAATCGAGACTCATCGCCATTTTATTTGCAAAGTCAAATATAATTGTTTTAGCTACTGCAATTTTCGCAAAGTATGATACATCTTATTTCTAGTCATGAAAAAGAACTAAAATCTCCCTGAACTAAAAATCACGCTCTAAATCAACACTAATGGTATAGACATGAATGGTTGTATCTTATCCTCATTTTTGACAATATGGTCTCTATATGCATACGCAAGATCTCATCCCCTTTATGTGTTGGAAAAAAAAAATAAACAAATAGAGAAATTTAAATAACAATTAAAACATAAGAAAATACCGTTGAAATTCCAAAACTGGAAAAAAAAAAAAAGACTAGAGAATAACATTATGTGAAGATTTTTACAACACATAAACTTATCTCAAATACCCTTACACCCCAATATAACCACACTCTTCAAAGAAAATATCTAACTACCTTCACAAAACTCTAAAACAAGGAAGAGTGAAAAAGATTTAAATTGAAAATGTTTTTGATTGGTGCAAATTATAATGAAAATCTAGAGGAATATATATAACCCTAAACTTCATTTTCCTTTACAATTCCAAGCAACGTGAGACTATTTCAACATACAATATTTCAAAAAATTCTATCAATCTCCTTCTTGATTGAAAATTATATATCTTCATTCAGCTTCCGTTGTCTACACCGACTATCATAGTTCAAAAGAACTATAATACTTAACCATAAAAAAACATACTTCACCTGAAGCTAAACCACTTTAAGAATTTGTTCTCTATGCTGAAAAATATGGTGCAACTTCCATGTTGGCTTTCTCAAGAAGTTATTCAACAACCGACATAATCTCATACCATTGCTTGCATCAATGTCAACCAATGCCCTTGTGCTAATTTATATCAATAATTCATCATTTACATGGCAACGCAAAAATACCATAAGGATACACTTCTAATTTTTTTGCAAAGATAATCATCTCCCATCATGAGGAAAATCGCTAGCATTAGACTTAGAGTCATTGTCTAACATTTCTTTACTAGGACAATTATTCTTCACATGCTCAGGCTTTCCACATTTTAGAATTATTCCTTGGTTTTCTTCACATAAGGCCTACCTCTAGATACCAAAACTAAGTTTGAAGAAGTGTTTGAAGTAACAATGTCAATTATAAGAAAGAGGGGTTTGAATTATAATTGCCCCTTTTTAAAATTTCTGTTAAAAACTAAAGTGTTTAACTCAAGATTGATCTTGGTAACAAACGAAGAACGTTCTTGGTTAGTGGAAAGAAAAACGGCAATATTAATTTATCAATATAAAAACTGATTGTAAGACAAAAAGTAAATAAAGATAAGGAAAAAGAGATCACACAAGGATATATCCTGGTTCACCCAACCAGGGTTACATCTAGTCCTCACAATTGTGAGATTTTCCACTAAGTGCTCAAAGCAAGAACGTTCTTGGTTTTTCACACAACTTTCACATATCAATCTTGATCTATTACAAAGTTCTACCTTTCTACCTAGAAAGGATTTCCACAAGTTACCTTACACTATTTCAGAAAGGATTTTACAAGCTAACTTTTAAATCATAAAAGGATTTTTAAACACTACTCAAGCTATGTCAACAATATAGCCTTGAGTTACAAAGTAATGATTTTTGAGATTGTTAGAATCTGAGTATGCTCAACTCTTGTTTGAGAATAGATTCTAGATTTTAGAACTCAGTAAGTACTGATTCTAATATCACACTAAGGACCAAACTAAAACTTTGAATGATTGAAAAGCTCGAGTATGATTGAATGAGTGACATTTTGCTTTTTACTTTGAGTTCTGATATGTTCTTCATCGTGAGGCTTTATTTATAGGCTTCAAGAGAGCTTAGGACAGCTTAGTTGACCGTTGGAAATAGTCCAACTGTAATGAGTAAGTGAATGGATAAGATCAAGCATAAAACAAGAATGTTCTTGCTTAAAACATGACTGTTCTTGTGAACCAAGAACAATCTTCAAATTTGCTTTAAGATGAGCTGACTTTTGTTCTGATCTTGACAGTTGTCTGAAGTGATCCCATGCCTTGAATCACGTGTGCAAGTCTGTCTTGAAAGTACAACAGTAGTGTTCTTTCCAGCCTGTCAGTTTGTACTTGCACTTGCTTAACTTGGAGAATGATCCTGCTTTATGTATTTTGAGAAGCAAAGTTTTTTGCCTTCGAATTCTGGAGTATTTCTTGCTTAGATTGATCCTTGTATATTTCTGATGAAGATGTGGAATGGATTACAATTCCTGGATCTAGTTTTTTATATAGAAATCTGATCATTCTTGATAATCTGCAGATGTGGAGAACGTTCTTCATTTTTTCAGAATCTATCAAGAACGTTCTTCGTTTCACTAATTTGGCTTTCTTTATTTTAATAAAATCTGCTTTGTAAAGCTTGGTACCTATCTTGTTTAACACACTTAAATACACATGTTAAATACCAAAATACTTAGAATCATAATTAGAAGTCTTAATTAACCTTTTGTTTAATTATCATTAAAACATTAATTTGGGATTTTGTCTCAAAAGGGTTGTCCTTTAGTTTTCAACTTTCTTTCTTCAGAAATAATTTTGCTTGCAACTTCTTTAAAGCTCAAAACTTATTTCCCATAAATCAAAACAGGTTTGATTTGCCCATAGGAAGATGTAAGAGATCATATGAGTCTTAACCCTATATCTTCATCTTCAATCTTCACTCAAATGGCTTCTAATTTAGAGGCAATACCATTGGGAGCACTTAGATGATCATATACTTTCATATTTTCATCCATGCGTAAGTTATGAAACTGTTCCTTCAATAACAACCAACTTGAGATGTCTTTTGCCTAATATAGCCCTCCAAGTTTCTCTCAAAGCTATTTGGATGTCGACTTGTCTTGCACATTAGCAAGAATATTCTTAGCCAAACATAAACGAATTGTACTTGCAGCTCTCAAATATAATTCCTCCCATTTTCCTTTGTCTATGTCGAAAATGTTTCCTTTCAGTGCCTTGTGTAATTCTGATTGTATCAAAACATCTTTAACTTGTATTTTCCATAAGACAAAATTGATTTTCCCATAAAATTTCTCTATGTAAAACTTCACCTTAGTTGGCAAATTTGACATTGCAATGTTATGAAAGTTGTAAACCGTGCCACGGATCCTAGGAAAGAGAGGTGAGTCACAAATGACAACTTAATAACCAAATCTTTCCTTAGTCATGATCATGCATAAACAGAACTTCCATAGTATCAAAGCTCTTTTATGATGTGGAAGATCAGACAATGCGGCAACTATAGAGCATACTAAGAATTTAATATCATACTAAACCAAAAGCTACTGAAACTAGATGTTGGAAAAAATAACAAATAGAGAAATTTAAATAACAATCAAAACACAAGAAAATAACACGGAAGCTACAAAACAGGAGAAAAACACCAAGACTAGAGAATAACACTATGTGAAAATTGTAACAACACGTAGACTTCTCTCAAATACAATCATACTCTCCAAAGAAAATATTATCTTACTACCTTCAAAAAACTCTAAACGCAAGAGAGAAATAAAATAGTCAAATATAAACTTAAAGTGTTTCTGACTAGTGCAAATTGTAATGTAAAACTAGAGTCATATAGGTAACTTTGAGCTTCTTATTCCTTTACGATTCCAAGAAATATGGGTTTATTTCAACATATAATATTTCAAACAACTCTAACATTATGATACTCCCTTTCACTGTAACCAAACCATTTAGTAATATTTAACATAACAGATAAAACAAAAGCCATAATCAAACAATTCAATTCTTCGGTTAATGGATTTGAAGGCATAATACAAATCTAAGCATTACCTCAACGAAAAAAAATGAATTGTGGCTGAAATGTTATCCATTGACCTAGATTTATCAATACGATTTGTAATTGGATCCTCCATTCCAAATGCAATAGAATTAATATATGTGTAATCGTGCGAACCACAATTCTCTCTGAGTGCGATTCAAAGTCGGGGATTGACCATCACTGTTGAAAAATTACGACAAAATAGAAAAGGAAGAGTGATGTATTAACCTTTCGTTGGTAAGTGAAGAAGTGGAAGAGTAAGGAGTTAAAGGTTTTCAACGATGCAGTGATGATGAAGGTGTTGGAAAACACAAGAAGGGGGGGGG
>JBBPBQ010020321.1:9456718-9467156 GCA_037974755.1 Cicer yamashitae | reverse complement strand
TTTTTTTTTTCTGGTCGATGTAGAATATGAAAAATTACCTCTATTTTGTGAGGTATGCCACATTATTGACCATGCCAAGTCTATTACAACCAAGTTGGTTTGAATAACTATGACTCTTACCTGTTTTGATGATAACAAAATTACTTTGTGGAAAAAATTTAAACCTCTAATATTTTGTAAAGTTCCCTGATCAGGTATTTTATATGACGTTATGTTGCATCCTTTGATGTTGGATACAAGTTAAAGGAACATGACCTTGGCGAGGATTTTCAAGAGTCTGAACAAGATGTTCATGAGCCTGAACATATGGATTACAAGGAATTTTTGCAGCAGTACGTCGAAGAGCAAGTTCAGCAGCTCGGATTCCACGGAGGACCATTTGTGACATTCGTGTTGACACAACACCATATGGTTCGTAGGATATGAGAAAAAGAGATATATTTTAATTAATTAATTTTTTAATTAAGAATAAGTATATATTATATTTAGTACATTTTTTTTCAATGAAATTTAGTAAATGATTTTATTGTTATGTTTTTTAATTACTCGTAGGATCGTGGCCCTTTGAAGGCGATCACACATGGCTTGAAGCTGAAGAAGTTTGTTGAAGTACTTGTACCAGATGTTGTTCAACATTTGATTCAAGAATCTGGACTGGTACATTTGTCTTCAGCTTATTTGATGATGGTGGATGCTGGTATGATATATGCATTTATAGAAAGGTGACATAGAGACACCAACTCATTTAATATGCCATTTAGAGAGATGATGATCACATTAGACGACATCACAACTCTTCTTCACATTCCATCCCGCGGTAGTTTTTTCGATGCACCAATAAATATGAACACTACTAATGCTGCCAGAGCTGCACATGAGCTGTTGAGAGCAACCTGGGAGGATGTAGTTACTGAGATAAATTATAACAAATGTGCACAATATAGACTGCAGTGGTTGCGTGATTTATATAAATGTCTCATTCAAACTAACATGTTTGAGTGTGCTGCTAGAACGTACCTATTGCATTTATGTTGGCAGCACTATTTTTGCCGACAAGACACACACTCGTGTGGAGGCGAAATACATAAGTTTGTTCATTGATTTAGATCATTGTCGGGACTATGCATGGGGTACCGCTGCATTGGTTGTGCTATATGACAACCTGAGAGATTGAGCTGTTCATGACACTAGATAATTGAGAGGTTACATGACCCTATTACAGGTATATGATTCATATTAAGTTCTGTTATTTATTTATTAAGTTGTATTTTTAATTTACTAAATTGTCTTTTATTTTTGGTGCAGTGCTTGATTTACGAGCACTTTCCTAACATCTGTGAGCGGGGCGATATTGGAACGGTTCCTGCGCATATTCTAAGAGCCCGTAGGTGGACTGCAAAACACGTTGTTGAAGGTGTACTGCTAACATACCGTCGAAGACCTGATGCTATGTTGCTTGAGAATGTATTGTTTACACCATACGATGATGATCGAGCTAATCATCCTTTCAGAGTCTATCTCCTCTAGCGACGTTTTATGGAGAGGCCATTGCAGACTATTATGCTTGGTACGTAAATGTTTCACATCCTCTGATCCTCCCAGATGCTCCACCTGCCAGTCCACCTACTGCTGCACATGTTAATCCACATGTTCCATTATCTTCTACACAAGCTGGTCCAACTTTAGCACCAGACCGTAGAGCAGCCGAGCTTTTACGTAGGGCCATACAGATGGTAAATCCAGTGGGTGAAGTTCATAAAATATTAAGTGAGTTACTCTGCATGTTCCCGGGAGACGATTAGTAGATTTTATTATGTATGATATATATTTTGTATTATCAATATTTTGTATAATGAATTTCTATTCTAATATCAATATGTTGTGTTATCTATGCTATAAGTAAATGATTAAAAGTTCAACTTTAACTCGATACCAAAAAAGAAATACAATTGTTTAAAAACTTCACACATATATACTAATCTTCATTTAATGAAATACAAGATGATTTGATAAATGATGGATCTATGTGTTCTCAATGATTAAGACGTCCTGCATAAGATATTTCCCATGTCTTCGCACAATCACTACAAAAGTTTCACCATTTCTATGAGGTAGGTGGCAAAGGACAATTAGACTTCAATTTTATCTGAACAAGAAAATATTAAACATTAATTTACTATCAAACAATACTATTAAACATCGATCATAAATTTTACCTATACCCAATGAGTTTCATTGAAAAATCCAATTGCTATTAAAGAATTAAGAGAAGAATCATTTGATGGTGATTTATTCAGCGGAAAGAATGTCATATTCAAATCACGAGATAATGACACCAATATGACATTATATCTTGTTGCTATCATGTAACCCAACTATGGTATAGTCATCCACTCATCTTTTTCTTGAGCACCAAAACTAGAAATCTTCAATGAGTTCCGCACTGTTTCAACGTTGTCATCGAAAACATTGGAATAAAGATCTTGATGTAGATTGGTCTCTTTATCCAAATGTGTTCGAACTAAAGGCCAAGATTCTTCGGTCTAACCTAATAATGTTGCAACTGTGCGATAACCACAATTTCTATTAGGCACAACATCTATTATGTCTGCAGATTCTTGAGATAGTTGCCTTGTAGAACGCCGAGATGATAGATTTACAGAACGCTGAGATGGTTGCTTTGTAGATTCTTGAGATGGTTGCTTTGCAGAATGTTGAGATGGTTGCTTTGCAGAATCTTGAGATGCTTTGCAGATTTTTGAGAGGCATCAACATGCTCCCAATATGAAGGATCACGAGGAGCATCAAATTCTTTTCTCTTTTTAGTAGCTCCCTTGGTTTTTACTTTATCAGGTGGTGGATGCATTGTTGTTGTATGTGGAAATACAAACTCACGCACTTTTGCCCAGAATATCCTTTGACCAACAATATCTTGTGTCTTCATGTATGCTTTCATTGCCTCCCACTCTTCTAAAAATTCATATTCTGATAAAGATTATTCATTCTCCAATTCATGCTCCATAGTCTAATTTTCTTACAATATTACCCTTTACAATTTTATATTTTATGTTTATCTTCTCAATAACTATCCTACGACAATTTCATTTTTCATATTGCACCGTTCTTTATCGTTTCTTTTTATTAGTAATCTAATTTGTTTGTAATCAAATGATTACTGTTTTAGTGAATTTCACTTATTTTATTTAAAATTAAAATAAAAAATACATAAAAATTATCTTTCATCATTAACATACATTAGTGCAATAAAAAAATGAACAGTTAAGAGTGTTTGTTCCAACACTAATAAAAAGTTTAATTGTAGTTTTGGTTTTATTTTTATCAATCAACGAAATAAGTCTCTCTATTTTAAAAATCGACAGTTTTGGTTCTTCTATCAAATTTTTGACCTAAAAACTGACGACTATTTTAAAGGTTGAAATATTTTATTCCTCTATTTTACATGTTATTAATTAAGTTACAAATATGAAAAATTTATGAAGTTGAAAGTTAAACTTTTACGGTGTTTTATTTCGATTTTATAGGTGTTAATCATTTTATAGTACCGTATCATATGACATGTTATTCAAAACATGTCATGTCGCCATTTTTTAGTTAAAAAATTAGATGATTGAATTCAAATTGTCGATTTTTAAAATAGAATAACCAATTTCATGAATCAGTAAAAATAAAGAGACTAAAACTTTAATTAAACCTAATCACATAGAAAAACTCAGCTTATGTAGTTTTTTTTTTGTGTGGTCAAATCTCAGCTTCTGTATATGTAGTTCTACTATGTACTTGGCCATAGCTTATTAGATCTCACTTTGATCTTTTTCCTCAATTTGTAAAAAATTCAATTTAATCTTTACTATTTTTATTTTATTTCATTGAAATTTTTTGGATTCATTTTGTACTTATTAAATTTTGTGTTTTTGAAATTTCTGATAGACAAAAAAAATTGAGCAAAAAATTTTCCTACAAATTTTTTATTTTCGAAATTTTCATTAGGCAATTAAAAAATTGAGAACAATTTTTACCTATCTAAGTTTTTGTTCTCTAAATTTTTAATAGACAAAAAAGTTAAAGAAAAATCTTTGTTAATCAAATATTTTATTTTCAAAATTTTTGGTGGACAGAAAAATAGTTGAGAAAATTTTTGTCTATCAAATCTTTTCGTTTTTAAAATTTTCTATAGGCAAAAAAAATTCAGAAAAATTGTTGTCTACAAAATTTACGGTTCATAATAAAAAATTGAGAAAGAGTAAAAAAAAAAATTATCTACGAAATTTTTTATCCGCAACAAAATCTTTTTTCGAATTTTTGAAAAGCAAAACAAAAATTGAGAAAATATTTACTTATCAAATATTTTCGTTTTCAGTAGACAAAATTTGAGAAGAATTTTTGCCTACTAAAATTTTTGTTTTCCGAAAAAATTTGTTTTCAAAATTTCTGGTAGGTTAAAAAAGTTGAGAAATTTAAAAAATAAATTTTTCAGTAGTTATTTTGTTAATGGAAAATGAAATTTTTATTCAAGAATTTGAGAGAAAAAAAATATTTTGTTCAAGAAAATATATGCAAATTGTGCGAATTTTTTATTACCTTTATTATTGACTAGGGGTATTTTTGAATGTTTAAAATTACGAATATAGAGTTATGTGTAACGTGGGAGTACAAAATTAAATTTTCTAGCTTATACCTTTATTTGGTTTGAATGAATTTTGTTGGTTTCTTAAAAAACATATCAATAAAAACCCATGAGCCCAGTATTGAGTGAAATAGATAAAGTGAGCCCACAACTAGTGAGAATTTTTCTCCTCACACCCCTACATTTATCCTACCCCATTAATTTTATTATACTTCCAATTTTCCAAATTCTCATTTTCCTAGTAACTTGGAGGAAGTTTAACGAAATACACTTTTTCTGAACTAGTAAATTTTAACCAAGTTTATTGGTATATATCTTCGAACCAGTAAACCTCATCAATGTTTTCGGGACATTGTTTTCAACTGGTACACTTGTTCATAGTTTATTGGTGCAAAATATCCATGCTATGCATTGGTAGTCGCAAGTATATGATGGTAATTCCTTGAAAAGACTGTAATTTTGAAAAATACCCAATTGTGAGAAACTGAACATGATACTATGCAATTATTGTTCAATGGTAGGACATTTTTAATGGTAGGATATTTTATACTTACTAATAGGAGTTTGTGCTGGTTTAATATACATTATTTGTATTATGTGTTAACAAAAACTAATGTTTACTATAAGTTTTCTAATTTTTAGATAACGATAACAAAATAGAAAAATTATGCCAATATTTATGGTCATAATATCCACATAAATTATAGAAAATTAGATTCACTCAGAAATTCAAAGTCTATAGTTTATAAAAATTCGTACACCAAAACTAATTTTCACAAAAACTTATAGATTTCATTTTCTCAACAAATCATTTGCATGCATGTCTTTAAATTTATTATCAAAACAAAAATTTAGATTCACTTAAATGTGTAAGTCAAGATTAACAAGCGATGATAAAAATTAAGCACATGAATGTTTATAATCAGCCCCAAAATTTTAAACAAGAAGGAAAATTAAGGAAATGTTTCATGCTCACCGTGCTTTTAACTTGGAATTGCTCTTGGTTCTTGAAGTAAATATTGGGTATTAAACTCCTTTTCTATGGGGAGAAAGACTCAAATATTGTTGCCCGATTGTCTCACTTATTTAAGTGGAGAGAAATCTTGTTAGAGTTGTAAGAGAGAGACAATTTTGAAGAAAAATGTAGCCACCAAAAGAGAAAAGAGAAGAGTAAACTTTATTCCTGATTTTGTCAACAAATCTCATAAAAATATCGATTGCGCATTCGTTAACCGTTGGATCGAACTGATTTGTGGACAGCAGGTTCGCAACAATAGCATATTTTGGGGGTATTTTTCTTCTTATTGCTTTTCATTTGTAAGCTTTAGTGTTTTGTTATTTTGGCTGGTTGTAGACACAATTTGTGCATCAATTTGAAACTCTCTTGTACCCTTATTTGATTATAGTGAAGTTATTTATATGGTCTGAACGGCGTCTGGTTTTTACCCTTGCATCAAGTGGTTTTCCATTTTAAAATATCGATGTTACCTACGCGTTTTTATTTGATCAATTTGCTGCCATATATTTATTGTTGCTTTTCACGAGTTCTTTTAAGTTAGCAAAATTTTATATTTGTTGTGTATTTTTTGTTATCGTGTTTCTGTGTTTATTCCTCTCAAAGTGGCATCAAAGCTCTTGGTTAAAGGGCTATTTGACTTGCTTGAAGGATGAAGGCAAATATGAATATAAAGATAATATGCTCGAATGGTATTAATTACCATTTATGGAAGGGCAAGATGAAAGATTTGTTATTTGTGAAAAATATGCATCTTCCTATTTTTGGTTCTAAAAAGCGGGATGGTAAATCTACGAAATAATGAGAGAAGATACGAAATAATGAACATCAACATGTATCTGGTTTTGTTAGGCAATATGTAGAAGATAAATGTTTATAATAATATTGTTACTGAAACAAATGCACAAACTATGTGAGAGAAGATACATATTTTGTTTGCCTCTAAATCAGGGATAATAAATTTTTCTTGCTGAATAGTTTCATAAATTTGAAGTATAAGGAGGAGACGTCTATTTCAGACCATTTGAGTGAATTTCAGGGGCTCATTGATCAGATGTCAAGAATGGGTATCAAGTTTGATGATGAGCTCTTAGTACTATTTCTATTCTTATCTTTACCAGAGTTTTGGGAGACATTTCAGGTTTTTTGTGGAAAAAGGAGAATACAGGCAAGAAAGGTAAGCAAAAACAAAGCGATCATGATGATGATAATGATGATGGTCGTGTTACTACTGCCACTATTGATCATCTTGTTACTCTCTGTGATTATGAGTCAATTAATCTATTATTTGATGAGAGCATGTGAATAATTGATAGTGGTGCTACACTACATGTTACATTGAGGAAGGAGTTCTTCACATCTTATACTTCATGTGACTTTGGAGTTTTGAAGATGGGTAATGATGATGTATCTAAGGTAATTGGTGTTGGCGATGTATGCTTGCAAACCAACATGGGAATGCAATTGTTGCTTAAAAAGTCAAACATGCTCCAGATATTCGCTTCTATATGATCTCTGTGTATATGCTTGATGATAATAGTTTTGATAATCATTTTGTTTCTAGAAAATAGAAACTCAGCAAAGGTAACTTGGTTGTGGCTAGAGGGGGAGAAAATTAGTAAATTGTATTAGACAAAAGCTTTGGTTGCTACAGATAGTGTGAATGCTGTGAATGTGGAATCATCTTTGTGACACCGAAGGCTTAGCCATATTAGTGAAAAATGGTTAAATTGTTTAGCCAGAAAGGATGTGCTTCTAGGATTGAAGAATGTAGATTTGGAGAAATATTCTCACTACATGGTTGATAAACAAACTAGAATATCCTTCAAAAGATATTCTCCCTCTAGAAAGTCAGAGTTTCTTCAGTTGGTGCATTCTGACGTTTGTGGCCCTATAAAGGTAAGATCTTTTAGTGGTGCAGTTTATTTTGTTACTTTTATTGATGGGTGTTCCAAGAAACTATGGGTTTATGCTTTGAAGACAAAAGACAAAGTGTTGAAGAAGTTCAAACAATTGCATGCTTTGGTTGAGAGGTAGACAAGCTAGAAGATGAAACTTGTTCGTACTAACAACGATGATGAATATTGTGGACCATTTGATGTCTATTGCTAACAACATGGTATATCACATGAAAAGACTCCTCCTAAAACTCCTCAGTTGAATGGTTTAGCAGAGAGGATGAATTGAACACTTGCTGAGAGAGTGAGGTGTGTACTCTCCAAAGCTAAGTTGCCTAAACGTTATTGGGATGAGGCATTGTATATGGTGGTACATGTTATTAATTTTACTCCTACTGTCGCTTTGAATAGTGAGGTACCAGACAAGGATGAGTTCTCTTCCTATATGAAGAAAGATTCAAATATTTTAGCTTATGTGTTTGGATAGGGAGAAAACATGTTCACATAGTAGCAGGTTTTTGAGGTGTTTTTCTTCTTCTTACTTTTCATTTGTAAACTTTAGTGTTTTGTTATTTTGACTGATTGTAGGCATAATCTATGCAACATTATGAGACTCTTTTGTACCCTTATTTGATTATAGTGGAGCTATTTATTTGGTCTGGACGACTCATGGTTTTTACCCTTGCATTGAGGGGTTTTCCACGTTAAAATATCGGTGTTATTTACGTGCTTTTATTTGATCAATTTGCAGCCATATATTTGTTATTGCTACTCACGGATTCTTGCAAGAAAGAGGAATTTTGTATTCAATGCATATTGCTTGTTATCGTGTTTATGTGTTTATTTCCATCGGTAAATTGATGATCAACCCTAATCCCTACTATCAGCTCCATCAATCACATATTAGATGGAGAAGATGAAAATATAGACATGCAAGGTTTGATCATGTACTAACTCTTAAAGATGAAAGTTTACCCCAAATTTGATCTTTATTTAATTCTTTTGATGGTTCTCTAGGGTGTAGATGATAGTAGAAATGAAAGAGAAGACATGCATGAGGTTATATTCAAGAAAAAGAAACTCAAAATGTTGCTGCCATAAGAGAAATTTTTGTGTGGTAGGGAAAGAGAGGGAGGAGATAATGAATAGAAGCAAAATGAGATAATGAGAGAAGTGGTAGTGTTGATGACTTAGAAATTTTTATTTTTATTTTTGGAGGTTGCATAAAAAATGAAACCAATCAGCTCATCTCGTTATTAAAATAGGTGGCCAAGAGTTCTAGCTAATATAGTATGGTAATGTGTCATTTGGGTGACTGGTTTATTAAATTATCCATAATCTTCTCATCTATTATTTTAAGTGTCTTCAATATCACTATTAAGCTAGATTATCTTATATCTCTATTTCTCAATTTTTTCACACTTAGTTCAGATTTTTGTTGCATGTGGGTCTTGAGTCTAATTCCTATATTGTCATCCTTATTACTAGTGATATTAAAAATTTAAAAAACTACTAAAAACAAAATAAGGGATAACCTAATAGTGGAAAACAAATGGCAAAATTCAAGTGATGTCAACACAATAGATAATTTCATAAACCAAGTTTGAGGAGTTTATTTAAAATCATATAATGTTTTTTCTTCAACTTACACACCAACTTTATCATATCTTTCAATCAATTCCTCATATTCTATATATCTCGAAAAACTCAACCAACATCTATAGCCTACACTTCTACAAAAAGATTTAAGTATAATAACAATTTCTTAAAAGGACACAATGAGATACCTTTTGCCCTTGAATTATACATTCAAATGTATCTTGATGAGAATGTTGATAAAGATCAATTATTTTTCTGCCTTGGATGACAATTATATGTACTGCAATAAAATTTTTTTTTGAAGCAAATCGGGAGTGGGCGAATTTTCATTACATCTACAATTTTGGGCTTGAAATTGAATAATTAATTTCTTAGTCATTTGAAAAGATTTGATGGAGATGAGCTATAAAATGTACTTTTTAATTTTTTATTTTATTTTATTTTTTATCATGTTTGAGTGTTGCAATTTGAAGTTATGAATTATTTTTATCTTATGAATTTTGACTACACATACATTGAAGAAGAGCTTAATGAAATTAGCGGATATCGAACTTGAAACATGCAGTTCCAATGCCTATCATTTTACTATTAATTAGACCAAATCATTATAGATGATATTAGTTCATTAATGTTGTTATTTTTAAATAATCCATTAGTAGGAAAAGTCGCTATACTCACTAAAAGAAAGGCTTAAAGATATTGTTAGCATGTTAAGTTTCTCAATTATGATATTTGAGACCCTAATGTTTTTTTGAGCAATTTTGGCGCCCACATATATCACTTTTCAGATTTCTTAATCACTCGCTGATGTGTGGTTGGATTTATTTGAAGTCTGTCATAATAAGATACACTGTTTCCACCTAATAATTTATCTCCCTTTAATCTCTTCCCTTTCCATCTCCACAAACCTAGCAATTCATCCAAAAACCAAAAATTCTATGTATACCAACCCAAAATTTCATCCAAAATCGAGACTCATCGCCATTTTATTTGCAAAGTCAAATATAATTGTTTTAGCTACTGCAATTTTCGCAAAGTATGATACATCTTATTTCTAGTCATGAAAAAGAACTAAAATCTCCCTGAACTAAAAATCACGCTCTAAATCAACACTAATGGTATAGACATGAATGGTTGTATCTTATCCTCATTTTTGACAATATGGTCTCTATATGCATACGCAAGATCTCATCCCCTTTATGTGTTGGAAAAAAAAATAAACAAATAGAGAAATTTAAATAACAATTAAAACATAAGAAAATACCGTTGAAATTCCAAAAC
>JBBPBQ010020321.1:9438550-9450800 GCA_037974755.1 Cicer yamashitae | reverse complement strand
TACAAATCCATATACATTGTGTTTATTACACTCATAAGTAATTTTATTTCCTTATGCATTTAATATAATATTTTCATAATCAATAAAAATAATTTTGCTAAAATATAGTTTCATTCATCACTATTGACGGCTTGTTGAAATAGTAAAATACTAGTATTACTCTTTCCATTCCAAATTATAAATCTCTATTATTTTTTTCACATGTATTAAATTTTTGTGTATATATTTCTAAAACATTCTTTATATATAAATGTATTTAATTTAAATTTTATTTTTAAGATAAATTAGTAGTATTTTTTTTTGTTAGAAAAGATGGTAAATACTATTATAATTAACTTTCAAAACTACGAAGTCTCGAATTCGAATCTAAAATGAAACGTTCAACTTATCAATATCGATATTTTTCAATTGATCAAGGACTTAAAAATAATTAATAGTATTAATCAAAGAAATGTTTAAAAATATAAAAAAAATACATATAGTAATTTAAAAGAGACATATTTTTAGAGATAAATTAGTTTTTGAGAGAGTGTTAGTATTGAGAGTTTATCTTAGCCCTTGTGAAGAAATTTTAAATATCACTCCATTTTGGAGATAGAGCAAATTAATACCATTTCAAGTTTTAAACATAACTTCCTCAAAAATCAATTTTGAGAATTATCATTCTATTTGAAAAGTCAAATTTATAAGCTTGAAAGCAAACAACACAGATTTCTCAAGATTTGTTCAGCGAAAAATTTGCTATAGTTTAGTAGGTTAGTTTTTCACCATCGGATAATAAAAACTCTCAAAATAAATTTCATAATTATATGTCATTTGTAAATTTGATTTCAAAATCAAGCGATGATAACATAGAAGCGATAAAACACCAAAAATATTATTATCAGATAAACGAGCAAAGTATTAGAATGATTAACGACAAACATACAATAATCAAACATAAATCGTATGAAAAACAATGTGTGTCAACATTACTCGGTTCAAATACATGATAATTAACAAAGATAGTTAAAATTTATATTAATCAGTTAATGGTAAAGATCTTTCAACAAGCTAATAATAAAACAACTCAACACATCTGGAGTGGAGCTATTCACAATCACAACTCATACAATGTTCATTTAGATTTTAAATTAAATTGCAATAAGAATTTAATAAATAGTATAATATTTATAGGGTTAAATAAGTTTTTAGTTCCTATAAAATTATTGTATTTTATTTTCTCCCTATTAATTTTTTTCATACTTTTAGTCTCTACATATATTATTAATTGTTTTCAATCTTAGTCCTTACATGGGACACTCTAAACCAAAATAGTTTAATAGTAAAAAATTTAAATACTTTTTAAAGGCAAATTCACACTAGAGAAAAATTCATTGAAATAAGAGGGTAAAACTCCTTTTAAATTTCATTAAAAAAAATCAAAATAATGGTTTAAAGTATCTCATTCATACAAATAAACATAGCTACTCAAAATAATATTAGATTCCTTTATTATAACAATCAAATAGAGTAAACTACTTTTTTTTTGGAAAATACATGGTCAACATTCTAGTCAAAATACATAATTAATTATAAGATAATACTTGATTGTCAATAATTTTATAAAAATATATTTAAGCTTAAGACTCGATAAAATACAAAAGAAGTCTCCTCGCTGATATCACCTATCAGAGTATGAATCATCAACTAACAACCTGAAATACGTTTTACAAACACGCACACACAAACAACGAAGATGTGAGTTTCAAAATCATGTTGATAGTATAATACAAGTAAGGAGAACACGCAAATAATCAACACATAGTCGTATCATACGCATCATAGTATATCAAAACATTCAAGGAATAATATTACAACAAAATTACTCAAAGAAAATCAATACCTCATTATAACATTAAATCATCTAACAATAATTATTATCATATTAGATACACATCAATATGTTGAGGTAAAAACCTTTTTGATATATGTTTTAATGACAACAAATCTTATGAAATGAATGATTAAGTTTTATGAATGGTTATCTACTAATGATTGCACTTGAGTTTTATTTAAGGAACATGAATTGAATAAGTGAACAAGCAAGAAGCCATCAACAAGTGCATAAGTACATTCTCAATTAAAAGATCATTTTGGTTTATCAAGATCATTCTTGTTTATCAAAGAATCATTTTGATTTATCAAAGGATCATTCTAGTTTATCAAAAGATCATTCTAGAAAAACGAAGATCATTCTGGTTTATTATCAAGATCATTCTGGTTATTTCATTTATGGACAGAAGTAAAATGAATAATTTTCCATAGTCTAGACCTTAAGATAAACACATGTCAAGACTACTCAAAACAATACTCAAGCCTACAAGTCTAGCTAAAGGCCCAAAGAAGCAAACGACATCAAGATCAATCTCTAGATTGATGAGCTATGAGCAAAGATAACTAGGATAACAAGAACACTGCTGCTGCACCTTTTTTTGCAGAAAGCACACCATGTTTCTGAGACAAATGACTGACACTAGACAACTACTAAATCACCCATCCACGTTTTCCATACAACACAAAACCAAGAACGTTCTGGTTTTACAAAAAGAACATTCTGGTTATTATCTTTTAAAGACATAATTAAAACATATCATTTTTTACAGTCTAAACCACAATTTAAAAAGTATCAAGACCGATCAAATCAACAGTGAAGCCTCGAACTCGAGCTGAATGCCCAAAGGAGGAAAATAGCCTCCAAATCGGTGACAAGATTGATTTCCAAATTGATGAGTTATGAGCAAGGACGCAAATACGTTGTACTTACATTATTCTGCAGAAAGCTCGACATAATTCTAATTTGGAACAATACCAACTGACATTTCACAGCCCATTCACTCACTCATTCACGTTTTCCATCAGACCCTAAAGCAAGAACGTGCTGAACAACAATATAAACACATGTTTAACTGTTTTAAAGCATATATGACACTTGGGAAATGTTTCCAACGACTATATTCAGTTTAAACTGAATATTCAAAGCCTTTTATCATCTATAAATTGAAGATCAATTGGAAGATAAAGGCAAGAGTGCAATTTACAAATCTACCAACACTTGTTTAAGTAATAACAAGTCAAAAACTCTTCAAGCAAACTCCAGCTCTCTTCACTATATTTATGGATCATCATTTATTGAGTTTGTCTATATTTATCTCAAACAAGTGTTGAGAAGTTTCAAGATCCCAAACACTTTTATCATACACATCATTTGTAACTCAAGTTTATCTTTTATGTTAGATTGAGTGTGGCTGTAAAAATTCTTTCAAGGCTGAAATGTGACTGTAAAATTCCTTTCTAGGTTGAAAGGTGAAGATTGTAATTGATCAAGGTGTGATCAAGAGAAAATGTGTGAAAGAGAACATTCTGATTCTGAAGCACATAGTGAAAATCTCACAGTTGTGAGGAATGGACTAGCCCGAGTTGGGTGAACCAGTATACTTTTTGTGTGTGATCTTTCTATCCCTTATCTTTAATTATTTGCACAAACAAATCACACTTCACTATAAACTAATGTGTTTTATTTACTTCTAACATATCCAGAACATTCTGAACATTCTGTTTCAACCAAAATTGATCTTGAGTTAATTTAAATTAAGCACAAGAATCAAAATTTGAAAAGGGTCACAATTCAAATCCCGTTTCTTGTGATTGACATTGCTACTTCACAATCATAACCAAAAAATTACACGATAGTGCAATGCTATGCATTCTCCTAAAATCTATATGATCCAGATATAATGCCTGCTACTTAGGCAACTTCCACAATAAAAAAATCACATATACCACTGAGAAAAATAAACCTGCCACAAAAGCAACTTTCACACAGAAAATCACCTATACCAATAGGAAAAATAAAACTGCCACAAAAGCAATTTCCATGAAGATGCATACGCCATGACATGGTGATGTATTATCAAAATTCAATATTCCCACACAACCTACTAAGGTCATATCATATGCTTTAAGAAATCACTTGTACAAAATTATCACCTCATTCAAAAATCACTAGGATTATACATCACATGTTCTTATCATGAAAATCATATATTCATAAACAACCATCATAAAAAATCAAAGTTTTCACCTACATATTATGAAGATCATATATTTTTAATTAACTATCACAAAAATCAAAATTTTCACCACACATATCATGAAAATTATATATTCATAAACAACTATCACAAAGTTCAAAGCTTTCACCACACATATCATGAAAATCATATATTCATAAAAAGTATCATAAAAATCAAAACTTTAATCTTTTACATCATAAAAATTAAAACTTTCATCACATACATATAAAAATTAAAACTTTCATCATATGCCACCTAGAAATTCTAACTTTCTCACATATATCATAAAAATGAAAACTTTCAATACATAAAACACAAAACTTAAACTTTATTTAAAATCCTATTTAATTAATAAAATAGTTTATTTTAAAATTTGGGATGTTACACTATAATAAGGACTAAAAGTGAAAAATATGATATTTGTAGAAACTAAAAAGTGTGAATTTTTTTTATAAAAACTAAAAATAAAATACAACAATTTTATAAGAACTAAAACTTTATTTAACTCCTGTTTTATATTTTAATTAATTGATTAAAGTAATCCAGACAATCAACACCACACCGTAGTTGTAGTGTGTTTTCTCATTCGAAAAAATAAGAAATATTCCAGAGACAATGTGGAGTGTTTAACTGATAATTGAATGTAGCAAACATGTTGGAGAATTTGATAGATAAATTGTCTATATGTAATTAAAACTAAGCTTATGACATAAGAGATGTTTTAAAGTTGGAACTAAAAATGACTTGTTCTTATATAATTTTTTTGATGTTATTTATGATTTTGTTTTCTTTGCTTTGTTTGCTAACAGGAATTTATTATTATTATTATTATTATTATTATTATTATTATTATTATTATTATTATGGGAGTCATTATATTATTTATTAAAAATCTTTAATATTTATTTTAATACCAAAAAGGTATGAGTAAAAAGAAACCAAAAAAGTAGTAACTTATCCAAATTTAAATATAATCAGTTACCAACATCAACGATAATTTAAAAAAAAAAAGAACTTGATATATAAAATCACCAACACTTAGTCTAAAAAGAATATATAAATCACCAACATCAACAAGAGTTTACGATGAAACATATATAACATATAAACTAATTACAGGTGGAAGAAGTCTAAATTCAAACTCAAATAACAATTTGTGCGTGTGAAAGGCTAAACCACGGGCTTTAACTTCATTGACATATTCCTTGCTTTTTGTTTCATTTATCTAGGAATCTTGTTCATTATTTGGGTGTCATATGTAAAATAGCTTACCCAACATAGATTTCATGAGTCTCTATCAGATGATTGTCACAAGAACCGAACAAAAGATGAGATAATGAGTCACACATAACATGATCGCTCCTGCTATTTTATACACTATTTAAAAGTCTAAGGATTATGTGACAACAGGCAATATTTAATATTCGTAAAAAAATAACTGACAATATATATATTTAATAAACATACTAATAAATGTGAGTCAAGGTTAATATTATCACGTGTTTCATATCATGGCGTAAATCCTTGAGCTTCATAAAATTATATAAATTGACCGGTTAAGAATGGGAGCATGGATGTCAATGCTATTTGTATTTGTGGATATTCTTCTGAACTCGTTTAGATTTAGGTAGAAAAAACTACTTTGATTGAATGTCGGTGCATATGCAGTTTTTTTTTTCAAAATTATAACTGGGGATGAGGACGAGTTTGAAGGTATTGATATCACCCGCACCCGTTCTCGAAACTGGTAATATTATTACGATTTTTAAATTTTATATATATATGTATATGTTTAGTATTTTGTAAGTATAAAAAATTATAGTCTCATCTCTATAGAAAATATGATTTTCATATTTTTTTAATTTTATTATATTAATTTTAATAAATATGACTTTTAGATTTATTATTTTATGTATTTGAATGAGTGTGGGTGTGGGGAACCCCAACCTCGTTGCGGGTGAGAATGATGACTTAAATTTCACATCAAATAAAAAATACAGTACATATTTTTTTCCAACTAATCGGATGTAGAGATGGGAGAGGTAAAATCCGCTCCCAGCCTTGCCATGTTGCTATGTCTGAATAGGAGTTTAATAGTGCATAGTCTCATTGGTGTGTTTTGGTTTCTTATTTAAGTTTTAATTTAAAATTCTATTTTGATGAAAAGAATCTCTAATGATATAATAATTTATAAATTTTCAAAAGTGTATTGCTTTATCCACTATTGAAGCTGAGTACATTGCTGCAACTGAAGCTTCTAAAGAACTCTTGTGGATGAAGAAATTCCTACATGAGTTAGACCTCAAGCAAGACAACTTTGTGTTATTCTGTGACAGTCAGAATGTGATCCATCTCAGCAAGAATCCGAATTTTCATGCAAAGTCGATGCATATTGAGGTGCAATATCATTGGATACGAGATGCACTAGAAATGAAGTCATTCTCAATTGAAAATATTCATACCGATGAGAATGGTTCAGATATGATGACGAAGGTTTTGCATGTGTCAAAGATGATATGCTATAGAAAGAAGGACGACATGGTTGAACAGTACCTTCCCAATTGAGTCGTGAGGGGGAGATTTGTTGGGTGGACTCATTTCCTAAGTAGAACCCACCAATTTTACTATTATTATTATTATTATTATTATTATTATTATTATTATTATTATTATTATTATTATTATTATTATTATTATTATTATTATTAAAGAAAGAAAAAAAAAAGGAACAACGTGATTTATTAGGTTTGGCTCATGTGAAGAAAAAAAAGGATTTTGAAAGCCCTAATAAAATAAAAGTTAACAGTGCCGCAAAATTGAAAAACAGGATTGTCGTACGACATAAGAGACAAGGAGGGAGGCAGCCACAGAGTAACAAAGGGAAAAGGAAGGAAAAAAAACATGGTTTCGGTGGTAATGAATTTGTAACAAACTTGCTTCGTTTGGTCTACAATTTTAGTATGTTATTTCTACTACTGAATTTGTTCTTTTAATCTACAGTATTAATATTTTTACTTTCTCTGAGAGTTATTTTGGAATACCCACTTTAGTGGAAGATTGTTTGTTATTTATTTGGTTTCCACCGTTTGGTGATGACTATTGTTGATTAATATTCCCTAGTGTTCCTAGGAAGACTGTGGTGTACCCACTAATTATTATAGTGGAAGTTTTTTATTGGACTAGGTCATGTGGTTTTTATTCTCTCAATTTGAGGGAAGTTTTCCATGTTAAAAATTGTGTTTGTCTCATATTTAATTTTCTGCTAGTTATTGTTGCTCTGTGGAATTGTATTTTGTATTTGGCCATTTATCTGTACAGATGAGAGGAAAATATTTTGCATTATTGAGATAATTATCTCTATTTTTTTACCCAACAAAAAGTCCTATCTATTTGACTTATCCATTGGATGGACTTCTCTTGCTTTTGGTCATATAATAATGAAAGGGGATGGTGAAGTAACTAACTATGGAAATACAACAACTTATGGGGTGTGGCTCGAGATCACAATGGGAATATCTTATTTGCATATTTCTCGTCCATTGATGCTTGCAAATTATGACAAATTTGTTGGTTATATTCAAGGGTTGAAGTTAAATTTTGATCTTGGGTTCTGACTTATTGATATGAGTCGGATTTAAAAATGGTTGTAGGTCATGTTTTAGACTGGTGAAACACACGACATCCTTGTTTCTTGTTGGATAACCAAATATTTGATATCCTACATCAACTGAAAAATTATGCTTTAATTCACGTTTTTCGTAACGTTAATCAAGTGGTTGATTCCTTTGCCAAACATTATCTTTAGATGATTGTTCCTAATAAGATTTTTTATATAATTCCTTATTTTATCTCTTTAGTTATGTTGACTAATATGAATGTTATAATCATTAGTAGGGGTTTTTAATATTTTCTTTTTTTGGTTTTTGTTGGTGAGGCTTCGCGTTTTTAGCATTTTTTCCATGAAAAATAGACATTTGGGCTAATGGTTAAGGCCCCTAATTTTAATTAAAGGTGTGCGTTTAAAGAATATCGAGTTTTACTTAAAGCTTCACAACATTAATATTTGCTTTAGAACTATAAGTTTGTTGAATCAACCTTGGAGTAATTATTATATTTATGAGTTTTGATTGGCAAAATAAAGCTTTTTACTCTAAAATAAAATAGTATGTGCTCAAGAAACACAAAATTGCAAGAGAAATAAAGCTTTTGACTCTAAGAATAATCTGGAGTAGAACCATACAATTTTTTGAAAGGTGATAAACCTGAGGTGACAAATGATGAAATTCTATTAATAGCATGAAAGACAGTAAGGATTGTTTCATCGCAAAACTCACGTGGAGCTGAAGTAGACAACAAAAGGGAACACACAATTTCAACATTATTTTGATGTTTTTTTTTCAGCAATGCCAACTTTGATATCATGTTAAATGGGCTTTGATATCATTCTTAAAAGATAGCTCAAAGGGCGAGGTGTCCCAAACACATATATACATCCACTACCCATAAGCCTCCGCAATGTGAAACTCAAATACAACTTCAATATCCACCTCTCACGCCTAGTGTGGGTCTTGAGTCCAATTCCTATATTGTCATCCTTATTACTAGTGATATTAAAAATTTACAAAACTACTAAAAACAAAATAAGGGATAACCTAATAGTGGAAAACAAATGGCAGAATCCAAGTGATGTCAACACAATAGATAATTTCACAAACTAAGTTCGAGGAGCTTATTTAAAATCATATAATGTTTTTTCTTCAACTTACACACCAACCTCATCATATCTTTCAATCAATTCCTCATATTCTATATATCTCGAAAAACTCAACCAACATCTATAGCCTACACTTCTACAAAATGATTTAAGTATAATAACAATTTCTTAAAAGGACACAATGACATACCTTTTGCCCTTGAATTATACATTCAAATGTATCTTGATGAGAATGTTGATAAAGATCAATTATTTGTCTGCCTTGGATGACAATTATATGTACTGTAATAAAATTTTTTTTTGAAGCAAATCGGGAGTGGGCGAATTTTCATTACATCTACAATTTTGGGCTTGAAGTTGAATAATTAATTTCTTAGTCATTTGAAAAGATTTGATGGAGATGAGCTATAAAATGTACTTTTTATTTTTTTATCATGTTTGACTGTTGCAATTTTAAAGTTATGAATTATTTTTATCTTATGAATTTTGACTACACATACATCGAAGAAGAGCTTAATGAAATTAGCGGATATCGAACTTGAAACATGCAGTTCCAATGCCTATCATTTTACTATTAATTAGACCAAATCATTATAGATGATATTAGTTCATTAATGTTGTTATTTTTAAATAATCCATTAATAGGAAAAGTCGCTATACTCACTAAAAGAAAGGCTTAATGACATTGTTAGCATGTTAAGTTTCTCAATTATGATATTTGAGACCCTAATGTTTTTTTTGAGCAATTTTGGCGCCCACATATATCACTTTTCAGATTTCTTAATCACTCGCTGATGTGTGGTTGAATTTATTTGAAGTCTGTCATAATAAGATACACTGTTTCCACCTAATAATTTATCTCCCTTTAATCTCTTCCCTTTCCATCTCTACAAACCCAAAATTTCATCCAAAATCGAGACTCATCGCCATTTTATTTGCAAAGTCAAATATAATTGTTTTAGCTACTGCAATTTTCGCAAAGTATGATACATCTTATTTCTAGTCATGAAAAAGAACTAAAATCTCCCTGAACTAAAAATCACGCTCTAAATCAACACTAATGGTATAGACATGAATGGTCGTATCTTATCCTAATTTTTGACAATATGGTCTCTATATGCATACGCAAGATCTCATCCCCTTTATGTGTTGGAGAAAAAAAATAAACAAATAGAGAAATTTAAATAACAATTAAAACATAAGAAAATACCGTTGAAATTCCAAAACTGGAAAAAAAAAAAGACTAGAGAATAACATTATGTGAAGATTTTTACAACACATAAACTTATCTCAAATACCCTTACACCCCAATATAACCACACTCTTCAAAGAAAATATCTAACTACCTTCACAAAACTCTAAAACAAGGAAGAGTGAAAAAGATTTAAATTGAAAATGTTTTTGATTGGTGCAAATTATAATGAAAATCTAGAGGAATATATATAACCCTAAACTTCATTTTCCTTTACAATTCCAAGCAACGTGAGACTATTTCAACATACAATATTTCAAAAAATTCTATCAATCTCCTTCTTGATTGAAAATGATATATCTTCATTCAGCTTCCGTTGTCTACACCGACTATCATAGTTCAAAAGAACTATAATACTTAACCATAAAAAAACATACTTCACCTGAAGCTAAACCACTTTAAGAATTTGTTCTCTATGCTGAAAAATATGGTGCAACTTCCATGTTGGCTTTCTCAAGAAGTTATTCAACAACCGACATAATCTAATACCATTGCTTGCATCAATGTCAACCAATGCCCATGTGCTAATTTGTCTCAACAGTGTTGTCCTTTAGTTTTCAACTTTCTTTCTTCAGAAATAGTTTTGCTTGCAACTTCTTTAAAGCTCAAAACTTATTTCCCATAAATTAAAACAGGTTTGATTTGCCCATAGGAAGATGTAAGAGATCATATGAGTCTTAGCCCTATATCTTCATCTTCAATCTTCACTCCAATGGCTTCTAATTTAGAGGCAATACCATTGGGAGCACTTAGATGATCATATACTTTCATATTTTCATCCATGCGTAAGTTATGAAACTGTTCCTTCAATAACAACCAATTTGAGATGTCTTTTGCCTAATATAGCCCTCCAAGTTTCTCTCAAAGCTATTTGGTGTTCGACTTGTCTTGCACATTAGCAAGAATATTCTTAGCCAAACATAAACGAGTTGTACTTGCAGCTCTCAAATATAATTCCTCCCATTTTCCTTTGTCTATGTCGAAAATGTTTCCTTTCAGTGCCTTGTGTAATTCTGATTGTATCAAAACATCTTTAACTTGTATTTTCCATAAGACAAAATTGATTTTCCCATAAAATTTCTCTATGTAAAACTTCACCTTAGTTGGCAAATTTGACATTGCAATGTTATGAAAGTTGTAAATCGTGCCACGGATCCTAGAAAGAGAGGTGAGTCACAAATGACCACTTAATAACCAAATCTTTCCTTAGTCATGATCATGCATAAACAAAACTTCCATAGTATCAAAGCTCTTTTATGATGTGGAAGATCAGACAATGCGGCAACTATAGAGCATACTAAGAATTTAATATCATACTAAACCAAAAGCTACTGAAACTAGATGTTGGAAAAAATAACAAATAGAGAAATTTAAATAACAATCAAAACACAAGAAAATAACACGGAAGCTACAAATCAGGAGAAAAAAACCAAGACTAGAGAATAACACTATGTGAAAATTGTAACAACACGTAGACTCCTCTCAAATACAATCATACTCTCCAAAGAAAATATTATCTTACTACCTTCAAAAAACTCTAAATGCAAGAGAGAAATAAAATAGTCAAATATAAACTTAAAGTGTTTCTGACTAGTGCAAATTGTAATGTAAAACAAGAGTCATATAGATAACTTTGAGCTTCTTATTCCTTTACGATTCCAAGAAATATGGGTTTATTTCAACATATAATATTTCAAACAACTCTAACATTATGATACTCCCTTTCACTGTAACCAAACCATTTAGTAATATTTAACATAACAGATAAAACAAAAGCCATAATCAAACAATTCAATTCTTCGGTTAATGGATTTGAAGGCATAATACAAATCTAAGCATTACCTCAACGGAAAAAATGAATTGTGGCAGAAATGCTATCCATTGACCTAGATTTATCAATACGATTTGTAATTGGATCCTCCATTCCAAATGCAATAGAATTAATATATGTGTAATCGTGCGAACCACAATTCTCTCTGAGTGCGATTCAAAGTCGGGGATTGACCATCACTGTTGAAAAATGACGACACAATAGAAGAGGAAGAGTGATGTATTAACCTTTCGTTGGTAAGTGAATAAGTGGAAGATTAAGGAGTTAAAGGTTTTCAACGATGCAATGATGATGAAGGTGTTGGAAAACACAAGAAGGGGGGGGGGGGGGGGGGTTGG
>JBBPBQ010020321.1:9357079-9430811 GCA_037974755.1 Cicer yamashitae | reverse complement strand
TTGTTTTATAGTGTTAATTGACATAAAATTAAAGTAATTCATTTGCAATTATTTGTATTTGATGTATACTTATAATTTTTTGACAATTAATATTTTATAACTGAATTGTTATAAATTTTGGATTTCGGTTTTGAAACCAAAATGTTAATGATTATGATTACTCTATTAATATTAATAATAGTTTGAATGTTTGTAAATTAAAATTCTAATATATCCGATTTAAAATAAAAAATTTCACAATTACCACAAAGATCGATGATTAAAATGATCGAGTGAGAGAACAAAAAAAGTAAAAAAGTAATAAAGTAAAATACAAGATGAATGTATTTCCAACTATTTCACTTTAATCATTTTTAGTTTCAGCAATAAAGTAATACATTTTGTAACTCAATTGTATATCAAATGAGTCTATCTATTAATTTCAATTATCAAATACATTACTTCAACATTTGACATATCCATCGATCTCAATATTAATACGTTACTTTATTTATTCAAGTCATTCGTCTAACATTGCTACTTCTCTTCTATGAATTATATTGATGCAATTGTATATATATTATTGATATAAATACTAAATTGAGACATAAAACTTCATATTTTTTTTAAATTCACTTAAATTAAATAAATAAAAATATACCCGCGCAACGCGCAGGTTAGCATCTAGTTTAATCATTAATTTGAAGTTAT
Source organism: Cicer yamashitae (assembly GCA_037974755.1). Taxonomy (NCBI): domain Eukaryota; kingdom Viridiplantae; phylum Streptophyta; class Magnoliopsida; order Fabales; family Fabaceae; genus Cicer; species Cicer yamashitae. The sequence continues at coordinate 9,430,121 of JBBPBQ010020321.1, read as the reverse complement.
AGATAAATTAGTAAATATTCAAGCTTAAATAGTTAAATTATTAAACTAATGATATTTTAAAGTTTTATCAATGATATATAATCAAAATAAGTCACTTGAAACATGCAACATACACTTTTGTAAAATAATATGGACTAAAATTGGTAACAGAAAATTTTAAAAGGATCAAAGTTTGAAATTTGGTAAATGCAGAGGGACTGAAAACATATTTAACCAAAAATAATTTAGGAAAAACAATATTCTATTGAATGATCAATCTTTGTTAATAGTTTCAAAAGAATGATTCATAATTGAAAAAATAAATAAGGATAATATAAAATTTCAAGGTATTCAAATCACATGTAAAATGAAATCTTGTATGTTGCAAACCTGATGTCCATACATCAGTTCGATCCAACGGTTAACGAATGCGTAATTGATGTTTTTCTGAGACAGGTTTGTCAAAATCGGAAATAGAGTTTACTCTTCTCTTTTATATGTTTTGTGGATGTTTTTTTTCTTTCAAAATAGTATCTCTTTCCAACCCTAACAAGATCCTCTCTACTTGAATAAGTGAGACACCTGGATCTTTCTTCCACATAGAAAGAGAGTCCAATACGTTATGACTTACGAGGGACTTGGGATTGAGAAGTTTTTATCAGTTTTATTTAAGATTTAGTTCTTCTAGAATGAACAATTCACTTGAGAGAATAAAGTGAGTAATGTTATCTATTAATCATCAAATGAATGGTTATCGGTTATAATATCAATCATTGAATACTATAGATGAACTGCATCATTTTTCTACGTTGCTTCTTTATAAAAGATCTAAATTAGTTAGACCAATTTTGTGATATTTTTTTTATTAATTCAAATAACTAATTTACGATTTAACTCAGTACTAAACAATTAAACACGAGTTAATAATAAAAAATTAAACACAACTAACAAAATTAAAAAACTGATAAAAATAAGGGTACAAAAATCGCTCAAAAAATAAAACGATTGAAATCTTTAAAAAGTTAACAGTACATTTATATTTAATTATTTTATTACACATGTCTGTGTCTTTTGTTTTTCCCATTTTATAATACTTATTAGTAGTTTAACCACAACTGCTTCCATAACTGCTTCAAGTCATCAACGCCATGTAGATCTAGAATTCAAGAGAATCATATAATTAAACAATAATATATATATATATATATATATATATATATATATATATATATATATTATAAATGGAGTGAGAAGAATGGAGACACAAAGGAAAGAAAATTCAAAATTATTATAAAAAAATTTGAAAATTTAAGAAGAAATTTTTGAAATAATTTATATAGATTAACACGCATAAATTAGAAAATGAAAAGTCGAATTGAAAATTTAAAAATATCAACCTATAAAATTGACCTTACACTTACTATCTACTTTTTTTAGGCTAAATTACATTCGTGGTCCCTTAACTTAATTTCAGTTAACGTTTTAGTTATTTATCTTTTTTTTTTTTCCGAATTTGGTCTTTTATTCTTTATTTGATGTTGTTAGAGATGAAAATATGAGTTTATTTAAAGATTTAAGTTATGAATTTGATGAAATTTTATGGGTTAACTGAAATTAAGTTAAGGGACCGCGTATGTTATTTAGCTTAAATAAAACATCCAATAACAATAATGTTATAACTCAGAAGTTTGAGAGTTATAAGATAAAACAAATAATAACAATAAATCTTGAGGAATACAAAGAGTTTTAAATCTAGTAATTAAATTTAGAGTTGCATTTGAAGTTAAGGAATCTCTACTCATACAACAAAATCAACAATATTAAAAAAGCTCAAAATATAATAAAGCTAAGCACAAACCTCTAGTATTCCACAAGCTCCATTGATTTCTTGTCAATACCAAATTCTACATACAAGTATATAATAAAAGGAGACACAGAAGATGTGAGTAGATCTTACATCATGTAAAACGAATGAATAAGTCCAAAATAGATGACCATGCATTCGTGAATCATATATAGCATGATCACAAAAATCACGACAATATAATATCACATGATATAAATGGATGATCTTTCAATGCTCAAAATGCACTCCTTGAAATTCATGTGGTGCCAAACTAATGTAGGAAAACTTGGATGGAGAGGTTATGCTCTATGTCATATGCAAATTGCAACACCCCTCTAGATTATATGTATTGTGTGCACTCTCACAAAGACGATACTATCAAGTAATCGGTCAATATAGTATATAGTTGTACGAAGACATCCTATAGACAACACCCCAATGTGTAAAACGCAATAAATCACTCTCCTCCCATGAAGTCTAAACTTAACTTCTAAGTTTTTTAGATGATATATCAAACACCTAAGTCTTAATAAATTTTTTACATGATTCTAAAGCTATTAGAAAATTGAAAGTTTGAAAGAAATATATAAAACATTGTGAGAGAAAACATATATATATATATATATATATATATATATATATATATATAAAACAAAATTTACGATGAGTTAAGAAAATTAAAGACTTTAACATAACATAGAAATGAGTTTTAATTTAAGTGTTACTTTTTACAATAACATAAACCCCGACGCAAATCGCAAAGCTTTTTTTCTCTAGGGGGACACCGATATGTTATACAATCATTGTGTTTTTTACATCTCCGTAATTCTGTAATGTAAAATAAAAATAAAGAAATGTTATTTAAAAATGATGGAAGGTTTTGTATAACATGAAAATATGAGAATGAACTTACCACCTCCGGCGACAAAAACAAGAAATAGGGACACTAAAAGTATTATAGTGTAAACCACCTTGAGAGTTTTAGCCATTTTTTTCTACCTTTTTATGCGACAAGAAGACAATTGTTTGATCACCTTATATAATAAAAACCTAATGTTATGTTTACTTCAATTAAAAAGTTTTTAGGAGTTATGTTAGTGCCAGAAACCCTTCATTACAATAATTAATAAGTGTCTCTATTGTACATTGATGTATCATGTTTGTCCTTTCAGCTAATGTAATTGATCACTTAACCTTAGAATAGATCTTCATATAAAAATATTATTTGTAATTAGAGTTCATTCTTGTTTACGAACCTTAAATTATTTTATTTTTTTCTTATTTTTTCCTTTCATATTATAATGAGGATCAAAACAAACATTATACTTCAATTAAATACATATTATGACACATTGAACTAAACCATGGTGTCTCTTAAATACATGGACGGAGTCCGCCACCGTTTGTCTGAATTCGTGGGTCTAGTGGATTCGGACGCCATCTTCCACTTTGTCCCCTCCGCTGTGATCTAACTCTAGGTTTTTGGGTATGGTAATTTCTGTTGATATGTCTCGTGGTCAACCCCTCTGTCCAGATCTATTTCTGTTGCGATCTTGCTTTTTGTTTGCGATTCTAGTTTCATAGGGATCTATTTATATTTGTGAGATTGGGTTCGTTGGTCTCAATTTCGTTTGTGTGTGGTTTTATGGAGAGACTTTTTTAGATTAAGCATGGTTGTCGTCGATGCAATCATTTTCGCTTGTCCATGTATGGCCTATCAATCGATCACAATGTCGATGCAATCATACATTCAACTTCATCCACTCTAGCTTTCAAGAAAAAATTCACTCAAACTGATCATAACTCTTTTGATTTTCCTCTCAGTGCACTACACAAACCTTGCATAAAGGGTAAAAATTTTCGTCGTTTTCATTTTAGAAAATGAATATTGCACTGGTTTTGTATTATGCACAAATTTCCTACATGGTCGGGTCATTCTGTTCAAGGGGGATGTTCTAATTAAAATCGATGTCTTACGCGATAACTATAGAAACTTTAGAAAGTTATTGGTCCTTGGAAAATGGTTTCTCTTGGTAAAGGATTTTTCGAGTTCAGTTTTATTTCTATGGTGGAGCAAAGTATTGTTTCATCTATTGGGTTGTGGAATCTCAATTCGGGTATCCTTCGTCTTTTAGATTGGTCTCTTGATTTTAACCTTCAATTTTTGCATCAAAATATCGCGCAAGGTGAGATTTCATGGTTCCAAAGTCTCTTAGTGAAGCCATGCGCAATCGTACATTCGGTCAGTTTGCACGAGTGTTGATATTGACCTAACTTTACCTCTTCATGAAAGTCATCTTGTTGAACGTGAAGGGTTTTTTTTTTTTTTTTTTCTGGTCGATGTAGAATATGAAAAATTACCTCTATTTTGTGAGGTATGCCACATTATTGACCATGCCAAGTCTATTACAACCAAGTTGGTTTGAATAACTATGACTCTTACCTGTTTTGATGATAACAAAATTACTTTGTGGAAAAAATTTAAAGCACTAATATTTTGTTAAAGTGTGCAGTTCCCTGATCAGGTATTTTATATGACGTTACGTTGCATCCTTTGATGTTTGACATAAGTTAAAGGAACACCAAGAGTAAAATCTTCAAGTTCCTAGCCTCCAAGATGTTCCCAATATGATCTTCAAGGTCTCTTAGGTCAAAACCCTTGTTTTTAATTTAATCCTGCGTATTCTAAAATTTTGGCCTAAATAGTTGTTTTTATTACATTCTTCAATAGCTTTTTAGTTTTGATATGTGACACAATGGATGCAACAGGTTATATTGTGTATGTGACATACTTACATGAGTTTTCTACCCCGCATCCCCATCTTTACTTGCCATCCCTAACCCATATGAAAATACAATTTTGCCCTTTTAACCATCTATAAAACCTTAAATTTTTTTACCTCTCATTTTTCACTCCCTCTTTGGAACATTTAGAGAGATCACCGTAACTTTTGAATCTTTCCAAATCTTTGAAACCAAAAAGTAAGTGATATTTTCAGAATTTCGAAACTTTCAAGCAATCTGAAACTTTCGAAATAAAAAATTTCCAGAATATTCGAAACTTTCGAAATAGAAAATTTCCAGAATTTTTGAAATAGGAAATTTTTTCGAATATTTCAATTATTCGAAACTTTTGAAGGTTTTGAAATTTTCTAAATTTTTGTAATTTTTTCCAATTTTTTTTATTTAAATTATTGATATAATAATGATGTTAACTTAATTTTGCAGTGCCTAGAACTAGAGGTGTGAACGGGGAAATTATTTTGCACCTCGCAGCATCTTCATAGACATGGTTTTAGGTCTCATGACCTTGGCGAGGATGTTCAAGAGTCTGAACAGGATGTTCATGAGCCTGAACAGATGGATTACAAGGAATTTGTGCAGCAGTACGTCGAAGAGCAAGTTCAGCAGCTCGGATTCCCCGGAGGACCATTGGTGACATTCGTGTTGACACAACACCATATGGTTCGTAGGATATGAGAAAAAGAGATATATTTTAATTAATTAATTTTTTAATTAAGAATAAGTATATATTATATTTAGTACATTTTTTTTCAATGAAATTTAGTAAATGATTTTATTGTTATGTTTTTTAATTACTCGTAGGATCGTGGCCCTTTGAAGGCGATCACACATGGCTTGAAGCTGAAGAAGTTTGCTGAAGTACTTGTACCAGATGTTGTTCAACATTTGATTCAAGAATCTGGACTGGTACATTTGTCTTCAGCTTATTTGATGATGGTGGATGCTGGTATGATATATGCATTTATAGAAAGGTGACATAGAGAGACCAACTCGTTTCATATGCCATTTAGAGAGATGATGATCACATTAGACGACATCACAACTCTTCTTCACATTCCATCCCGCGGTAGTTTTTTCGATGCACCAATAAATATGAACACTACTAATGCTGCGAGAGCTGTACATGAGCTGTTGAGAGCAACCTGGGAGGATGTAGTTACTGAGATAAATTATAACAAATGTGCAAAATATAGACTGCAGTGGTTGCGTGATTTATATAAACGTCTCATTCAAACTAACATGTTTGAGTGTGCTGCTAGAACGTACCTATTGCATTTATGTTGGCAGCACTATTTTTGCCGACAAGACACACACTCGTGTGGAGGCGAAATACATAAGTTTGTTCATTGATTTAGATCATTGTCGGGACTATGCATGGGGTACCGCTGCATTGGTTGTGCTATATGACAACCTGAGAGATTGAGCTGTTCACGACACTAGATAATTGAGAGGTTACATGACCCTATTACAGGTATATGATTCATATTAAGTTCTGTTATTTATTTATTAAGTTTTATTTTTAATTTACTAAATTGTCTTTTATTTTTGGTGCAGTGCTTGATTTACGAGCACTTTCCTAACATCTGTAAGCGGGGCGATATTGGAACGGTTCCTGCGCATATTCTAAGAGCCCGTAGGTGGACTGCAAAACACGTTGTTGAAGGTGTACTGCTAACATACCGTCGAAGACCTGATGCTATGTTGCTTGAGAATGTATTGTTTACACCATACGATAATGATCGAGCTAATCATCCTTTCAGAGTCTATCTCCTCTAGCGACGTTTTATGGAGAGGCCATTGCAGACTATTATGCTTGGTACGTAAATGTTTCACATCCTCTGATCCTCCCAGATGCTCCACTTGCCAGTCCACCTACTGCTGCACATGTTAATCCACATGTTCCATTATCTTCTGCACAAGCTGGTCCAACTTTAGCACCAGACCGTAGAGCAGCCGAGCTTTTACGTAGGGCCATACAGATGGTAAATCCAGTGGGTGAAGTTCATAAAATATTAAGTGAGTTACTCTGCATGTTCCCGGGAGACGATTAGTAGATTTTATTATGTATGATATATATTTTGTAGTATCAATATTTTGTATAATGAATTTCTATTCTAATATCAATATGTTGTGTTATCTATGCTATAAGTAAATGATTAAAAGTTCAACTTTAACTCGATACCAAAAAAGAAATACAATTGTTTAAAAACTTCACACATATATACTAATCTTCATTTAATGAAATACAAGATGATTTGATAAATGATGGATCTATGTGTTCCTAATGATTAAGACGTCCAGCATAAGATATTTCCCATGTCTTCCCACAATCACTACAAAAGTTTCACCATTTCTATGAGGTAGGTGGCAAAGGACAATTAGACTTCAATTTTATCTGAAAAAGAAAATATTAAACATTAATTTACTATCAAACAATACTATTAAACATCGATCATAGATTTTACCTATACCCAATGAGTTTCATTGAAAAATCCAATTGCTATTAAAGAATTAAGAGAAGAATCATTTGATGGTGATTTTTTCAGCGGAAAGAATGTCATATTCAAATCACGAGACAATGACACCAATATGACATTATATCTTGTTGCTATCATGTAACCCAACTATGGTATAGTCATCCACTCATCTTTTTCTTGAGCACAAAAACTAGAAATCTTCAATGAGTTCCGCACTGTTTCAACGTTGTCATCGAAAACATTGGAATAAAGATCTTGATGTAGATTGGTCTCTTTATCCAAATGTGTTCGAACTAAAGGCCAAGATTCTTTGGTCTAACCTAATAATGTTGCAACTGTGCGATAACCACAATTTTCATTAGGCACAACATCTATTATGTCTGCAGATTCTTGAGATAGTTGCCTTGTAGAACGCCGAGATGATAGATTTACAGAACTCTGAGATGGTTGCTTTGTAGATTCTTGAGATGGTTGCTTTGCAGAATGTTGAGATGGTTGCTTTGCAAAATCTTAAGATGCTTTGCAGATTCTTGAGAGGCATCGACATACTCCCAATATGAAGGATCACGAGGAGCATCAAATTCTTTTCTCTTTTTAGTAGCTCCCTTGGTTTTCACTTTATCAGGTGGTGGATGCATTGTTGTTGTATGTGGAAATACAAACTCACGCACTTTTGCCCAGAAAATCCTTTGACCAACAATATCTTGTGTCTTCATGTATGCTTTCATTGCCTCCCACTCTTCTAAAAATTCATATTCTGATAAAGATTCTTCATTCTCCAATTCATGCTCCATGCTTAATTTTCTCCAAAAAACATGAATGCTATCTAAAGGGATAACATTAACAGATATCTGCAAAGTTGCCAACTCACAAGCACAGAGTAATCCATGAGTTGTTCTGATTGAGCAACCACATTTTGTTTTGTTAGTACCTACAGTATTTACCCATTTAATTGTTTATCAAATTTTTTTTAAACATTTCCTTGATACAAAATGATGTAATCTTTGATTAAATGGTAAATTATAATTATGCTCAACATCGATAATGGTTTTATGAAAATACGATTTGATGCTACACATTTGGTTCTTCAACATCATATTCACAACATCCTAACTTTTACACAAGTCTCCATTACTAGTTTGCGGCACATTTTTCAATCTCCAATGAGCATACTCATCTCTACAAATAAATTAAATAACACAAATTAAAATAAATCACATAAATTACTAAATCATATTTATAAAACATATCATAATTTTAAAGTACCTGTTGGGCGTTGTATTCCCTAAATGCATCACTCTATTGGTCCAAGCCAAGACAAATATTTCTTTGTAATGTGTGAATCATGAATCTTTAACATAACCAACAAAAAGGATTATGTTTATCCTTTTTCCATAAATCCATTACTTGATCTTGTTTATCCTTTTTCACATATTGTTTGCATTTTACCACAACATTTTTTTCAATATGATAATGACATAGCAAATTAATCGAAGTAGAAAATACAACACCAATAGAATTCATCATGGCAAGATCTCTATCGGTCACAATAATTTTAGAAATTAAATTCTCAGATACGAACAACTGTTTTACCTTTTCGAATGCCCAGATGAAGTTATCTTGTTGCTCTTGTTCCAAGTAAGCAAATGCAACAGAAAAAGTCAACCCAATAGATGTTACACCGAAAATTTCAAGCAATGGTAGCCGATATCTATTTATTTTGTATGTGCTATCACATATCAAAACAAAATGAAACATGTTCAACAACTTTATACAATCAGGATGCGTCCAAAATATGTCTCTCAGAACATTTGAATCCTCCTATCTTCTTATCCAATGCACATAATTTATATTTTGTATTAACTTCAAGAGATGTTGCACTTCTGTGTACGAACCTCTCAAATATGATCGATAAGTACTCGTTTCTTTATATATTTGAATGGAAATTATAAGATTCTCTTTATTTCTCTCTTTCAAAGCATTCAAAATGAATCTTGGTGCAAGCTTACACTTTGTGATGTCATTAACAAATTTTCTCTCCTCTTCATTTAAACGTCTCAAATATGAATGATCGTCTAAAGTATCCGCTAAATCGTGATTGTGTATTCCACAATGAACACTAATTTTACATCCTTCACTGATACTCAACGGTATACATTTGAGTTTGCATGGACAATTTTTCTTATGAGAACAAGTTACTATCGATTTTGATTTATATCTTCCACCTCTTTCGCATCCCAAAATTAATTTGTCTTTTCTTCCTCTCTTTTCGGTAGCTGTACCAGATCGAATGGTAACAATTATTATTCCATTTTGTCTTCCAATAATTTTTGCTCATTCGAATACAGCTTCTCGAGTTGATAATATCTACAAAATATATTTCAAATAAAACATCAATATATGTATATACATTAAAAACCAAAACTTATAAAATCAATTATAGATTACCTGATCAGACGTGAATTTATCTGTAGAATCTATAGTCGGTATTGTAGCAAGAACTTGACCCTCAACTCTACTCATACCTGATTTGAAAAATATACTAAATTTAATTAATATGTATATTATAAATACAATATTTAAAATAAAAAACTTTAATTATTTTAAAAAAATTATATTACATTTCGAAACTTTCAACAAAACTGAAAATTTCGAAACATTCGAAATGTAATCCTTATTTCGAAAATTTGATTTCTAAAACCTTCGAAAGTTTTACTCGTTTCAAAACTTTCAAAAGTTTCGAAAAATCTGAAAATTTTCTATTTCGAAATTCTAGAAATTTTCCATTTCGAAATTCTAGAAATTTTCCATTTCGAAATTTTCAATTTCCTGGAAAGTTTCAAAAATCTGTAAATTTTGTATTTCGAAAGTTTGAAATATTCGAATATCACTTACTTTTTGGTTTCAAAGATTTGAAAATATTCGAATTTATGGTGATTTATCTAAATGTTCGAAAGAGGGAGTAAAAAAATAAGAGGTAAATTTTTGAGGTTTTGTACAGATGGTTAAAAGGACAAAATTGTATTTTTATATAAATTAGAAGTGGCTAGTATAAGTGGGGCTGCATAGTAGAAAACTCTACTTACATCTCTTGATGTATATAGTCCAACAAATTTTAATAGACCAGTATGCTTATGACCAACGACCCATATGTTACAGAATAGTTTTTAATAAAAAAAAAGTTATGTATCGTTAGCGTGTAAATTAATTTTACATCGACGGTAAAAAATAAATATTAATTTTATTATTTTATTAAATAAATATAATCTTCTAAATTAAAAATTGATTCAATCAACGGTTTGAGATTAAATTTTTACACATACTGCATAGTTATTAAAAAAAAAATTGAAACTATTTTGTGTTTTTTTATTGTGACAAATATTATATTTTCAGAGAGATTTTTTTATTGTAACCAAAATTACTTTTATTTTCATGAATACATCTATAAAAGATGATTGTCATAAGATTCTATTCAAAACGACTTCCATCTAAAATAATTTTTGATTAGTTTCAATATATAAACTTGTAAGAGTTTATTTATTTTCTTAGAAAATGATTATGTAATGGTAGGCCAGATATTTGATTTATTTCAAAAAAACAAAAACGGAATAATAAATTTAGTATATAAGACAATATATAAGACCAAAATAAATAAAAAAATACAATATATAAATTTAGTATAGTCAAATTTTCTTACAATATTACCCCTTACAATTTTATATTTTATGTTTATCTTCTCAATAACTATCCTACGACAATTTCATTTTTTATGTTGCACCGTTCTTTATCGTTTCTTTTTATTAGTAATCTAATTTGTCTGTAATCAGATGATTACTGTTTTAGTGAATTTCACTTATTTTATTTAAAATTAAAATAAAAAATACATAAAAATTATCTTTCATAATTAACATATGTTAGTGCAATAAAAAAATGAACAGTTAAGAGTGTTTGTTCCAACACTAATAAAAAGTTTAATTGTAGTTTTGGTTTTACTTTTATCAATCAACAAAATAAAATTTATGAAGTTGAAAGTTAAATTTTTACGGTGTTTTATTTCGATTTTATAGGTGTTAATCATTTTATAGTACCGTATCATATGACATGTTATTCAAAACATGTCATGTCGCTATTTTTTAATTAAAAAATCAGATGATTGAATTCAAATTGTCGATTTTTAAAATAGAATAACCAATTTCATGAATCAGTAAAAATAAAGAGACTAAAATGTTAATTAAACCTAATCACATAGAAAGAGTGTACGGTTTACAAAATCTTTAATTCGATAAATAGTTCTAGGTTGAAAGGGAAATCTATGAATATAAACCTAATCACATAGAAAAACTCAGCTTATGTATTTTTATTTTTTTGTGTGGTCAAATCTCAGCCTCTGTATATGTAGTTCTACGATGTACTTGGCCATAGCTTTTTCCACAATTTGTAAAAATTTCAATTTAATCTTTACTATTTTTATTTTATTTCATTGAAATCTTTTGGATTCATTTTGTATTTATTAAATTTTTTGTTTTTGACATTTCTGATTTTTGCGCTTACGGATAGTAGAAGATAAAGTAAATGGCAGTAATGTAAAGAATACAGCAATATTATCCTGGTTCCCCTTATACCCAAGGGTACATCCAGTCTTCTTGCACACCACAAGAGATTTCTCCACTATTGTTAGAAAATGTACAAGTCCCACCCTAGGATCTCTGCTACAAACTTCTAACAAAACCTCTAAGATAGCACCCCACTATCTTAGATAAGACTACTTAAAGAAAGTACTACTTTCTTTTTACAAACACTGTAATTTGGTAAGAATATAAGAGTATGAAAGAAAGGTATAATGATAACAATCCAATATTGCTTCAAGTACTTTGAGAACCTTTGTCTAGGATATGAAAATGAAATGCAAGTACTTGAATAATGAAAAATGACTTTGAGAAAAATAGAAAAGTTGTTCAAAGTCGTTCAAGGTTTGGTCGTGGGATTATCTCTCAATGAATCTGAAGTTATGGTGTATTTATAGTCCATAAACATCTCTTCAGATTCGTGGCCATTGATCCAAGAGGTTTGAGGAACAATTGCAATGATCTAGAACCATTTCAGATCTGAAAAATTGCATTGCTTCCAGTTGTATTCGAATACAGGATGTATGTATTCGAATACACCTCTTTGTAACGTTCAAATTTATTCAAATTTAACATCGTGTATTCGAATACACATGTATGTAGTCGAATACAGATTGATCAATTTTGCCACTGACTTGTTGGTTGTATTCGAATACATCAGGATGTAGTCGAATACAGATGAGAGGCTTTTGCTACTGACTTAGCAATTTTCATCTGTATTCGAATACACTTATGTTGTATTCGAATACACCTTTGTATTTTGTCAAAAATATTAATTTTAACACTTTGTAAATGTAATTTTGACTTTTGAAAATACTTTTTATGCATATGTAAGGATGTGAGGTTCTCATTGTATTTGAGCTATGGGTTGTATCATTTACCTTTACATTTAAACATCTAATATGTTTGAATTAAAGTTTATCAATAAGATATTTTGGACTTCTTCTTTTTGAGCTTGTTGTCTTGATCATCATCATTGTTGGTCTTTTGTCTTCATCAAAAACATGTATTTTACAATCAAATTTTTCGTTTTCAGTAGACAAAATTTGAGAAGAATTTTTGCCTACTAAAATTTTTGTTTTCCGAAATTTTTGGGAAGGAAAAAATTGTTTTCAAAATTTCTGGTAGGTTAAAAAAGTTGAGAAATTTAAAAAATAAATTTTTCAGTAGTTATTTTGTTAATGGAAAATGAAATTTTCATTCAAGAATTTCAGAAAAAAAAAATATTTTGTTCAAGAAAATATATGCAAATTGTGCGAATTTTTTTATTACCTTTATTATTGACTAGGGGTATTTTTGAATGTTAAAAATTACGAATATAGAGTTATGTGTAACGTGGGAGTACAAAATTAAATTTTCTAGCTTATACCTTTATTTGGTTTGAATGAATTTTGTTGGTTTCTTAAAAAACATATCAATAAAAACCCATGAGCCCAGTATTGAGTGAAATAGATAAAGTGAGCCCACAACTAGTGAGAATTTTTCTCCTCATACCCCTACATTTATCCTACCCCATTAATTTTATTATACTTCCAATTTTCCAAATTCTCATTTTCCTAGTAACTTGGAGGAAGTTTAACGAAATACACTTTTTCTGAACTAGTAAATTTTAACCAAGTTTATTGGTATATATCTTCGAACCAGTAAACCTCATCAATGTTTTCGGGACATTGTTTTCAACTGGTACACTTGTTCATAGTTTATTGGTGCAAAATATCCATGCTATGCATTGGTAGTCGCAAGTATATGATGGTAATTCCTTGAAAAGACTGTAATTTTGAAAAATCCCCAATTGTGAGAAACTGAACATGATACTATGCAATTATTGTTCAATGGTAGGACATTTTTAATGGTAGGATATTTTATACTTACTAATAGGAGTTTGTGCTGGTTTAATATACATTATTTGTATTATGTGTTAACAAAAACTAATGTTTACTATAAGTTTTCTAATTTTTAGATAACGATAACAAAATAGAAAAATTATGCCAATATTTATGGTCATAATATCCACATAAATTATAGAAAATTAGATTCACTCAGAAATTCAAAGTCTATAGTTTATAAAAATTCGTACACCAAAACTAATTTTCACAAAAACTTATAGATTTCATTTTCTCAACAAATCATTTGCATGCATGTCTTTAAATTTATTATCAAAACAAAAATTTAGATTCACTTAAATGTGTAAGTCAAGATTAACAAGCGATGATAAAAATTAAGCACATGAATGTTTATAATCAGCCCCAAAATTTTAAACAAGAAGGAAAATTAAGGAAATGTTTCATGCTCACCGTGCTTTTAACTTGGAATTGCTCTTGGTTCTTGAAGTAAATATTGGGTATTAAACTCCTTTTCTATGGGGAGAAAGACTCAAATATTGTTGCCCGATTGTCTCACTTATTTAAGTGGAGAGAAATCTTGTTAGAGTTGTAAGAGAGAGACAATTTTGAAGAAAAATGTAGCCACCAAAAGAGAAAAGAGAAGAGTAAACTTTATTCCTGATTTTGTCAACAAATCTCATAAAAATATCGATTGCGCATTCGTTAACCGTTGGATCGAACTGATTTGTGGACAGCAGGTTCGCAACAATAGCATATTTTGGGGGTATTTTTCTTCTTATTGCTTTTCATTTGTAAGCTTTAGTGTTTTGTTATTTTGGCTGGTTGTAGACACAATTTGTGCATCAATTTGAAACTCTCTTGTACCCTTATTTGATTATAGTGAAGTTATTTATATGGTCTGAACGACGTCTGGTTTTTACCCTTGCATCAAGTGGTTTTCCATTTTAAAATATCGATGTTACCTACGCGTTTTTATTTAATCAATTTGCTACCATATATTTATTGTTGCTCCTCACGGGTTCTTGTAAGTTAGGGGAATTTTATATTCGTTGTGTATTGCTTGTTATCGTGTTTATGTGTTTATTCCTCTCAAAGTGGCATCAGAGCTCTTGGTTAAAGGGCTATTTGACTTGCTTAAAGGATGAAGGCAAATATGAATATAAAGATAATATGCTTGAGTGGTATTAATTACCATTTGTGGAAGGGCAAGATGAAAGATTTGTTATTTGTGAAGAATATGCATCTTCCTATTTTTGTTTCTAAAAAGCCGGATGGTAAATCTACGAAATAATGAGAGAAGATACGAAATAATGAACATCAACATGTATCGGGTTTTGTTAGGCAATATGTAGAAGATAAATGTTTATAATCATATTGTTACTGAAATAAATGCAAAAACTATGTGAGAGAAGATACATATTTTGTTTGCCTCTAAATTAGGGAATAATAAATTGTTCATGCTGAATAGTTTCATAAATTTGAAGTATAAGGAGGAGACGTCTATTTCAGACTATTTGAGTGTATTTCAGGGGCTCATTGATTAGATGTCAGGAATGGGTATCAAGTTTGATGATGAGCTCTTGGTACTATTTCTATTGTTATCTTTACCAGAGTTTTGGGAGACATTTCGGGTTTCTATAACGAGTTCAGCTCCTAAAGGTGTTGTTTCTTTGGAAACGGCTAAAGGCGGTATTTTAAATGAGATGAGAAGGAAGGCACATGGTTCTTCATCTCAATCTAAAGTTCTTGTAACTGAAAATAGGGGAGAAGTCAAAAAAAAGAACTGAATGATGGTAGAGAAAATAATAGAAGCAAGTCTAAGTCTAGATACAAAAATGTGGAGTGTCATTATTGTCATAGAACATAGCACATACATAAGAATTGTTTTTTGTGGAAGAAGGAGAATAAAGGCAAGAAAGGTAAGAAAAAACAAAGTGGTCATGATAATGATAATGATGATGATCGTGTGGCTAATGCTACTAGTGATCATCTTGTTACTCTGTGATTATGAGTCACTTAATCTTGTATCTGATGAGAGCATGTGGATAATTGATAGTGGTGCTACACTACATGTTACATTGAGGAAGGAGTTCTTCACATCTTATACTTCAGGTGACTTTGGAGTTTTAAAGATGGATAATGATGATGTATCTAAGGTAATTGGTGTTGGTGATGTATGTTTTGCAAACCAACATGAGAATGCAATTGTTGCTTAAAGAAGTCAAACATGCTCCAGATGTTCGCTTCTATATGATCTCTGTGCATTTGCTTGATGATAATGGTTTTGATAATCAGTTTGTTTCTAGAAAATAGAAACTCAACAAAGGTAACTTAGTTGTGGCTAGAGGGGGGAAAATTAGTAAATTGTATTAGACAAATGCATTGGTTGCTACAGATAGTGTGAATGTTGTGGATGGAATCATATTTGTGACACCGAAGGCTTAACCATATTAGTGAAAAATAGTTAAATTGTTTAGCCAGAAAGGATGTGCTTCTAGGATTGAAGAATGTAGATTTGGAGAAATATTCTCACTGCATGGTTGATAAACAAACTAGAATATCCTTCAAAAGATATTATCCCTCTAGAAAGTCAGAGTTTTTTCAGTTGGTGCATTATGACGTTTGTGGCCCTATAAAGGTAAAATAGTGGTGCAATTTATTTTGTTACTTTTATTGATGGATGTTCCCAGAAACTATGGGTTTATGCTTTGAAGACAAAAGACCAAGTGTTGAAGAAGTTCAAACAATTGCATGCTTTGGTTGAAAGGTAGACAAGCTAGAAGATGAAACGTGTTCGTACTAATAACGGTGGTGAATATTGTGGACCATTTGATGTTCTATTGCAAACAACATGGTATATCACATGAAAAGACTCCTCCTAAAACTCCTCAGTTGAATGGTTTAGCAGAGAGGATGAATTGAACACTTTTTGAGAGAGTGAGGTGTATACTCTCTAAAGCTAAGTTGCCTAAACGTTATTGGGGTGAGACACTGTATATGGTGGTACATGTTATTAATTTTACTCCTATTGTCGTTTTGAATAGTGAGGTACCAGACAAGGATGGGTTCTCATCCTATATGAAGAAAGATTCAAATATTTTAGCTCATGTGTTTGGATAGGGAGAAAACATGTTCACACAGTAGCAGGTTTTTGGGGTGTTTTTCTTCTTCTTACTTTTCATTTGTAAACTTTAGTGTTTTGTTATTTTGACTGATTGTAGGCATAATCTATGCAACATTATGATACTCTTTTGTACCCTTATTTGATTATAGTTGAGCTATTTATTTGGTCTAGACGACTCATGGTTTTTACCCTTGCATTGAGGGGTTTTCCACGTTAAAATATCGGTATTTACGTGCTTTTATTTGATCAAGTTGCTGTCATATATTTGTTGTTGCTACTCACGGATTCTTGCAAGTAAGAGGAATTTTGTATTCAATGCATATTGCTTGTTATCGTGTTTATGTGTTTATTCCCATCGGTAAATTGATGATCAACTCTAATCCTTACTAACAGCTCCATCAATCACATAATTTAGATGGAGAAGATGAAAATATAGACATGCATGCAAGGTTTGATCATGTACTAACTCTTAAAGATGAAAGTTTACCCCAAATTTGATCTTTATTTAATTCTTTGATGGTTCTCTATGGTGTAAATGATAGTAGAAATGAAAGAGAAGACATGCATGAGGTTATATTCAAGAAAAAGAAACTCAAAATATTGCTGCCATAAGAGAAATTTTTGTGTGGTAGGGAAAGAGAGGGAGGGAGATAATGAATAGAAGCAAAATGAGAGAATGAGATAAGTGGTAGTGTTGATGACTTAGAAATAGGTGGCCAAGAGTTCTAGCTAATATAGTATGGTAATGTGTCATTTGGGTGGCTGCTTACACATGAAGAAATTTTACGATCGATCACCCAACACTGGAACTTTATTAAATTATCCATAATCTTCTCATCTTTTATTTTAAGTGTCTTCAATATCACTATTAAGCTAGATTAACTCTTATCTCTATTTCTCAATCTTTTTCACACTCGGTTCAGATTTTTGTTGCATGTGTATGAAATTTTCACAACATGTAATAGAAAATAAACAAACTCAAAATATTTTTTTTATCAAAATATTTTAATAGCACAACAATATAAACAAACTCAAAATAGTACCACGTAAATTAGGAGGTTTGCAAATTTAGTCCCTATATAAACAAACTCAAAATAGTGCTACGAAAATTAGGAGGTTTACAAATTTAGTCCCTTAACCTCTCACTAATTAAAAGTGACACTTCGTGAACCATCACAAGCAATGACATGTCTCATTACTACAAACGCCTTTCCAAGGAGGGATACACAAATCAGCACACATAAAGTTGGCGAAACAAAAGACACATCTTCCTGTGATGGAAAAAGAAGAAGTTGGTGTTATTGAAAGGGATTAAATTTTTGTATAAGGTTAAAAAGAATGAAAATGATGAGAAAAATGACTTACCAGCGCTTATGTTACCTATAAAAGATAAAATTAAAATAAAGATTATCATATTCATAGTATAAACAAACTTGGAAATTTTAGTCATATTTTTTTAATCCTTTTGATGTAACAAACATTAAACTTTTGTATTAATTTATAATTAAACTTTAATCACCTTTATAGAAGGAAAAAAATCTTAAAAAATTAATGTATGTGATAAGAAGTCTTTTAGTGAATTCATGTGTTTAGTTTATCCCTTTATATCACTCAAACAATAATATAACCTTTCATTACAATTTCTTTCTTTTCTAACCTTTCATGATAAATAGGAAAGATGTTAGTGTAAAATAGGTTTTTTATACGATCTTCAAATAAGAACAATTATTCTTTAACTATTTATTAAGTGTGCAGATTAACATAGGAGATAAAAATTTATATTAGTGACTATCTATTTTAATGTAGCTAAATTATGAGTAAGTTAGAGATTACTAATAGAGTAAGTAATGATATAATAAAAAGAAGCATTTCAATAAGCATCTGATAATCTATAGTCCGAGTTAAATCGTTAACGACGAGGGAAATATAAGTCAACGATTGATCCTTTGATCCCAAAGGAAAAGAATGCTACAACGAGCATCTTTCTCTGACTAAAGTTAATGATATAGTAAAACTCAAATCCTATTATGAACAAAGAAATACAGTTAACTAATCAAGGTAAATGCACTGTGACTCTGAAAAATCAATTTATTGTCTGACTCTGATCAATGCGCTCTTAACTCGCCTATGGTGAATTTGACTAATGGAAGCTCACTCTGACAATTCTGCGTCTGATTATTCTAGCAACCTAGTTGATCATCTGATCAACACTTGATAACTGTTCATCATATGCATATTTTTCATTGTTTTTAGTCTTATTTATCTTTAATCATTAGTTAATTTAAAGAGTTATTTGATATAGTTTGTTGATTTTAGTTCTTGGATTTAATGAAATTTTTATATTCTTATTTCCTTGATTAAGTAAAGATTTTTCGTAATTTTGCATTGTTTCGTTATTTTAGTGCAGTGCAGAATTTTGGTGAGAAATCAATACGACACATGTAGAGTATTTCAGTCGTATTTGGAGTTGTAGATGTCCAATTGGAGTCAAATCAAGTGCAAATAAAAGGTAAGATCCATAGGTACAACTTTTGTGAAGACACTGAAACCAAATTCGAACACAAAAGAGGAGAAAAATGCAGTAAACTTCAGGCAACAGATGCTGTTCGCTAGAGCGCAAATGCTTAAGCATGTAGTGTATTTCTATAGTATTTTGACATCCTGCTTCTATCCAAGAGCGCTGGAGCAGCCCTGACACCCGCATGGGGTGCATGACGTACTGCAGAATTCATAAAAATCCAATTTTCTCACTTTTTAGGGATCTTTTTTGGCTATTTTGAAATTTGGAGACTTGTGCCCTAGTAGAGAAACTCATAGGAGACTAGTTCTAACACCATTGGAGGAGTTTTATCAAGAATCTTTTGTTTCTTTTTCATGAGTAACTAAACTCTCTTTGTTAGTGATGAATAGAACTTTATGAAAACCTTGAATATGTGAGTCTATTTCTGATTATTTGAATGAGTTTCTTGAATTATTTTTATCATCTATGTGTTTAATGTTTTTTTATTTCTTGATCACCTTTAAACTATTTTACAATTCATATTTTGAAATAGAAGTGGACTTTATGAATGCTTGAGATAAGAAATTCATGACTTTGTAATCTAAGAATAGATGCAGACGTGTGAAACCAATTCTTGAATGTTTAAGTCTATTTCTAATCTTAAAGCAACTAAGAAATTATGGGTTACTATGGAATTAAAAGTTATGTCACTAAGAAATTAGGGTAAGAATAGTAAAGAGAGTTTGGTAATAATTCAATGAAGGAATTTAGTAATCAAGATCAAATTAGGAACCAAAGTTGGATTCAAAGTGAAATTCATTACTCTTGTAATTTGACAATTCTTCAATCAATTCATAAATTTTTTGTTCAATTTTAGTAATTAAACATAATTCGATAGTATAACCTAATTCTTGAGTTCGACACTCGGTACTACCATTTTATTGTTACTTGTAATAATTTAGTACACTTGCTAAAATGCTATAAAAATTTTAGCGCCATTGTTGGAGATTGCTATATCAATGTTGAATTTGATTTTAAACTTAATTTCTTAATTGGAATTTTTTGCTCTACAGTAAATTTTTTTTCTTTTATTTTTAAATTAATTAAAAAAAACTCCAATTTAATTTTTCTATTTTTATTTGTTGAGCTTGCTAATATCGTGTGCTAGTGGTATGTTTCTTCTTTGTTCAACATAATTATCCACTGTAGAGCATGGAATAATTTAATGATTATATTCTACTACAAATATTAAAAGAGTATGATACTTGTCTTATATATGTTGAATTATGCATAATTGAGGAACAGATCTTGAAATATACATTTGAAAAAAACCTCATTCAAATGTGACTTTTGCAGAGAAGAACATAGAAATTGAACTTGTTTTGAATACTATGTCCCACCACCAGAAGATGAAGATCTTTTGATCATAGATGCAGAAGATGATGAGTGTTGTAAAAAAAATATCAACAGAAAACAAATTCTACCTCCTAAAATTCTATCCAAAGAATGAAATGAGAAAGACTTTCACATCAAGGATATTTTGGTTGAATTCATGAAGATTAACAAGGTTTCAATTGAAAGATTTGAAAGTCAATGTGAGAGGTTATTTGAGATAGTGGTGGTGTTTTAGAAGATGGATGAGAAAAAGGAAGAGATTGATGAATTTCTAGATTGAATCTATGTCTTGTTCACCAATGTCCAATTGAAAAGGACATGGACGCAACATCATCTATTTCTCAAGTTCATGAGATTTCTACCTAACAAAAAGAAGAAAATATAGGATTTGAAATACACTTGAATTGATATAGGATATAAAATATAATATTCTCTCAACGAGTGTTAGAATCCATAAGACAAACTTTGTGTCAATTTAGACACAAACTAGAACTGATGTAAATATGCCCGATAGCGGCAAAAACTCTTCATCCATAAGTGGTACTTAACTAGGTTTAAGAACACTTGTGAATCTCAATGGATGTTTTCCATAATGTTGACAAAACTTGGAAAGTTTCTAGTGGTGACAACCTAGAAAGGCAAGAGAATAATACTCAAAGCCTAAAGAGACAGAGTAAATAATACTTGTATGCTATTGTTTAATAGTGGATCAAGTCATTGAGTGTACTGAGGCAAAATCTATGTAAAAGGAGGACTAGTATAAAAATATTTGTGTCCCTTCTCTATCTCTTCCCTGTTATTTAATCTATGTTCTTTAAAATTCAACTTTATTTTACTTTAACTGATTTATAATCATAAGTTGAATGTTTTGATAAAGAACATAATTTTTAATTAGCAACACAATTTTTACTGACGAAATGGTAAACACAATCCAAACCCTTAGTTTTTGTGTTTTTCAACACCTTCATAAGATACCCAAAACAACAATATGATAACCCCTTCATAAGATACCCAAAACAACAATATAATGGTATTAAAAGATGAAAATTAACAAGGTTAGTCCTAGCAATAATGAACCATATTTAAATGAGAGTCAATTGTACTAAATTGCACATGTGTCAATTGTATACCTCCATTTCCATTTAAGCAACAAGGTAGTATTAAACAATTTAGCATTTTTCACATCTAAGTCAATTTGCTCCTTAGAAACACAAACAAAATTCCTCTATATAGAGATTGATCACCTTCTTGAGCATTTTGTAGAATGATATGAAGTACAACAATAAGTTGGATAAGACCGAGTTTAAGAGAGTAAGTCGTGCACCAATGGAGATATATATTTACATTTCGAAGACGCAATCTTTCTTATTAGACACCACAAAGAACACCTCATTAAGTTTGGACCTAATGATTCATTTAATTTTTTTCAAACAATCGGTAAAAAGATTTTGCTTTCTTGTTTGCGAGGATTTTCTCGTCGTATTGAAGTTCATTGTAAGACACGCTCACCCCAAAAACATTACCAACCATATCATTCATTAGGTAAACTTGTTCACCATAGTTTATATGTGCTCCATTGTTTTTGAAGTGTGTTTATTAACTTCTAACCTCGGCAAAATATTAATATTTGGTAGTTGCTCACCATGATTAATCTATGTTGGACAGTTTTTGAGGACTATTTTGAGGACATAGTTCCTCGAAAATTTCGTTACAAATTTATTTTAATTTATTATTATTTATGTTATAGTTTAGTTATTCATATAATATAGGTGAAGATGGGTTAGTATAAGAAACATATAAATAAGTAGAGTTTTTAATTTTGATAATATATAAATAAATATAGTTAATGTTGATAAAAAAGAGTCAGCTTCTTATAACTTTATGGATTTAAATATGCATGAATATTGGTAAAAACAAAAAAAGGAAATTTTATACTTATAGTCTTTTAAGTTTAATTCATTTTCTACTTAAGTTTATTTTATTCCGATTTGGTCCTTTAAGATATATTTTGTTAGCAGTGTTAGTCCTTTATCTCAATTTTGACAACAATTAGTTCAATTGAAAACTTCTAATCATTTGAAACTCTACCAAATGCAACAACAATATGTCCCTCATACTAATCACTCAGAAAACATTCATCAGATCTTACAAATGATTTATATTTCTTGGTTTCCTCTACAACAATTTAAACAGACGTATAGCCTTAAAAACAAGGTAATAAAGGTCTATCTATGTAATCATTGCCTTTAACTTCCTTCACATGCAAAGTAGTTTGGACAGTCAACTTGTTGCAATGATTTAAATATGCATGAATATTGGTAAAAAAAAAAGGAAAAATTATATCTATAGTCCTTTAAGTTTAATTTATTTTCTGCTTAAGTTCTTTATGTTTATCTTATCCCGATTTGGTCCTTTAAGATACATTTTGTTTGCACTGCTAGTCCTTTATCTCAATTTCGACAACAATTAGTTCAATTGAAAACTTCTAATCATTTGAAACTCTACCAAATGCTACAACAATATGTCCCTCACACTAATCATTCAGGAAACATTCATCAAATCTTACAAATGGTTTATATTTCTTGATTTCTCTACAACAATTTAAACAGACGTATAGCCTTAAAAACAAGGTAATAAAGGTCTATCTATGTAATCAATGTCTTTAACTTCCTTCACATGCAAAGTAGCTTGGGCAATCAACTTGTTGCAATGTTTTGATTAGATCTTAACATTTTATGACAGTAATTCGAGAAAATTTTCAAATTTAAAGGACTGTGCATGCGTAATTTAAAATATGTTAAAGGAAAATGGTGCAAACGAATGTAACTTAAAAGACCGAAATGCAAAAAAAAATACTTAAAGAACCGAAATGAGAAAAAATAAACTTAAAGGACCTAAGCGAAAATTGAACTAAACTTAAAGTACTAAATGTATATTTTTACCTAAAAAGAAATACATGAATGTGTTTGTATCTATAGATTAGTTTAAAGAATATATGAATAAATGAAGTTCTCTATAAGTGTTGTTTTTTAAATATATGTGTTAATAATTTATTGTGACTTTTGATGTTTTAAACATGTGTATGTTTTAAACATGTGCTAGTAAGTTAAAAATATGTGGTAATAAATATTAGGAAAAAAATTGTAGTTAGACAATATGTTAATAAGTATTTAGTTAACGTACCAAAAAAAATTGTTAGTAAAAGCTTTTATGTATGTGACAGTATGTTTAATTTGTATATGTGAATTTGTAAATGATTAAGTTGTTAAAATATATATTAAAGTTAGACTTATTTTAGAACATTATATTAGAATATTATCGACAACTAGTTTATTTTGTCGAAAGAGAAATATTTATTTGTGGCCTTTAGTACAGAAAAAAAAAAAAAACTATTAATATAAATGTCAATGTTGTTGAGCGTGTAGAAGATAAATTAATATTATTTATATCGAAGTTAGAAGTACGATAGAACATGAAATTGAGACAAAGGAAGGTAAATACAATCGACACAAAAACACGTTGAAAAAGAATAACACAACACAAATAGACCAAACTAGTTACATAAAATACATCAAAACATTAACAATTGACATATATTAAACACATTTGGTTTAATGATCAAAACTTAACAACATATATAGCACTCATTTCTCATATGAGACATTTTGATCCGTGTTGAAAACAACTAAGACACAAAAGAGTTTACTTATTTGAACTAATTCAAAAATGATTAAGTTAAGAGATATACCTTTGTGTAGAGTGTCTAAAATAATGCCCACAAATTATGCATTTTGAAATTCTACGTTTGTATGATATTTTACATAGGTGACCAAACATTTAAAACACCCTTCAAATATGACAAGTCAAACTTCAAATGTTTGGAGCATTCCTTTTTTTGTTTGAGAGCTTTGTACTCTCAATCATACCTACAAAACAATCAAGTACGACTTATTGGTAGCCAATTTTGGTTGGGTCCTTGTATGTTAGCATTGGGACATTGTCCCTTAGGAATCCACACCATCCTATCATTTGGTACTATAACTTTTCTAACAAAACATTTTAAGGATAATATGTCCTCTTTGTCCACAATAAAAACAAGTAACATGTGACAAATGTTGTTTTCTAGACTCATGATGATATCTATTTAAAGATGATTTGTTGTTATAAAATTGTTTTCAATAATTTGAAGTTTTCAAATTTTGCAATTCAACTTCAAATTTAGAAACTCTTTCTTTATACATGATATTCTCACTTTCTAATGAACTACGTTTTCCACATTGTGATGATTCATGAAAACAAAGTAGTTTTTTGTGTAACTTCATGAGCAAGCTTTAATGTCATGGATACGTCTTTTTCAGGTCTATCAATTTGACTTTCAAAATTTAAAATGGTTCTTTTTTCTATGACCTAATAGTTTTTTTCTTCATATTTTTAGCATCCTCGTGAAGTTCTACTAGAGCCAATTGCACTTGTTCATAAGTTGGTAAAAGAAAATTTTCATCATCAATAACCTTATTTTTGTGACCATTAGCCATGAGCAAAAAGCTTGCTTCGCCCTTAGCACTTGACTTAACACTTGGACTTTCGTCACTTGAGGAATCGTGATAGATCCACTTTTCTACTAGAGGATCCATCATCCTTCCTTGACTTGGATGACACGCCATCCTTGACTTTATTTTTTCTCTTCCTCTTTTTCAATTTCATCTCTTGAGTGTTATTGTTCTAAGGCTCTTGTTCAAACTTCTTCAACTCTTCAAAGATAGTAGACCAACTTATAGATTCAAAGTCTTTAGAGTTGACAATTTTTGAAATTATGTGCCTAAAATCATCATCAACACATCTTTGCAACATTTTCATTAGATCTTCGTGTAAAAAAAAAAATTGTGATCATTGAGCTTATTAACAGTTCTATTTAGTCGTTTTATCTTTTTGCTAATGGTTACACCATTCTTCATGCTAAGCATTTCCATAAAATTTATTAACTTGTCAATTTTCTAGATCTGTTGTTCACTTAAGTCCTCATATGTGATTTTTAAAGCATTCCACATATCTTGGATTGTCAAACAATTGAAATTCTATGAAAATCATTTTGTCCTAGAGTGGACACAATGATGTTCTTAGCTATCCAATCTAGTTAAACCTTTTTCTTATCTAAGTCATTCCATTTTCCCTCTTGGTTTGTTAATTTCAATACCACTCAACATCATCTTCGGAATGTAGGGGCCATTCTTAATGGTTTCCCAAACATCTATACCATAAGAAATTATGTGAATATTAATCTTTTCCTTCCAATACACATACTCTCATTGTAGAATCGGACCTCTACTATAATTATCCTTTGGATCCAAAAATACGTTGTTTATCACTTTATTTTTCTCTTTAACTCGTTAGACTTATACCGCTAAGAGAAGCTGGCTTGTGATGCCATTAGTTATCTACAAAATGACCGACAACATACTCTTGAGGGGATATCATAAGATATCATATTTTTCTAATTGAATCTAGCCTAAGGTGTTGAATTTAATATTAAAAACATAAATTCATTCAACACCCAAACAAAAAATGCCCCCAAACTCCAAATAAAATGAAAATGAAATAAAAATGTAAAAACACTAGAATTTAAGAGTTAGGAAAAGAGAGATTTATGCGGAGATTTATACAGGTTCCTCTACTTCATCCTCGCTCGTAGAGTATATCTTGTCCCTATTCAATCGAATTAGAGTATTCTTCCTTCGATTATTGATTGTGAGAGTTTACAAGATCATTCGGAATATGTTACAAAACCTAGCACACAAACCCTTCTTCCTAAACACTCTTCTACATAGAATCTTGGAACACCCTCTTAATTCTAAACGCACACCTATCTTCAAGAGGTTGATCAGACTTCACTCTTTGAAAGATCATATTAAAATCGAATATTGTCAAATAGTACCAATTCAAGGGACACAATTTTGATGATTTAATCCAAGTCTCTACGTCCCAAGGTAAGGCTCTCAGCATGAACTTCATCAATTTCAAACTATGAGTAATTGCCTTTAGCGCACCACGATTCTGCATATATGCATTTATTCAATAATTGTTTAAATTTCTTCTAAAATATAATAAGTATTTGAATATTAAATAAACATAATCATAAAACCAATTACATGTCTTAACCACAGTCTCGAATCAACATGATGTTCATATAATGTTAAGGCTGGTATGTTATACGGTTCTCTAGGGAACTTGTGCTCCTATTATATAGGCTTCTACTCTTGTTGTATACGCTCTTGCTCCAGCTTCATGTATTACTCTCATGATCCTCCTACATATCATATGCCTTCTAAGATAATTGGGTACATGCATCTTTTTCCCTCTTCGATATAAAAGTAGTATGTCAAACTTTGTCATTAGGATGAAGAAGCATTGCACAACGTTTACCTCTACTTCTATCCAAATAGTCATTACAAGGATTGTGAAGTGGATCCTCTCCACCAAAATGAAGTGAGATAGAGAGTGTGTAAAGAGGGTTGGGGGGAAGATCCACATTCAGATGATGGTGTAAAAAGGGAAGAAAAATTGAGTATGGATAATATATCATATTGCAATGAGGTGTTGTTGGAACATAGAGTATGTTAATGTGGGAATTTAAAAATTGTTGAAGTCCCACATTGGAAAACTCTCATATTTTGAGTAGTTTTCAACTCTATAAATACTAAAGTCCCACATTGAATAGAAAACATATGTGGGTTTGCTTCCATCACTATATAATGAGTTTCAAACTCTTTTGAAAAGTATACCAAAGTTGAATGCATTTCTCAACTTTCTCTTTTCTCCTTTTTCTATTCTGCTCGACTTATTTCCGAGCCACTTCTCCCCTTTTGTGTCGTAATCCTTTTGATTTATGAGTGGTCATAGTACCATATTGCGAGTGACTTTAATCGTCATATTGAGAGTGGCTTTAACCGCCATATTTAGGGTGTAATTCTAGAACGGTTTTCTACGGTGCAGTGGAACTCCGATACAGTGAATATGAGCTGTTTTATCCTGGGGACTTCGCAGTTGATAGTCTGCCTTGCACAATTTGCGCAATGCCGCGAAATGTCTTAAAGAGAGCGACCTAATCCGCGACTCAACCCGGTAATATCTATTGTGGCATAAATTAATTTTAAAATAGTTTTCGAAACTCGAAAACAACAATTTTAAGACGTTTCTTTCTGCCATATCAACCAAAGAGATTACTGGATCTAGTTTTGGTGCCTCTAATTTCAATAAACTGTTTCAGTGAGGCAAACAGAAAAGGATAAGAAAGCTGAAGAATTAACCCATGGGAGGATAATGATTACTCTATAAGAATTATATTCTTATTGGACTTGCTGATAATTTGTATAACTACTACAGTTCCAGCATCTCATTGGTGTGCAAAAAATATATTGCTTATTTGCTATGTTTTGAATAGAGTTCCTAAATGTAAAAATAAAACATCTCCTTATGAGATAGTGAAGAAAAGACAATCGAACTTGTCGTATTTTCAAACTTGGGGCTGTTTGGCTTATGTCAGAATTAACCTCGCCAGTAGAACCTATGAATGTATATTGATTAGGTATGCAATAAACAGTGAAGTGTATAGGTTTTATGACCTAAATGCGAAAGTGATCATAGAGTCAAATGATGTTGACATCTATGAAAATAAATTCCCTTTCAAATTGAGAAATAGTGGGGGCAACGAACCAAGTCATGTTCCCGTGACAAGAAGCACCGAAAGCAGCAAACAAGGCGAAACAGAAACTCGAAGAAGTAAGAGAGTCAGAGTTGCTAAAGATTATGGACCCCATTATACGGCCTATACCTTAGAAGAGGATCCTGGAAATCTTTAAGAAGCTTTGTCATCTTTGGATGCAGATTTATTGCAAGAAGCAATAAATGATGAAATTGATTCTCTAAAGTCTAACATGACCAGAAATTTTGTAGACTTGCCTCATGGTTGCAAATCAACAGGTTGTAAATGAATATTGAAAAAGAAATTAAAAACCCAATGGAATGATTGATAAATACAAGGCTCGCCTTGTAGCCAAAGGTTTTAGACAAAGAGAAGATATATATTTCTTCAACACATTTTCACTGGTCACTAGAATTACATCCATTAAGGTACTCATCTCACTTGGCGTTATTCATAACTTGGTGGTACACCAAATGGATGTCAAAACTGTTTTATTAAATGGTGATTTGGAAGAACAAATCTTTATGGAACAACCAGAAGGTTTTGTAATTCAAGGACAAGAAGACAGTGTTTGTAAGTTAGATAAATCATTGTATGGTCTTAAACAAGCTCCTAAGCAATGGCATTAAAATCTTGATAATTTGATTATATCGAATGAGTTTAAAGTGAATGAAAGTAACAAATGTATTTATTACAAATCTGAAAATGACATATGCACTATCATATGTCTCTATGTAGACGACTTACTCATATTTGGATCAAACATTCATGCTGTAAATATTGTGAAATCATTGTTGTGCAACAACTTTGATATGAAAGATCTCGGAGAAGCGAATGTAATCCTAGGAATCAAGATTACTATATCAGAAAAGGGAATTCCTTTGGATTAGTCTCACTATGTTGAAAAGATCCTAAAGAAATATAAATACTTTGATTGTAAACTTGCTTGCACACCATATGATCCAAGTGTGAAACTCTTCAAGAACACTGGTGAAGGTGTTAGACAAACTGAATATGCGAGCATCATTGGTAGTCTCAAGTATGCCATTGACTGTAATAGACTTGACATTGCCTACGTCGTGGGACTATTGTGCAGGTTTACTAGTAGACTTGTAACAGCCCGATTTTTTTTTTTAACAAATTCAAATTCATAATAAAGAACGAAATACCTTTGGATAAAATATTTAAGTCGTATCACAACGACACAAGTCAACAACAATTACAAACAGCGGAAACGGTTTTGAAATGAAAATCCAAAGTATTTAAACCAAAAAAATACACCGGGGCTATGAGACCTATCCAACGTAGCTCATACCCTTAGGGTATTCTCGGCAGACACCTATACAAAAGCACTGCCCCAAGAATATTAACTTCCCCACGTCACATCAAAAAGTGGTACAAGGACCCATCAAAATAAAAGTCAAGCTGACAATATATGGTATAGGTACAATCTTCCAGAATAAAATAAATACAACCACAACAAATAGACATCTAGCCCCTATACAGCCATCTAATCTGATCATGCTACAAAAAACTATAACCCGGGTGATCTCCACGCGCCCCGCAAAAATCCTTCTCACACAGCAATGGTCAGGTAAGTCTAACTCCGTTCCCATCTCCAGAGTACTAACTAGTAGGACGATCCTGATTCTCATCTGAGGGCAAAGCCCAGATTTCCACAATAATTGTAAAGGTCACCAACCGAAATTAACAAATATCACATAACATTTAAATTTTAAATGCACAAAATAACCTTTCAACTTAGCATACATCTAGAAAGGGTTTTCATATGCCACGCATGCATAATCAAAGTTGAAAAAAATAAAGTTTTTAACAAACTGCACTGTCGTATTCGAATACAACATACTTGTATTCGAATACAGTGCTATTTCACAAGTCAGTAGCAAAATTGAATATTTGTATTCGACTACACACTGCTTGTAGCCGAATACAACTGCTAAAATTTGCAGATTTTAGTTTCGAAAACGTTTCACAATCATTCAACACTTACCGCACAAAATCAATCAATCACACTCATCAATTACGGCACAATTACAAACAACAATCGAGTATGTATATACAACCATCACAGTATATCAAACATGACTCGTGTGCCAAGCACCCTAATGTAATGCGTATATGCCAATACACATGATTCCGGAATTCCAAACCAAAACCCTCCTCGAAAGGCGTAAATCATAATTGTACAGCCTCTCACAGACCAGTACTAATTATCAAGGTGCAATCTCTCACGGATCAGCACAATTTACTATCGTACAGCCTCTCACAGACCAGCACAATTTTCTATGCGTGCAATCGCTCACAGATCAGCACGACTTACAAGAGTGCAATCTCTCACAGATCAGCACGACGCGAAAATCCCCGCAAGGATAAGATGAACCAACTATTCACATGGCATCATCTCGTGGCTCATCACGGTTACCACTATCACTATGGCCCATCGCGGTCACCATGTACTATGAAATGCATGAGCATACTCTGACTCTTTTGACCACAACCATTAAGTAAATGCAGCTATTAAAAGATTCCCCTTTTTTAATACTCATTTAACACTAATGATTTTTCAATCTTTTCACAGAGCATACTCAAACATATATTCATCCATAAAATTCATAACGCATACGCCATCAATTATGGATACATCAATCGCACATTCACCACACATCCACATCTCAAACACAACAAATTCAATCAATTCAAATTCCAAAATTTCACACCAAATTTAATCATGAATCACCCGTATTCACAACTCCACAATTTCAAACATAAACCACCAAATTTAATCTCCAAAATTTTCAACCATAAATCACCAAATTTAATCTCCAAAATTTTCAACCATAAATTACCAAATTCAAAACTCCACATTTTAAAACATAAACCACCAAATTTAATCTCCAAAATTTTCAACCATAATCCACACATAAATCACATCTCAAAAATTCATAATATTAATTATGAACACATAAACCACACCAAACTTGAATCACCACAACCCACATCTCAAACACATTAAATTCAACTTCCACAATTTCACCCATAAACACATTAAATTCATTTTCCTCCAATCTACACATAAAATACATCTCAAAATTCATAATATTAATTATGAACACATCAATCACACCAAACATGAATCACCACAACAACATTAATATATCAGAGTTCTCCCCACCGCTAACTCGGTGCCAACAGTCTCGATTCCTTTTCGAGACTCAAGGAGCTAACTACATAAACATAAATATTTATAACAATTTGTTCACAACTAAAATTTATCCAACCACAACAAAATTCCCAAAATTATATCTTTTTCACACACCAAACTTTTACAACCAAATAATCAACATTAATTCAAAACTCCACATTTCCAAACATAAACCACCAAATTTAATCTCCAAACTTTTCAACCATAAATCACCAATTTAAATCTCTAAATTTTCAACCATAAATCATCAATTTAAATCTCTAAATTTTTAACCATAAATCACCAATTTAAATCTCTAAATTTTTAACCATAAATCACCAATTTAAATCTCTAAATTTTCAACCATAAATCACAAATTTAAATCTCTAAATTTTTAACCATAAATCATCAATTTAAATCTCTAAATTTTTAACCATAAATCACCAATTTAAATCTCTAAATTTCTAACCATAAATCACCAATTTAAATCTCTAAATTTTCAACTATAAATCATCAATTTAAATCTCTAAATTTTTACTCATAAACGCCTTAAATTCATTTTTCACAAATCTACACCTCAAACACATCAAATTTATTTTTCACAAATTCACACATAAGGCCCTAAATGCAAACTAAAAAGTTTGGAAGGAGCCCTTACCTCAACGGTAGCTCTAACAATCGATTACAACTCCGCGATTAATTCTGGTAAAAACTTTGTTTGCGACGTCGCTTCCAAAGTTAGTGCAATAGCACCGTAGCGTGGCAAGGAGCATCTTTCCCTTCTGTCACTTCTCGAATGGAAGCTTAGATCTAGTAGAAAATAAAGGTTTTGTATTTTGGGTTTTGGTTTTTTTTTTCTTTGAAAACTTAAGAAAGAAAAAGAAGAAGTTTTTCTCGCTGTAGCCTGGAGATTGGATTTTGCTTTTTCTAAGCTCGCCTTTCACGTGGGTATATATATATATACTTACTAAATCATATATATATAAATAAGTTCATAGTATTATAAGATTATAATAATAAAAAGTCCAATGCTATTAGTTTATTTTATTTATATATATATATATATATATATACACAAATATCTCAATACTCTTACGCACATCACTTCACTCATAACTCAAATTATTTTAATAAAAATATCTACTCTCGTCGCAACTCAATTGATAGATAAAATTTTTAACAACCAGAAATATTTTTAACAAAATTGTCCAGTATTAAATTTTTCGTAACATAAATAAATTATTTCTCGCCAAATAATTTTAAACGGTCTCAAAAAGATATTTCTGGCATCTAACACACAAAATACTATTAAAATTGGCTAAAAAGCCTCATAATTCAACACCAAACACATCAAAATACAAAAAGTACAAATTAAAATTAAGGGTCTTACAAGACCTATTATGGAGCATTGGCACGCTATCGAAAGAGTCATTAGATACCTAAAAAGGACTATTAGTCGCGAATTACGTTATCAAAGATTTCCTATGGTCCTTGAAGGATACAGTGATGCTGATTGGAACATTTTATCAGATGACTCCAAAGCAACCAGTGGCCATATTTTAGTATAGCTAGTAATGTTGTATCTTAGAAATCGAAGAACAAACGATATTGGCTCAGTCCACTATGAAGTCTAAAATGATAGCACTAGCTACTACTAGTGAAGAAGCGAGCTGGTTGAGATGCTTGCTAGTTGAGATCCCTTTATGGGTAAAACCTATGACAGATGTGTTGATCCATTGCGATAGTACCGCGGCTATTGTGAAGATTGAGAATCGTTATTACAACGGTAAGAGATGACAAATTCGTTGTAAGCACAACGTTGTTAGAGAGTTACTTTCTAAATGAGCTGTTATAATCGATCATGTACGCACTGACAAGAATTTAGCAGATCTTTTGACGAAAGGGTTAGCTAGAGAGAAAGTCCTAAATACATCCAAAAGGATGGGACTAAGGCCTATAGAGTCACTCATGATGGTAACCCGACCTAAAAGACTAGAGATCCCAAGAATTGGGTTCAATTGTTAATAACAAGTCATGAAGTGATATGAGATGAACATGCTATTATAAATTAGAGAAGCATGATTCCTGAAGTGATGATAGGATGGGGTAATAGAAACTCTTAATGAGATCTATACTCTATGTGGAGTAGAGTACCTAGCTACAAGAGTACTCTTGATAGACTCACATATGTGAATGTGGAAGTGGGGCTGCTTCCTATGGAATTTTGAGGCAGAAATCCTAGAGCGTTCACTATATTGGGATAGACGTGTAGGGTCATTAATGCACGAGCTTTTGAGAATACACCCTATGAAAAGGTTATGTGTGGGTTTGATGTCAGAGATAGAGTTCAAGACTACGAGTCACTCTTGTTGAATCTGAATCTTACTTATTATGCAAAGGTTCAAGTCAAGAGACACCTTTGTTTATGCATGATCTTATAGAAGCGTTTGACGCTATTTCAGAAACATTTTTTTAGATTCAAGTGGGGGATTGTTGGAACATAGAGTATGTTAATGTGTGAATTTAAAAATTGTTGAAGTCCCACATTGAAAAACTCTTATATTTTGAGTAGTTTTCAACTCTATAAATACTAAAGTCCTACATTGGATAGAAAACATATGTGGGTTTGTTTCCATCACTATATAATGAATTTTAAATTCTTGTGCAAAGTACACCAAAGTTTGATGCATTTCCCAACTTTATCTTTTCTCCCTTTTTTATTTTGCTCGACTTATTTCCGAGCCACTTCTCCCCTTTCTTTATGTCCCTTCGATATTTATGAACGGTTTGTGTGCCGTAGTCTTTTATAGTGGTTTTCGTGTCGTAATCCCTTATATTAATGAGTGGTCATAGTACCATATTGCGAGTGGCTTTAATCGCCATATTGAGAGTGACTTTAAGTGCCATATTGAGGGTGTAATTCTAGAACGGTTTTCTATGGTGCAATAGAACTCCGATAAGTGAATTTGGACTGTTTTATCCTGGGGACTTCGTGGTTGATAGTCTGTCTTGCACAATTTGGGCAGTGTCGCGAAACGTCTAAAAGAGAGCAACCTAATCCGCGACTCAACTCAGTAATATCTTCGTTGGCATAAATTAATTTTAAAACAATTTTCAAAACTAAAAAACAATAGGTGTAGATATATCCAATATATGAACTTAAAATAATCGGAGTAGGTCTATCAAAGAGTTGGCCACACATCTTTTTGTTACTTGTAATTTCTCATCACATGTTTAGTTTAAAATCTTTTGGTGACTTGGGTGTGTGATGATGGCATTGCCACCCTTGTTCAGATTGATTTTTTTTTTTTTTGTTCATTTGGAAAAGTTGGTATGGATCATTGAAGACTAGCATTAGTGTGGCATTCTGTGATCCGGCAAATTTGGAAATTAGAGAATGATGTTGTTTTCTCTACAAAGGTCAGTTGTGTTGACAAAGTGCTGGATCAAATTCAACATTTCTTTTTGGAAATGGTTTTTGGCTAAGTCCTTAGGATCTTCGTATATATTTTGTCGATGCTTAATTTTGTTCATTTTTGCTTATTATTCACACAAAAATTAACAAAAGGGGTGTTTTTGACTTTTTATCCTAACTTTTGTTTTTTAATTCAATATATGATTTTCATTTAATTTTTCGTATGATATTCACTTGTTAATAAAAAAATGATTCAAAATTTTTTATTTTTATATAATAGAAAATAAAACAAAATAAAACATAAAATGAATAAATATGAGATTCTTTAGAGTAAATTAAATATAAATGATTTTGATTTGATTGATTTATATTTAATATTATTTTTGGAATTTGAGAAAAGTTTTAAAAAGAAAAAGTAAAAAACTCAAGGATTCAACTTAATTAGTAGACATTTTTTTCTAAAATTACGGAAACCTAAGTTGTTAATATAAATAAGAGTGTTAGGAGACTCTCACCAAAAGAAGAAAGAAGGGAAGAAGGGATTAGAAAATATGGACCAATTTTATGTGCTTAAATTTGCCCATCAGAAAGCCACTACTAGTTCTCTGTTGCGCATTCTTACACAACTTTTTTGATAATCACTCATTTCAAAAATGAAAATAGAAAAATCCAAGACAGAGATAAACGGGGAGACAAAACAATCTCGCAAATTCGGTATGAAAATTTCGTTTCTTTGAAACATACTAATATAATAGTTTTGTTTTGTTTATTATCTCTGTTGATTTTCATGTATCCTTTTTTATGAATCAATGTCTTAGTTTTTATTTATTGTTTTCATGTTAACTTTGTTCATATAGCAAGACTATTTGTAATATTTTTTATAATACTATCATGTTTGTCGTTTTGTATATTTGATATTATAATTTAAACAAAATGCATTTTCATATTCTAAATATAAAATAACATATTGAATTAAGAAAACGAATTCTTTAACAATCAAAATCATGTGAAAAAATCGCAAACCTCACACAACCACCGATTAATGGTTCTACTCATTCATGTAAACTTAAAAATACTTGGAAAAATAAGATAAATAAAAAAAGATAAAAATGAAAACAACATATTGTTATCTTTTTCTCCGTATCGAACTCACCTATTGTTGGACCACCTAATTATTTTCCAATGTTTCGTTTGTTGTTAGTCTCTCACGACCATCGCACAAATAAAAAAGAAATTAAAATTAATAAAAATTAAAATTAAAATTAACCAACACACAAATATTTTATACCAAGAATACGTGTGTTTTGATTTCCTTATTGCACTTGGGGATACGTATAGGAGCAAAGTCTTCTCCTTGTCAAACCATATTAATAAAAAATATTTTTTCTTCTTTTATTAATGTAAATAATATATTTTATTTTTTGGTTATTCTTTTTGGGGTAATATAAATAATTAAATAAATAAATAGTTTGTATACAATTAATTAATATAGGGTAACTGTTTTAACGGACGGTGTAGGTTGGTAATACTTTTACTACTCATAATTGATTCTCGAATTCGAATTTTTGGTTCAAGATCTTCATTTTAGGTTTTATTCAATTTTTTATTTAATAAAATAAAATTGGTGACAACTCATTTTTTGCGAACAAATCAAACGCAACACATTTTATGAATGGGTATTGCATCCCTCTTTATGTTTGCTCCCCTTGTGTTATCCCCAATAGTAGGTTTTGTATGGTTTGTGGTGATTATTCTTTCTATATTCATTGTCTTTCTCTTGGCTCTTTCAACCTTTCATGCTTGGGTCGTATTCCCTCCTCTTTTTAAGTATTCTTTATGACTTTTTATTTGTGGTAGCGGACAATTGCACTTGTTTTTCCGACCGATTTAAATTTAGTTTGGCTTTTGCTTCCTCGTTTGGTTTATGTTGTAATGAATTGGACTAGATTTTGTCTTATTTTTGCTTTTGTTACCTTGTTTGGTTTCTATTGTAATAGGCTGGAGTATTCACTGTACTCATTTTTAATATATATAATCTTCCTTACCAAAAAAAAAACTATTCCATGTTAGTCTTCACCCATGTATGTTTCATTTCGGTCTTCTTTTTCTTCCCTTTACATTATTGCATGCACAAATATGGCGTAATGACATATTAAAACGCCATTATCAATCAATCTTTAAAAAAGTTCTAGCATTGACTTCATCGACGATATTTGGGCATATATTTATTTGACTGATAACAACTTTGAATTATTTATAGCTTCGAAAACAGCCAACATAAATTTCTATACCAACTTTGATTAGACCATTGAGACGATTTCAAATATTTTGATTTCTTTATAATTTGTGTGAAAAAATATTATAAGCCTGAGCTCCTTATACATGATCATACTCTGATGATATGTTTTGAATTATATATTATATTATAAATATATAGGCACAAAACTAATGAAAAAGACCTTTTCTTTTAATTAACATTTTATTGTATACTCTAGTACAAAATTCTTATTGACATGAAGGGAAGCAGCTAATTTTGACCAATTTGTTGCAAATAAATTTCTTATTAAAGAGAAAAATTATGTTAATATATTTGACAATTGACAATTAATTAATCAAGAACAAATTATTGTTGACAAAATATGAATGTGATATACCATATTGTAAGGGTATTTTAGACTTTTCAACTTTCTTATATATATATATTTATTGTAACTTTATTACATTTACCTTTTGTTCATTTTGATTTTGAAACTCTAGTGGATTCTTTCTCTTCTTCCTCTTTTCTTCTTCTTCCTTTTTATATTTATGTTTGTTTATCATTGTTAATATGATATTAGAGTTTTGGTTGATTTTGGGATCTACTGTAAAATGGTCCCCAACTTAGTGGGGTTAGGGGTAAATATTGCTAGCAAACTGAATTCATAAGGTTTAGTAGTACACAAGCCAACAAAACATAGGTTGCCTTCATTCATTGGTGGTTGGTTACAAGGTCATTATTAGAAAAATTATTCTTTTATACTCACCGTAGAGTATGCATCTTGAAAAATGTTTCTTCTATACTCACTGTAGTGTATACTCATTGTAGCGTCCACAAACCAGTACCGATTTGCTCCCTTCGTTTCCGATCCAATTCTACTTCTCTGTTTTCGCCGCTATTATGCTCTTTTGTTTCTAGCGTGGTTCTGCTCTTCTGTTTCCGGATTGCTTTTGTTTGATTCTTGGTTGACAGGTTATTCCTAATTTATTTTGTCTCAATAATTGTGTTTGTCGTATTTTCTTGTCAATATTTGTTATGGCTGGTGCTAAGGATGATTCTCTTCAAGTTGTTAGTGTTCACCTCAATGGACAAAATTACTCTTATTGAAATTATGTGATGAAAATTTTTTTGATTGGAAAAGATATGTAGGGTTATGTTGATGAAACTTCTGTTAAGCCTACAAATAAAAGGGATAAAACTAAATATACAAAAGATTTAAAAATATGGAATGTTAGTAATTCAAAAATCATTACTTTGATTAATAATTTTGTTGAGCTGTCTACAGGTGTGCAACTAGCAAAATATGATATTGCTAAAGAGATTTTGGGGTCACTTGAAACGTTTGTATGTTCAATCTAACTTTTCAAAACGTTATCAGTTGAAAGTGATATTAGATCCCATAAGCAGAACAATGTAACCATTCAAGAATTCTATTCGGCAATGACTAATTTATGGGATCAACTGACTGTTATGGAATTAATTGAGTTGAAAGTTGTCAAAGCATACATTAATCAGATAGAGGAGCAACGTCTGGTCTGGTATCTGATGGCTCTTCGTGATGATTTTGAGGGCCTTCGTGGAGTATTTTGCATTGTTCTCCTCTTCTTACTGTTGAATCAGTAGTTAGTGAATTGTTGGCAGAAGAAATCAAACCCAAGACACACTCCGTTGTGTCAGATAAGGGAATTCTTTCAACTCCTCCATCTATATTTGCTATTCCTGTTCAATCACATGTCATGTTTGTCTCCTCTACTAAAGGTTTGAACTCGTCTAGTTTGTCAAATATATCTCTTTCTGATATTTATTATATTCCTAATCTCACTTTGAGTCTTGCTTTATTCTGGAGTATCTCACCATATGACATATGATGATAAATTTTTTGCGTCTGTAAATCATGTCTCGTCTGTGTCGATTATGATTGCTGATGGCACTCATATGTCATTAGTAGGCATTGGTTATGTCTCCACACCTAACTTGTCTCTTTCTGATATTTATTATATTCCTAATCTCACTTTGAGTCTTGCTTCTGTTAATCATCTTATTTTGTTTTCAAATATATCAATATCAATACTATCAAATTATTTTATTCTAAAACATAAAAAGTTAACGAATCTATACAAAAAGTAACTTAAAATAGTCATATTATACAAGGCTAATATTTTTTAGGAAATATGCGTAAAAAAATGTTAAAGGATCTATTGGAGGGAGTAACTATCCCAAATTTTTAGTTAACCGTCTTCTTGTAGTAGCATTGACTTTTTCACATATAAAAGGGACTAATGATTTTCATAAATAAATATGAATCTTATACGTGAAAATTTATTATTCTAAGTTGTGAAGCTTATTTCACATATAAAAGAGACTAATGATTGCCTAAAAAATAATCAATGATTATGCACCCTACAATGCAAGACGATCAGGAAATATTCTAAACAATTTCCTCTTATTCCGAAATTTAAATGAGAAATTAACATTATACACAATTTCCTCCAAAGCGGTATATATATATATATTCATTATCCACCTCCTTCTGACATTCATTTTATCTTCACGTGTAAACTCAGTATTTACTCACATAAACGATCTGCAAGCATCTACATGAAAAACAAATAAAAGTAAATCAACATACTCGTAAAGATAAACAAACGGAGTATAATAATTTAAATACACAATCAACACCACCATAATACATAATATCACATATTAGTTGAATATGCATGACAATGCTACTATGCAAAACAAAATCTACTTCAGAAGTGTGAATCTTTTTAACTTCGAGTTTATGAGTAAAAAAGTCACAAATTGAAGAATCTCGTTGTAATAATTTAATATTTAACAAAACGTCTCAGCATTGTCCTGGCTTTATATAAAACTTTCCTACTAATGTCTTATCCAAAGCTAGAACAATCTTGTATTTTAATTTTATCACAAACAACCCCAAAATAGACCCTTGGGTAATGGAATATTATCATCATCAACATTATCTAGTATACCTCGCTCATATCTGTGAGTGACGATACTTCAATAGTAATAAAATATTTAAATTATATCATTATATTCCATACCATCGTCAACAAATCATCCAAAGCCTAGAAACTTCAGTAAAAAAATATCCT
Organism: Cicer yamashitae; assembly: GCA_037974755.1. Taxonomy (NCBI): domain Eukaryota; kingdom Viridiplantae; phylum Streptophyta; class Magnoliopsida; order Fabales; family Fabaceae; genus Cicer; species Cicer yamashitae. The sequence goes on along the minus strand of JBBPBQ010020321.1, from coordinate 9,389,837 downwards.
AGTAACTAACTCATCAGTAATTACTAAACTATATTAATATTAAAACTTAACCAATGTGATCAGATCATTGATTCGCTGTAGCACACGAATCAAATACGATTGAAAATAAATGTAAAAATGGGTAATAACTCGAGTCGTTTCACAAGGACTTCTGATATAATAATTTTAACTTGATTGAGAGTTCAAATTCAAAAAGGGGTTTTTTTTATAATAATTTAGTTTGAATGAGCAAAACGATTAATCCACTTATTCGAGTTTCGAACCTATCACAGATTCTATCAATGAGTTTAATTCCTAATTCGTGATTCTATTCTCATTTGACTATAGAATTGATCAAACAATCGTAATCAATCCTATATGAATTTGGTTTCGTTGACTGGATTAAGCATCACAATCGTCAAAATATTATTATAATTAACGTTCAAGCGTCGCAAAATTATAATTCAATTAAATTAGAAACGAAACCAAATTCTGTCAAACGAATTTAATCGATCCTGTTGAAATTCAATTTAAGCAATCAGAATATCAATATAATCAAATAACAAAAATAGAATCATAAATTAGAATTGACGGTGTAACCTGAATCTCTAGGTGTTGATGAAACCTCGAACTCGTGGATTAACCTTACAAACTTAGCCTTCCATGAAATTAAAATAAAAGTGTTTTTTTTTATTTATCTCATCTCTGGTTCCGAAAATAATACATGCCAAGAAAGGAAAGAAACTCCAAATAAATAGTGCTCGGTTTGTGGGCTTTAAAAACAAGTGGCCCACTATTTAAAATTATTACAAATGTCCAGATTACGAAATCTACAATTTAGACTCAGTAGAGTTCGGCATTGAGATTTTATTCCAAGACAAAAGTTGTAGCTCTGATTTTTAGCTTTCCAACGACTGCTCGCATGCTTCAATCTGATATCCAGAGCTCAAGTTATGGTCTACAGAGCGAGCAGGGGTCAAAATGCAAATAATAAAATTATAATTCAATTTCAACCCAAAGTTTAGAAACAAGGTAAAAAATTATTCTAATCTATAAAGTGATTTTAAAAAACCAAAGTAAAAGCTAGAAACATGCGCTCAAGTGCTATGATCAAATTTCATAAGAGATCATTGTGGAACATTTACTAAGTTCGGTCAAATGTTCGTCTATTATAAATCATCTTGATCGATTATCCACTAAATAAATCCATTAATTTTGAGATAGTTTTTCCTAAAAATTCAAAAATCAAAAAATAAATTTTATAATTTTTGTTTTTGTTTTTAAATTAACATTTTACCATCATTAGACATAAGTATCACTTCAATAATTATCGACTATCACCGCCGACAATCACATCTGACTACTATCACTATCACCGCCGCAACTATTGACCACCTCTATCATCACCGACCACTCACCTCTCGCCACTGCCATCACTACCCACCTACCTCCAACAATCACCACCACTATGTCAGACAATCGCCGTCACCATTGACAGTGGCGCAGGTTCGTTAGGAAATAGGGTGGCCACGGCCACCCCAAAATTTTCAATAATTTTTAAAAAAATACTACTATTTTTACTTTATTTATATAAGAAATTTTATTTGTCATAATAATCTTTAAAAAAAATACAACTACTCTTACTTTATTTATAAGAGACATTTGAGTTACAATTTTGTCAACAACAATTGATCTATTTGATATATTTTATGGAACAAATCAAGGTCGGACTTTAATCCTTAGGAATTTGATTGAATGCATGGAAATAATTAAATTTTATATAAAAAAATTGAAAAATGAATATTTATTAATAAAAATTTATGTTAAAAAAATTGAAAAATGAATATTTATTAATTGTGACAAAGTTGTGAAAACCAAATTATATAAGTCTATATGACAATTATGATCTAATATATGCTAATTAATGATGAATTTCGACTACACATGACATAGGTTAATAAATATGTTAATTAATATAAATATTGTGGTGTATGTTGTTGTAATTTTGGGATCTATAATCGGTGTATTTTATTAGTAGAATTGTTTTTATGAGTTGAATTGTGGTTGTTGGGTTATCGTTGTCGAGATGTATATTTGAGTCTAATATGTTAAGATCACATGTTATGGTTGTTGGATTATATGTGCATCTTTTCTTGTTACACGAATTAACATAATGGAATGGCATACATCATGTAGATTGTATCATATAGATTGTTATGTGTAGATCTTCATTGCATAATGTAGATTGGTACGTGTATATGAAATAAAATTTATTTTACCATTTTTTTTAATTATTAAAATTGTATGTTTTTTATTAGACTCAATTTTTAAGATTAGAATAGTGTCTTCAAAATATTTAAGATGAACCAAATACACACAAAAATTTATAGCAAATTATAATTCAGATGTCTATTATAAAAATATCGGAGGGAATAATTTATAAAATAATTACAAAAACAACTACTATAATTATAAACTAAAATACATTTTCTAACCTAAATTCCAACTAAATTTTAATTATTAAAAAATGTAAGTCAAAATTTGATCAACTACCTCTCTCCAATATATTTTTGTAAATTTACAACTTAAAATTCTTATATCCAATACAATATTAAAATTTTTATTTATATATTAAAATTTTAAAATTCTGGTCACCCCAATGTTTTTGTTCAAGATTCGCTACTGACCATTGATCACCCACCGCCACCACCAACCACTCACCACCCACCTCCCACCATCACCGACTACCGCCACTAACAACCATCTTCAATCGCCTCCATCATCACCATCCACCAACCTCTGGCCACTGACAGCACAACCAACCACTCACCTCTTACAACCACCACCACCAACCACACACCTTCGACCACCACCACAATCTCTGACACCGCAACCACCAACTTACCTGCTACCACTACTGATCATCACTGTCTCCCACTAACCGTCCACCACTACAGTCATCATCAGCCGCAGTCTGACCACCACATCCAACTATCAACATCTCTTTTGACTGCTGCAACCGCCTTCAACGATCGATCACTACTGCGATAAACATCTTCCACAACTACCACTTTCAACCACTATTACTAAAATTATTATAATTAAGTAAGTTATAATTTTACAATAATTATTTTAATATATTTAAAATTTAATATTTTTTATTTTTAATTATTTTTATTATCAATATTTTTTTTATACTTAGTGAATTTATACTGATTATTCAACTAAAATAAAGTGATTTAATTTAAATAAAATAAAAACTGAAACTCAACTGAGTGTTGAAATTCATAATTGAAAATTGAAAATTTATAATTAAAAATTAAAAATTCATAATTAAAATTGAAAAGTTAAAACTGAAAGTGGTTTTAGTTTATAAAAACTTCAGTACATAAAATAATTTTTAATGAACCACCTAGAATATTTAATCAATATCTCATCTTAGAATTAATCTTATCATTAATATCACTCAATAAATTAGTCCTTAATACTCTAGACTATTATATCATTACTGAATTCATTGTTCAAGACTTTATATTAATTGTCATCTAACTATTACTGTTCAATCATTAAAGTTATTATTTAAGATCATAATTAATCTATTTATCATTTCTGATTATTACTTCATTGATAAATTATTAAGCCTAATTGATTATCTTTACAAAATTACAATAGATCATCACTTAATTTATTTTATGGGTTTTAGTACTCCTCTAATCGATTATTGTAGTCATTTAATTAATCGACTATTTAATCACTTAATTGATTAACCTATTGATCTAATTATTTTAATCACCTTAATTATTATCCTATTAACTTATCAATTAACAGACCAAAACAGTAGATGCAAATTTAACAAAATTCACAACAATCATCATCAACTTATCAACCACGATTAAAAGTGTCAGTTAACACATAATGCAACAATCATAAATATCTATTAATAATTCAATACATCCTTTGCAAAAAATAATAATAATTCAGTACATAACTTATTCTTCTTGTCCCCGCAATCAATATTTATCAATCAATGATGGTCGTGCAAGAATTGAAAGATAAAAGAGTTTAATGTAACTTTGCATTCATGAAAATTGACATGAAAGAAAAAGGGGAACAGTATACTCAATTTAGATCTTTGAATCTATTTATCTGAGATATTAGAAGTTTGATCAAGTATTCAATCATTTGTTACATTAGAAAATCTTTGTATTCATAAACGAAACTACATGATAAATATCTATATGCTAACGTGGCACGTGTGTGGGCAGTGTGCCAGTTGCATTTGCCAACATGTAACATGATGACACAAACGTTAGTATTACATCTTGTCTAAAATGTAACACTTTATAAAATAAAATAAAAGCAACATGACTGAAAAACTATATCACTCTAGTTTTCTAGTTTGTCTTGACAACATCTTCATTGAAATCTTCAGCTTTTAAGACAACTTGTATCAACAACTTCATATTTCAATTCATTTAACAAATTTGTGTTGACCACTTTATTTGACTCTAGTACTTGGTCATTTTTACAATATTTTGACATTCTTGTACAACTTGCTTGGTAGAACTTGATATCTAACCATTATTGTCGATGTGCGTCTTTTAGTCAGCATTAATGTGTCATTATCCGTTGACTAATAACTCCAAACTTATACACCGCTTGATTTCTTGTTGAATCATATATATCTAACTCACGCTCTATTAATATTGGGTTTGATATATATATATATATATATATATATATATATATATATATATATATATATATATATATATATATATATAAATAAATGGTTGGTGGCTCGTTCGAATAGGTAATGGTATTATTTTAAGTTTTATATTGAACTTAACTCTTCATTATAGTAAAATTGTCTTGTAAAATGAGAGGTGCATCTTTTTATGAACTATTATAGAGTTTTATCTCTTTTTCATGTGAGATTTGTGGTTTTTCGATATCTATTAAAATAAAATGAATTTTTTGTCTAACATATATATTCATGAGCATTTACACCATATCTATAGTAAACAATAAAAAAAAAAAACATAACCTAATCATAGTAATAAGATGTATATGTTCAAATTGAATCATATTAATTAAAATATGAGTTTAGTTGATATGCATTATTAAAAAATAATTTTAATTATTATGCATTGTCAAGTGTAAAAAGTTTATGTTTTACACTGTCACTATATGACAAGCTTAATGAATATGACTTTAGAGATAATTTTCATAAAAGTTGAACATTTCTAATGATCTAATGAGTATGATTGACGCGGATAGTATAAAAAAATTTACATCGATAATATATATTATAAATTAAATTCTTAATATATTTAATCACCACAAATATATTTTTTATTTTAATTTCCTTTGTCCTATGTATTTGTTCTATTAAGTCCTGTTGGAAATAACTTATGATCACCAAAGTCCAAGATGAGGACCAGGTCTATAAAGGGGCAATAAATATATATATATATATATATATATATATATATATATATATATATATATAAAAGAAACACAAACATTCCGTATTCACGTTCAAAAAGGTCTGCCATGCTTACAATACTAAGGTTAATTTTGACTTATTATATTATTTTATTTGCAAGGGTGTTGTGCTGACCAAATCTTCATTTGATGCAAGAGTAAAATTAATATAACAAAATTTAAAAACAATTTTCATTATTTTATACAAATAATAATATTTAATAAGTAAAATCAAATTGATTATGAAAACAGTGACTAAAATTGATTATAAAGTGATTAAAACTGGTTATGCGGTGATTAAAATTTATTTTAAAGGATTGATATTGTAAAATTGATTTTAATTAAAAATGAATTGAATGTAAAATGATTTATATTTTGATATTTTCGAACAAAAATGAGTTAAACAATAAATTTTTGTGTAAAAATCATGTTTGAACTCAGAAACTACAAATTAGAATCAATTCTAAAGACATAATCAATTATATTCAATAATTCTTAAATAAATTAGAGTCAATTATACATCTCTAAAATTAAATTAATTAATTTTGAATCATCTGAAAATACGACTAAACATGCACTAAGAAATTAAATATGATTCATACGAGAACGCACAAATTGGTCAATGACTATATATGTGTGTGTTATATATGTAGCCTTGTTGTAGTGCAAAAGGAAACAAATTTGGACTTTACATTCTATGATTAACTAAAACATCTAGGGATCTTTTTCTCACAACTATACAGTGTCATCATTAATTGATTTCAGATAAAAGGTTCTGTTTCTATCTTCTTGTTTCTCCAGGTTGGTCACATTAACATGAAGATTTTAATGTTGTGGCTAACGTGGGTTGCTGTAATTTTATCTACTTCTATGGCTTCTGCTGCTACGGTGGAACGTACTTTCATGGTAAGGCTTTAATTTGATGTACTATAATTGTGTTGTGAGTACTTATTTTTATTTGTTTTTCTTTTTATTTTGTATCGACTAAGTCTTGCATGACTTTTAATTTATTCATCTTTCACTTCTACTCAACTCTCCAACTAGCTTAATTAAGAAAATAAATCTCCTATGTCAGTGTATAGTAATAGCAGCTATGGAGATGGTTATGGTTAGAAAGTATATATTGTGACATAAATCATGAGGGTTGGTCTAATACAAAGTGGGATTTAAAATAATATTGTATTATCAAGTAAAAGATTAGTTTTTTATCATAGTAAAGGTGAATGAAAGTCGATATATTTTAAGAATAACCAAGTATTAATGATTAAGAAATTAAAGGTTTAAATAAAGTAAGAGTTAGAGAAATTCAAATTCATTAACTCGAACTCTTAACATCTCTTAACTACTAACTCGACTCACATGTAAAGCAAGGTTTCACCCATATGTCTTTTAGACCGACCCAATAAATTTGTATTTTAGTTCTAATACACATATAAAAATAAAATTAAACAAATGTTAAGTTAGGAATCGACCAATTTGCTGATTATAGTTCAACCCTAGTCCGCAATAAGTTTGTTATAATCGGATTAAATTAGGATGAACTGTAGTTGTTTTAATAAATTCATTTTTTTTCTCAAAACAAATGTATTTTATGCTTATTTTTTATTCATTTCTTAGTTTTTTGACGAAAATTCATTTATTAGCTATCTAGTTCAATTATACTTCAATTGATTGAACTATTTGAACCATGATCTAGATATTTGATCGGTTTGATCTCCAATACGATACAGTTTTTTAAATCATTGCTTGATGTACACTTAATTTCATATGAAATTATGATTGTATTATTAAAATTAAATGAAATTGCAGGTTCAAAACAAGACTGTCACACGATTGTGCCATAAACAAATTATTGTCGCAGTTAATGGACTTTTCCCTGGCCCTAAGTTGGAGGTCAAGGAAGGTGACTCTGTGATTGTTCACGTATTCAACGATTCACCCTACAATTTAACAATTCATTGGTAAGAAATTTGATTAATATTAATTTATGTGATAATATTACATGTTTCAAACCATAGGCATTAGGCTCCTTATGCACGCATCATATTTCCATTAGATTAATTGCTTGTAAAGAAAAACAGAACAGAACAGAACACCACCATAAAAAATGAGAAAAACTTCACTAGAATTTTTTCTTCTTCTTAAAAATATTATTGGCTAATTGTTCATGAATTTTTGAACTACGTAAAGGCATGGAGTATTCCAGCTATTTAGTGCATGGGCAGATGGTCCTGAATATATAACCCAATGTTCAATTCGTCCTGGACATAATTATACTTACAAATTCAATGTGACACAACAAGAAGGAACATTGTGGTGGCATGCTCATGCATCGGTTATACGTGCAACAGTTCATGGTGCTATTATCATTCATCCTCGTTCGGGTCAATTTCCATTTCCTAAACCTTACAAGGAAGTACCAATAATATTAGGTATTTGCTTTTTGTTGATTTTGTTCTCTCTAATCTCATTTGTCTGAATGAAATTATAAAATTAGTATTTCCTTGAAATTTTATAATTTAAATATCAAGAAAATGTTTATTTTACATTTGTATAAACACAGGTGATTGGTATGATGGAAATGTTGAGGAGATTGTCAAAAAAGAACTCGAAACTGGCGATAAGATACCGTCTGATGCTTTTACCATCAATGGCCTTCCTGGAGATCTTTTCAATTGTTCAAAAAATCGTATGCTGCTTTTTTTCTTTTTTTATTCAATATGTTGCTATTGTTGTTTCTTCAATTTTTTATAAACATTTAGTAATATATTACTAATGTAAAATATTATACAACTAAAAAATTATGATTAATTAAATTTCAAATTAACATGAATTAATTAATTAATTATATTATATATTTTGTAAAAAAATTATAATGAAAATTTCTAGAAGAGAATTATAACTTGTCATTGGACTTCTATGTAGCTAAATAATATATATTTAAAATTTAAAAGTAAAAATATTATAAAAAATGAAAATGATATTCACTACTAGTTCAAACATGTTCTTATCACTTATTCGATAAATTCTCTGTGAAAATTATTTTTACTCTTCTTTACTTTTTTAAAATTACAGTAAGTATTTTCTAAAAAAATAAATTATATTTTTTACGAAAATACATTTTTAAAGAAATGCATGTGGAGGTGAGAATATAAGTTTTTTTCTTTTTTTATTGATTCTCCCAAGTTTTAAGATGATCACTTAGGTTAATATTATATGATTCAACAATTATTTCTTTTTTTTAATAGGTCAACAATTATTTCTTTAATTCATAGTTTATAGAAGAAACATCATATGTTGCCAAAAAAAAAAACATTATAATAAAGCAAGTGTCCAAAACTTACTATTGGAATTTAGTCAAAAAAAAAAAACTTACTATTGGAATAAATAAATCTTGTTCAACACATAATATTGAAATAAACATATTCTAATTCACATTTTGGGCATATTTTAGAGACATTCAAGTTGAAAGTGAAGCAAGGAAAAACCTACCTATTCCGAATGGTCAACGCTGCACTAAACAACAATCTTTTCTTCAAGATAGCTAATCACAAGTTCACAGTTGTAGCCATGGATGCTGCCTACACCGATCACTACATCTCCGACATACTCGTCATCGCCGCCGGCCAAAGCGCCGACATACTTTTCACCGCTGATCAACCCAAAGGTTTATACTACATGGCTGCATCTCCCTATGTTGTTGGGGAACCAGAACCACTCATCGACAAAACGACCACCCGGGGCATTGTCGTTTACGAAGGTTACAAAAAATCAACAATAAAACATAAACCTTTGATGCCAATACTACCGTTCCATGACAACACACCAATAGCACACAAATTTTTTAGCAGCATAACAAGTCTTGTGGGGGCCCCATATTGGGTCCCTGTCCCACTTGATGTGGATGAGCACATGTATATCACAATTAGCATTGGTTTACAACCATGTCCTATTAATGCCACGTGTACAGGTCCACTCAAACAAAAATTTTCAGCTAATATGAATAATGAATCTTTTTTGCTTCCAATTGGGAAAGGATTATCTATAATGGAGGCATATTTTTACAATGTGAGTGGCTTGTATACTACGGATTTCCCTTATTACCCTCCAAAAACTTTTGACTTCACAAACCCGAAAATATTTTTGGATGCGAATGTTACATTTGCGCCGAAATCAACCAAGGTGATGAAATTCAAGTTTAATTCGACGGTGGAGATTGTGTTTCAAAATACGGCAATTTTGAATGCACAAAGTCATCCCATGCATCTTCATGGTTTGAATTTTCATGTTTTGGCTCAAGGCTTTGGGATTTTCGATTCTACTAAAGATAAATTAAAATATAATTTGGTGAACCCTTTAATTCGAAACACGGTTCCTGTGCCAGCTGGAGGATGGGTTGCTATTAGATTCCAAGCAAATAATCCAGGTATGTATAATTAAGTATGTAAGATTAGTTCACTACTAGAAAAAAAATTAGTTAGTGACATAACTTTAGAGAAATAATATAAAATGTATCTCTAATTTCATCAGTGATGGGTTTATATTTTTGTCTATAATTTCAGTCACTAATTTTTCTTTTTTAATAATGATTTTAGTAAGGTAATTTAGAATCTAACTGAGATAGCATGTACTAATAATTTCTTCATTGTTTTTTTTAGGGGTATGGTTTATGCATTGTCATGTGGATGATCATAACCTTTGGGGACTAGTCACGGCTTTCATAATTGAGAATGGACCAACACCTTCGACTTCTCTTGGTCCACCACCTGCTGATTTGCCTAAATGTTAATTGGCTATATGATAGAATGCTGATGTGATTATCACAAATCAAAGTCAAAGTCTCCCTTCTCCCTTTTTTCTTTTGATTAATCAATTGGTCAATGTTTCAAAACAAAATCAATTGATCAAACATCTTAATTAAATTTCAAGCAATAAGTAAAACCTTTAGTCATATTTAATATCATCTCTAATGTTACAATCCATCATGGATAGTTTAATTCCATTTTGCCACCTTTAAGAACTCAGTATACGACACAATTTAATCTATATATTAATATTTAATTTTTATTTCAACTTAAATAATAATTATTTGAGTATTTTTAATTAGTATGCAAGAAAATTATTAAAAAAATTAAATAAATAAAAAAGAACAAATATAATTTTTTGTTGCATTAGATGAAAACTAACGAGAAATATATGACAATAGTTAAAAAATGAATAAAAATTTTGATTACAATAATTTAATTAATTAATGGTTGTTTATTAATTAATTTTATATTTATTTAAGTTAAAATTTAAGTGTTAATTATGTTAAATCACTAAGAGACTACATAAATTTGAGTTGAGAGACAGAGAGAGAGTACATAAATACTTACAATACTCAACAAATTAGTAAGCTAATTTATGTGTATTCTAAAATTATAATCTCAATTTAGAGGGTATAACAAGAAAGTATAAACAAATTAGTAAATTAATTGATTAATTAAGTCCAAAAATAGATAAATAAGATGTGGGAGAAAAATTATATGAGTCATTTTAGCCTTTTAGGTCCATTTTCTTTTAAAACGTGCACAAGTTAATAATTTTTTATTAAAAAACTACCGAGGTAGCTTGCCACATAGAATTATTATTAATAATTTTATTTTTAAAAAAAAATTTATTGTTTTGATTAATTTAGAATACTTTTATTAAAAAATAAACAAACACGACAATATCATCCTCTTGTTTTTTAAACTCAGAAAAATTGTCCATTCAAAAATATTTTATTTATTATTTCAATAAATTAAATAATTTATATATTATAAGTAATTTAAATGATTTATTTATAATATTTAAATAATTTAATATAATTTTATGAATTGGATGGATTTAATGAATTTAATCTTTAATTGATGAATTGAATTGGACATTCTAAAATACTTTTTAATGGATTATAAATAGATTAACGAACCATTACGATCAATCCATATATATTCGATCCATCTATTTTGGCACCTCTAGATTTGAAAAATATTTTATAAAATTGGACTAAATCTAAATATTTTTATTTACAAGATCAGGCTAAATGGATTAATGGACCGTTACAATCAATCCATTACAATTCATTTCATATATATTTGATCCATCCATTTTGCCACTTTTAAATTTGAAAAATATTTTATAAAGTCGGACTAAATTTAAATATTCATATTTTCAAGGATCAATTTGAAATTATCCTACAAAGTCAATAATCATTATGATTTTTAACTTTTAACTTATAAGACATGTCATCAATATCAACAACATTTAGTAATCATCACTCAAAGAAGGATGAATTTAAAAAACGTTTTATAAAATTGAAATATCCATATGCTTAGAGACTATTTTAGGGGATTTACTTTAATATTCTTTTTTATTTTAATTTAATTGTACTTTTGGTCCTTTATTTTAACATATTTACAAAAATAGTTCCTCTATTTTAATATCAAAGTTTTTGATTTCTCTATTTTTATATTTGTTGTAGTTTTGGTCTCAATGCATTATTTTTACACTAAAAATTGTGACTTTTAATTTAAAAAATTGTGTTTTTTGTCTTAAAAGTTATATTTTGTAATTATATATAGAATTGGGGATACGAAACACTATTCATTGGACTGAAACTTAGAATTTTATAGGTCAAAATTTTAATTTGGTACTAAAACTGCAATAAATATAGAAAAAAGACAAATCAAAAGTTTGATTTTAAATAGTGGAACTATTTTCATGAATATATTAAAATAAAAAGAACCAAAAATACAATTAAGTTTTTTATTTTCTAAATTTCTATATTTTTATCCTCCATTAGAAGTTGGAGTTATAAAAAAAGTTTGATTGACATACACCAAGGTATAAAATACATAGTCATTCAATAAAAGACTACTATTTTTTTATGTCATACTACAAATTTCAAAATATACATATCTAAGGAAAGCATCATCTTTTAATTAACATAATATATGTGAAGTGATTTAAAAAAATTATTTTCTTTTTAATAAAAATTACTTTTTTATCATAACCCTCGAGTTCTTAGAGAAATAGAGTTTAGATTATTTCGAATTCGACTAAAAAATAAGTAAAATTTGACTGACAAAGATTATTCCAATAAATATAAATTCAAACTCAAATTCTCATTAGCAATTACTTTTAACTAGATAAATTTTTTTTTAGCCAAATAATTCAATGACTAAATTCACACATATTAAATATAAAGAAATAGAAAATCTGAATACAAACTCAAGTTCATACATATTAAATATTTTTGCCACTAAACTATTTTTACATGATTAAAATACCAACGACATGTTACGTGTGTTATCACATGTCTCTTTATTATATGCTTTAAAATAAAAAAATAAAAAAAAGTTAAAAATGTATTCTCAAAATATTTGAACCAGTCTCCTAGTATGTGAAAACCTCACTCCAACGGTTACTTCCACTCTGTTTGGGAATGGAATGGAAACAGACAGAACAACAATCATGGAGAATCCGCGTTACTGCCAAAGCCAAACATTTCAACTTCCGATTCAGATTCTCAACTTACCCATCCACTCAAACCCTCTCCTTCTTCCGCTTTTCCATTCTCCTCAACCTTCCACATTTCCTTTTCACTATCACTTCAAACCCCAAAAAACCAAAACGACCTAGTTTCATCACCACCAAAATCAAGAACTTTTTCCACAAATTTCAACCCAAATTTCCCATTAAGAAACTCAGCGTTGCTCCTAAGACTAGGAAATTATCAAATCTTTCATATTTAATGGAATTGCAGGACAAAATTGGTATTGGCAACGAATGTTATGTGAGGATGGTGATGATGGTTGCTTCTTTGGGGTATTTTGTTGCTTCTCTTCTGCTCAAGAAATTCAAGATGGCAAAGGTTATGAATTTAACAGCATTGCTTTTAGTTGGGGTAGTGACAATGGTTTGTTACCTGTTTTATTATAATTATATTAATTATAATTATTGGGAATACATGGGAAGGTCTCTGTGGAATAAAATGGGTAATCTCAAGATAAGGGTATGATTGTTGTTTCTGGTTTTGTTGCTTAAATAATATATATGGAATTTAAATTTGTTTCTTTTTTCCTTCCCCTAGTAGCAACATATTTGTATGTTTCAAATTTGAATTATTAATTCCCTCACTTTATTATTTATATAAAACAGATTGTGTAGAAAAGAGAAAAACAACTAGAACAAATATTGCATAGAATGCTGTACACAAGGAGTAAAGATAAAGAGATTAGTTCCAAACAATTAGAGAGGAGGTATCAGGATAAGGATTGATTGGCTATTGAAAAATGAATGGCATTATTATTTTCCATAAATTTAGTTGGCTGCCAATATTGTCCTAAGCTCTTGCTGTCAAAGTTATCAACAAATGGATTGGAACATGTTTAGACTAAAATACTGAATACTTCTTGGACTTAACCTCTGCAAGCTGTTACAATCTACCATGGAATTCTCGATTCATTTCATCCCACATTGTTTTTGAAAATCTGTTAAATGACCGCCATGTGTGATCAACTATTGGTTTAAGCAAATTTGATTACCTGCATGAATCTGATAAATAGTGGACATACTGGAATAACTATCTTTAAACATTTGCATACTCCTCTATTTCCATGTTATGATTCTGGTTTGATCTATGTCAATAGGACACAACAGAATTCATAGGATGAAATGTATTTGGTTTACAATCACTTGTATGGGTTTTAAGCCAAATGGATTATTCTCTTTGTTTTTCTTGTTAAAATGCAAAGCTTTGAGTTTCATTTATGCTGCTTCTTAATATTGATTGGAGAACAGACCTTCACTAAATGCTCATGGACAAGGGTAGACTGATCATAAACATTTCACATTTTTTCTGCACTTTACAGATGATGCTTTTTTATTGATGCATTTTAATCTAGTTTGCTTGGGAATTTTTGTGTGTGTGTTCTTTTGGCATTACCAACTCCTCAAGTGTCTTTTTTACCCATGGTTGCAAGTCTAAACTTTGATGTTTGAGGGGATTAGTGGGCACAGAAACAAACTCAAACTTAGTTGTAAACTGAATATTTGACTAGTGTCAAAGGATTGCTTGCAAATATTGAAATTGTGTGAGCAATTACTTGTTAAACAACAAAAGATGAAACAAAAATTGTGCAGTATCATTTGCAAGCCAACGACTACATAAAGCAATGTTATTAAGGGCAACAATATACACAAAATAAAAATGAATAAAGAACCTATAATGTAAAGTTCTTATTCTTCATTCTTTGCTCCAAGCTTGAGGAAACTCAGTTCCACGAAATGGTCATGCTTCTATGGAGCATTTAGGCGAAGCGCAATACCTGCGTGTGGGAAAGCATGATCGAAACATCTCATGCGGTCATGACAAGGGTATCCCACCTCTGGTTTGATTGGGACAAAACTCTTTCAATTTCGTAGTGTGGTCAACCTGTTCATCTCAATGAGGGCAACATGGCTAGGATGAACTTGTCCTATAATAACCATACAACTTTGCTGTAGATGCAGCAGTATTGCAAAAGTGGATCCAGTTTCGTATTCGGGATTCTAATGACAGATTTGTAGCAGTTTATTCTTCTTGGTTCCAGCCACTTATGAGTGTGAAGAAGCGTGAAGCTTTTTGTTTACTACCAGCTCTCAAATGGTGCAGTGATTTAGGTTTCTATAATACCATTTTTGAGTTCAATTCACAATTGGTAATATTGGTAACAAACACTTATGAAATCAATAGAAGGGATATTTATGAGTTTGGGACCATTATGAGACAAACAATATGGTTGCTCTCTAGTTAGCAAGAGGAGTAATATCTCAGGCTAACTACCAACCAAATCTTCTATTTTGTTCTAGATTATATTTCTGTTTAGATTTCTAATGGAATGGCACGAGCTTCTCTCTTCTAAAAACAAAAACGAGAAGGAATGAACTATGATTCAATTACAATTTACAATAAGTAATAGAGTACAAATGCTAAGACATAATAGATGAACAGAATTAAAAATAGAAAGTGCTGAAGTAAAGAGAGGGAATGTGTGACTTTATTGAATAAGAAAACATAATTACACAGTAAAGTAATCCTTTACTGACACAGAGCACAATACTCCTTCAGAGTGCAAAATGCTCTCTGCCTACAACATACAAATTATAATCATGATCCCCCCCTTTTTTACACACATATTACACAATATAATTATTCCACACAAACCTTCTAGACAGTTAGGTAACTGCCATATAATTATTCCACAGACCCAAACCTACTAGGCAGTTAGGTAACTGCTATATAATTATTCCACAGACCCACTAAATCTTCTCTTATAAACTTTCCACACATGTGGCTTACTAACAGTCCCTGTAGCAGTTACTGCATCAGTAACTGCTCCCCTATCAATATCCCCCCTACAAGAGGAGACTTGTCCTCAAGTCTTAGTTTAGGAAATTG
This sequence comes from Cicer yamashitae, assembly GCA_037974755.1. NCBI lineage: Eukaryota > Viridiplantae > Streptophyta > Magnoliopsida > Fabales > Fabaceae > Cicer > Cicer yamashitae. The sequence continues at coordinate 9,373,909 of JBBPBQ010020321.1, read as the reverse complement.
ACTTCTGATGTTTAACTCATCTTCCCATGTTGCTTCGTCGGCTCTTTGACCCTTCCATTGGACAAGCACTTGCCGAATAGTATCTCTGTCCTTAGCAACAATTCTACTGGCCATAACTAATTCTGGTTCTACGTTATTGGCATTGTCACTTGCCAATTCTTGAGGTAAATTGGCTTGCACATTATAATTTCCGACTGCCCTCTTCAATAATGACACATGAAACACCGGGTGAATATGAGATGATTCAGGCAGCTTAAGCTTATAAGCCACTGCTCCAACTTTCTCCAAAATCTGAAATGGTCCATAGTAACGTGGAGATAATTTTGGACAGATGCGAGCACCCAAGGTAACCTGACCATGAGGTCGCAATTTCAGAAATACCCAGTCACCAATGGCAAACTTTGTATCCACCCTCTTCTTATTTGCATGAGTTTTCATTTGGTTTTGTGCCCTCTACAACTGATATTTTAGTTGTTTGAGGGCTTCATCTCTATCCTGCAAGTCTCTTTGCACTGCTTCCACCTTAATTTCCCCAGGCAGGAACCGATTCAAAACAGACGGAGGTCGCCCATAAACACACTCAAATGGCGTGGTACCGGTAGACACATGGAAATTGGTATTATACCAATATTCAACCCAAGGAAGCCACTGCATCCATTGCTTAGGCTGGTCCGCGGTAAAACAGCGGAGAAATGTTTTCAAACATTGGTTAATCACCTTCGTTTGACCATCAGTTTGAGGATGGTATGATGTGCTCATTCGCAACTGAGTGCCTTGCAATTTGAACAATTCCTTCCAAAATGAGCTCACAAAAATTGGGTCTCGGTCACTAAGAATGGAAGCTGGAATGCCATGCAAACGTACCACCTCCCTTGTGAAAATCTCAGCTAAAAACCTTGCCGTATATGGATGCTTGAGGGGGATGAAGTGGCTGTATTTCGAGAGTCTATCCACAACAACTAGGATAGACTCATAACCCTTAGACTTAGGGAGTCCAGTGATAAAATCCATTGATATCTCCTCTCAAATCTGATCCTGAATGTTAAGAGGTTGCAGCAATCCTCCCGGGGCAGCAGCCATGTATTTTTGGCGTTGGCAATAATCACAAGCTCTGACATACTCCTGCACAATTTTAATCATACCAAACCAAAACAAATTGGCAACCAATCTTCTATAAATTCTGTACACACCAGAATGCCCCCCTTGAGGAGTTTCATGAAATTCTTCTAACATTTTAAGAATGCTCTCGGATTTCTCAGATATTACCAGCCTTCCCTTATAAAACAATACCCCTTTTATATAAGAGAACCCCTTATTTACCTCCTGACCCGATTTCAAAGCTGTTATGATCTTGGACAGCTTGGAATCTTTATGTACCTCCTCTACCAATTGCTTGCTTCCTAACCAACTCAGTTGATGAATCATAGTGATCAATTCTGGTCCTCCATGAACTCGAGAGAGAGCATCAGCACCCTTGTTTTCTAGCCCTGGCTTGTAGATGATGTCAAACTGATACCCCAATAACTTGGCTACCCAATTTTGTTGGTCGGGAGTGGTTATTCGTTGTTGAAGCAACTGTTTGAGACTCTTGTGGTCGGTGCAAACTGTAAACTTCCTCCCTAAGAGGTACAGTCGCCAATGCTGGATGGCAAGTGCTACTACCATCAACTCTTTCTCATAGGTGGATTTGGCAAGGTTCCTTTCTCCTAAAGCTTTACTGAAGAATGCTATAGGTTTGCACTGTTGAATCAAAATGGCCCCAATCCCCATACCTGATGCATCACTCTCTATGAAAAACTTTTGTGAGAAATTAGGGAGTGCCAAAACTAGTGCAGTAGTGAGTTTAACCTTGAGCTCCTCAAAAGCCTTGTGCACCTCATTGCCCCAATTAAACCCCTCTTTTTTTGTCAATTCAGTAAGAGGTTTAGCAATCTTGCCATAGTCTCTTATGAACTTCCTATAATAACCCGTGAGACCAAGAAATCCCCTCACCCCCTTAACATTCTTTGGAACTGGCCACTCTTGCACACATTGAACTTTATTGGGATCCACAGCCACACCTTCCTTAGAAATTATGTGGCCTAGGTAATCAATTTTGGCTTGAGCAAATGAACATTTTTTACGGTTAGCCACTAATTTATGTTCCTGCAGCACCGTCAAAACTTATCTCAAATGCTTCATATGAGACTCCCAATTTGAACTATAGATCAAAATGTCATCAAAGAACACTAACACAAATCTTCTCATCATTGGTCTGAAAATATCATTCATTAAAGATTGAAATGTGGAAGCGCATTCATCAAACCAAAAGGCATTACCATGAATTCGTAGTGGCCCTCATGAGTTCTGAATGCAGCCTTGTGGATATCTTCCTCCTTCACCCGTACTTGATGATATCCAGATTTAAGGTCGAGCTTGGTGAAATATTTGGCACCGTGTAGTTCATCCAAGAGTTCCTCAATAACTGGAATAGGGAATTTATCAGGGATAGTGACCTTGTTCAAATAGCGTGATCGTTTCCCCTTCTAGGAGGTAGCCCCTTGGGTTCACTAAAAACTGCAGCGTAGCATTCCAAAAGCTCTTGCAATTCCCTACTCAATTCATCTTTTAGCTGCTGTTCTAAATCTTTATCCTTATCATCAGCCAGCAAAAACATCTCTTTGGATAGTAGTAACCCATCCACTAATTGTTTACACTTCCCCAACAAAATTTGCAAGGCCATGGGTTGCTCGGCAGCACCTCCTCCTTCTCCGAATTGGACCCATTGTCCCTTCAATTTAAATTCCATCACTTTCTCCTTCCAATCCACCCACATTCTCCCTATTGTTTCCAACAAATCCATCCCCAACACTAAGTCCACCCTTCTAAATCAAACAAAACAGCTTCAATGGTGAATTTGGTAGTCCCAACCTCAACTTCAATATCCGAACATTTTCCCTGTGTGGTAGTTTGAAATCCATCACCTAGTTTGATACTCATTGTTTCAGTTCGCTTGATGGGCCAACCAAGTGCTGTCACCAATTTCTCAGCAATGAAATTGTGAGTAGCACCACTATCAACCAAGAGTAAAATGGGTACTCCATTGATTTTAGCCTTTAATTTCATGGTCCTGGGTCGCTTTTTTTCAACTGCAGTGATATTGCTCAAACTCCATGACCTTGGCCTCATAATCTCCTTCATCAGGTTCATCTATCACCATTACTTTAAAATGACGGTCAGGGCATTGGTGTTGGGGGTGATAATTCCCCCACACTTGTAGCATAGCCCTTTCCTCCTTTTTTCCATCAACTCATGATAAGGCAGGTGTCTAACCCCTCTATCCCGAGGCATATCACGCTTGGAATCACCCCTGTTATCATTTTTTGGCCCAAACCCATTTCCATTTTCCTTGTTAGACTTCCCATAACCCCACTCTAAACGAGACCCACTAACATACTGTGGGTTCACTCGATTGAAAACTCCTCCGGATCCACTCTTTTGGTTGGCACTACGCAACCTGACCCAATTCGGTTTCTTCTCCGAAAATTCCATCTCAATAGCCCGTGCCATGTTCATCAATCTTGAGCGCGAGACTGACCCCATCGTTATCATACTCCTCACTCGCCCCTTTATTCCTTCCCGAAGACCGTGTAAGAAGTAACCCAAATTGTGAATTTGGTATTCGGCCCACTTGCGCCACTAGCCTTTTGAAATCCTTGATATATTCTTCTACATTTCCCTCTTGCTTAATCGAAGAGAGTTGTTTGAACAGATTTCCTTCTCCAATCCCTCCATAACATTCAAGTAAAGCATTCTTAAACTTCTCCCAAGTCAGATCCGCTTCTTCCTCTGTTAACGCTTTGAAAAAATGAATCGTTGACCCCTCCATGCATAATTGGGCCAAACTCACCTTCAGTTCCGGGCTTGTATTAAGAACCCTGAAGTAAATCTCTGCGCGCGCTATCCACCCTGCAGGATCTTCACCATCAAAAGAGGGGAGTTCCACCTTCTTCACAGATTGACGAAATTCATCAAGGGTTTCACCATGAATTTGTTGGTCGTGCCTCTTCGAAGTTTCTGAATATCCACTCTTCTCCGCAAGACTTTGGAATATGAGCGACACAAGTTTTGCCTGATCCTGAGCGGCTTGAAGTCGTATCTCCGCCAAAGTCTGTTTGAGCGATGTAACTTATGTCTCCAACTCGTTCACCTTTGTTTCCATCTTCTTTGGTGGCATCAGTTCAATTCGCTGGTATTTGGTGTCTTTCTCTCGCTCTCCAATTAAACAATCCGACAGGTCGGACCAATTAATAGATGAACATAATTAAAAATAGAAAGTGCTGAAGTAAAGAGAGGGAATGTGTGACTTTATTGAATAAGAAAACAGAATTACACATAAAGTAATCTTTTACTGACACAGAGCACAATACTCCTTCAGAGTGCAAAATGCTCTCTGCCTACAACATACAAATTATAATCATGATCCCCCCTTTTTTACATACATATTACACAATATAATTATTCCACACAAACCTTCTAGACAATTAGGTAACTGCCATATAATTATTCCACAGACCCAAACCTACTAGGTAGTTAGGTAACTGCTATATAATTATTCCACAGACCCATTAAATCTTCTCTTGTAAACTTTCCACACATGTGGCTTACTAACAGTCCCTGTAGCAGTTACTGCATCAGTAACTGCTCCCTATCAAGACAGGTTTGTAACATGTTGGCCTAGTAAACATATAAACACAAGTTTTGAGAAAATATACCTTAGCCTAAGATCTACACGAGCAAAGCAACGTAATCCATCCATATATCAACACCAAACACAGTTTTGTCAACAACAAAAAAACACAAGACATGGTTGGCAAAGTTAGCATCAAAATATATCAAAAGAAAAATGCTGAATCTTATGAACACCCAATACACGAAAAGCAAGAAATGAACTATTCTAAATTGGCTATTACCTGTTTATCTTTGGCAAAGTTACATTTATAGTCTTTTAGATTTAACTCAATTTCAGTTTAGGTCCTTTAAGTTTAACTCAATTCTCGTTTAAATCTTTTAAGTTTATTTTATTTCAATTTGATCCTTTAAATTAAATTATGATTACACAGTTAATCTTCTATGTCAATTTCAACAACAAATAGTTCAATTGAAAGCTTCTTATCATTTGAAACTCAGTCAAATGTTTGTTGCAACAATATAACAACAAGTCTCTCTTACTAATCTTTAGAAAACATTCATCAAATCTTATATTATTGATTTTCTCTACAACAATTTAAACACATGTATAGTTTTAAAAACAAAGTAATAAAGGTCTATCAACATAATCAATGTATGATATATTTTAACTTCTTTCACATGTAAAGTAGCTTGGACAGTCAACTTGTTACGAGGTTACGATTAGATCTTAATATTTTATAACAGTAATTTGAGAAATTTTTCAAACTCAAAAGACTGCATGTGTAATTTAATATATTTTAAACTTAAAAGATTAACTCGAAAAAAAAAAAATAAACTCAAGGATTTAAGTGAAGATTGAGCTAAAGTTAAAGTTAAAAGAATAAAGGTATATTTTTGTCTTTTATCTATGTTTGGTTGGTTATAAAAGACTGTCGTCATATCAAAACGCTACTTGTTTTCCTCCCCTGAAATCTGCACCAAGTGCACTTGCGAGAAAAAGATCACAATTCCGGTGACACATCTCTCAACTTCAGAAAAACAATCCCATATGCCCAACAGCAGAGATGAGCTCTTTTTGTGTGATGATGAAAACAAAACAGAATAAATACTGATGAACATGTTTTGTACCCAAAAAAAATAGTGAACATGTTAAGTATTAAAATTTGAGATTTTTTAGAATATAAAAAGAGATGCTACTATTAAACTACAAGGATAGACATTGGTATTAGTTATTGTAAACATTTGTGATTAAAAAATTAAATTAAGTTGTCTTAATTATTTTTTTTTGGAGACTAAAAGGTGATTATATTTTTCTTAGAAACTAAATGTAGTCTTGTTGTTTTTCTCAAACGTTAAAATGTTTTATCTTTATATTAAATAAATTTATCTCATTTAAGAACAAAGTGCGGGACTTATTGACTTAAATATATGATATGATGTTCTTTTATGGAAAATGATACATGTTTTTAACTGTTATGATTTAATTATAAAAAAAATTATTATGATTTAATTATCACAAAATCTGTTATGATTTTATTTTATTTAGGAAAAATTACATTTTTTTTCATTTATGTTATTTATGTGTAGCATTTAGATTCTTTATTTTTTATTTTTTCTATTTTAGTAATCTATCTTTTAAAACGTTTATAAAGTTATCTTTTATCTTTCAATACATATATAAAATTATCATTTTTTTTGTCTTCGATTTAAGTTCTTTATTTTTTAAATATATTTATAAAATTCTTTAAAAAATATTGTGTTATTAAAAATAATGATTGACAAGTCCATGTTGAATTATGATTAATTGATAAAAATAAAAAAGATGAGTAAAAAGTAAAGATGATGAATATTTATGTATTTTTTCTGAATTTGAAAAATTCTAACGATTAAATTTCAATTTTTTTAATAAAATAATTATTAACAACCCTACATAAACTTGCCACGTTTTTAATGACACATCGTCTTTAAAGTATAATTATGAAAGAAAATTAAAAAATTAAAGATTTAAACAAGAGAAATAAAATAAAGAATAACTTTATAAACAACTTAAAAGATAAAGTATAAGTTTATTAACATTTTAAAAAATAAAGAACGTAGATGAAAAAAATAAATGATAAAATAGAGTTTGAGGAGTTTATGCAGGAAGCAAGTGTTTTTTATTTTGGTCAACATAGTTCGTGTCTCATAAAATATTTTACAAAACATGCTAAAAGAATCAAATTTATATTCCTATAATATAGGCAATTAAGTTTAATTTAACTCCAAATGATTAAAATATTATCCTAAAATTCATTAACACCGTGTCTCCGTTTCTCAGATGAAATTAATTTACTGATTAAATATAACAACATAACTCGCATTCGCGGGTATTCACCCGAACCCATCTTAATTTCGGTGGAGAAAACCTATTTTGATTGAGTTCTATGAAATAAAAATTCAGGACACGAACGAGTTTGGGTATTGATATCCACCCCGCACTCGTCTCGCCAGTAATAGTATTGTAATTTTTAAATTTTATATAAAATATATATATTGAATATACTACATATTTTTTTAAATATTAAAAATTATAATCTCATCTTTAAAAAAAATATTTTTTAATTTTACTATTATTTAATAATAATTATTTTATTATATTAATTATACTAGATATGATTTTAAATTTATAATTTTATATATATGAATGAACGTGGGCGTGAAAACCTGAACTTTATTGCGGACGAAGATGAGTGTCTAAATTTCACACCTGACACAAGGACGTTTGCGAGTTTTCTCCAACTTGCCCTATTACTATGCCTACTAATGACCGTAAAACTCATTACCAAATTCTTGTGTGAAAAAATTTTTGACTACAATACTTTTCTTCCCGCTGAAAAATATATTTCCACTCCACATAAATCATCTTTTTATTTTTTCAAATTATGAGTTTGGTTAAAAATTAAATAGCAGGTAAAATTCACTCGACTGTAAAATTTATTTTGAGGATTTTTAGATAAATTTTATTAACACATTTTAAAACTAAATTTTATTATCGCATTCTAAAACTAAATTAATGCGATAATACACGTACCATAATTTCAATTGCTCCCAAACTAAAACAACACATGACTTCGACAAATTTATAAAAGTCGGAGACAAAATTACACATTTTTAAAAATTGTTTAACTTAATATTTTTAACTCTGAAAAATACAAATTATACCTACAAAGTTACAAATTATACCGAGAAATTATATCTCAAATATTATTGAAGTTCATTTCAAATTTAATTGTCGAGTAAAATTTATTAGATTGCTTATGACATAAAATTTTATTTTAAACTTTCGACCGAAATCATTGCCACATAAAAATTATTTTTATCATAGAAATAATTTCACCTTAAATAAAATCACAACTCACAACCAAATTCAAAACTTTATTAACTCAGATATAATAAAATATATCATAAGACACATGTCTTAGAAAAACAATAATAGAGCTATTAACCCCTCTAGCCAAACGATTATTTGAGTGAAATTTCATTGTGGTAATCCTTTAGATCTTCCCAAATTCATCAACAAAACCAAAAATTTATCCCATTAGATTCATATATTTTTTTTTAATTGTTATTTAACTTTCTCCTCGAAAAACACTTCAATTAAATTCTCATTTTTCTATCTTTTGATTTATGAAAATATATTCAAAGTTGTCTAAAGAATCAAAACACTAAAGCAAAGACTTTAAATTTGAAAAAAAGAAGGTTTATTTGAACTATATTATAAATTTATTTATAATTATATATTAATTTAATTGATAAAGTATAATATTATGTATTTTTTGTCTATAGTTCAAATTAAACTATACTAGTGTTTATATGTTTTTTTATAATTTAAAAGATATACATTAAAATAACTAATAGAAATTAATAAATTATTTTTATTTTATGTTATAAAGATCATAAACGATGTCTACATTAAATCTTATTAATAACTAATAAATTTTGATTTATTTTTATACTATCTATAATTTTAATGTGAATATTTCTTATTTAAATAGTCTGTTTTTTATATAAAAAAGTCTTATTGTTGGGCCCAGCCTTTATGCACAATGATCCAATTCTGGTAGTTGTTTCCCTCTCTTTCGGCTTACATAAGGGTTATACTTTTACAGTTCGTTTTCAACTTCAATCAAGCGATGGATATCTCTCCCAATGAACCATTGCCGCCGCCGGTATTCATTCCCGACAATCTCATCGCCGAAATCCTATCATTCCTTAACGTCAAATCCATCCTGCAATTCAAATGCGTCAACAAATCATGGAACACTCTCATCTCTGATCCAACCTTCATCCAAATGCATCTTAAAAAATCATCACAAAACCCACACCTCGCAATATTTTGGAATCACCTCAACGATAATAAAGTCGTACCTTTCCCCTTTCGGCGTTTACTCCAAAATCCATCCATCAACCTTGACAGCGACAATTTATACCCTCTGAAAGACTACCCCGGATTCAAGTTGGTTGGTTCTTGCAACGGATTGCTCTGTTTGTTTTTCAGTTCCACCAAATATTCACGCATCGGTGAAACTACGACCTACTGGTTTCGTTTCTGGAACCCTTCCACGAGAATAACATCTGAAATGTTAGGGTTGTGTGATTATACCGTCTTTAAGGGCGAAAGAAGCCATGGTTTACGCTATTTTAATTTCGTGTTTGGTTACGTCGAGTCAACTAAAACTTATAAGGTTGTTGCTTTTCGTGTTGAATGTGATGAAGAGGATAAGGAGAAAGCTTCGGGAAAAAGCGAGGTTAAAGTTTTCAGTTTGGATGATAATTGTTGGAAAAATATTCAAAGTTTTCCTGTAATTCCTCTTAATTGGTTGGGTATTTGTGATCATCGCCGTAGTGCTGGTGTGCATTTGAGTGGCACTGTTAACTGGTTGGCTCTTCGCGATCATTTATATTCTACTTATGCATACAGCTCAATTACTCGTGTCCAGCAATTTGTGATCGTTTCGCTTGATCTTTCGACTGAGAAGTACACACAGTTTCTGTTGCCTTTGGGATTTGATGAAGTGCCATTTGTTCCACCAATTCTTAGCGTTCTGATGGACTGTCTTTGTTTTTCTTATGATTCCAATAAAACCGAATTTGTTTTATGGCAGATGAAGGAGTATGGGGTTCAAGAGTCTTGGACTCCATTGCTTAGGATTAGCTATCGGGATATAAAAACAAATTACATTCATGAAGGTTTTCAAATGACATGCCTTTATATAAATGATGATAAGGTAGTATTTGCATTTGGCGATCGTCACTGGGCAGTTATATATAATATGAGAGATAAAATATTAGAGGTAGTTAAAATTATCAACAGCAAAATAGACTGGTTCTCTCGTGCAAAGGATTATGTTGAAAGTTTGGTTTCGGTTAGTTGAAAGTAAGTTTCTCTTAGACGGTTCACTTATTTTAATTTACGGTTGTTCATTGTTTTGGTATCCTTGTCATTTTCTACCAATAGATTGTATGAAATTTTTTTATGATGGCTTAGGTTGATTGCATTGTTAATTGATTGATTATGTATTGGCCAGTGATAATGGTTTGACAATGTATTAGATTGAGTGAATTTGTTTTGATTTTATATTTATTATAAACTAGAAGATGATTTTTTTCAAAGAAACTAGCTAGAGCTTGATTCCCTGGGACATAATTCATTCTCTGAATTATTCTCGTAGGAAAATTGAAAGACAAATGAAATAGTACTTGATTTGGAAGGATAATACATTGTTCAAAATTGAGGTGCAGTAAAAAACATTAAAAATAACAGTGAAAAGTGGCACTGGGAAAAAGTATAATGAGGAAGTGACATGTATCAGAAAACTTGGTTAGATTTATGTTGATTGCATGATACTAGTCTTAATGCATGTTCTGGTTTTTCTCTAAAAAATCTGACCTTGACCATGTTAAATTCTTCAATTCTTGTTTGAATGATTGTTAGAACTGCCTAGATAATATCAGCTTCAATTTAGATGATTATAAGTACACAAATGTTTCGTTTGGTGGGTGGCCTAAACATTAAGATATCAGTTTGCAATGAGGAGGGTACTGTTGTAGTTTTTGAAATTTATCATTTAAGAGTTGAAAGTTGAAACTTAATTGTAGTTTTTATCTACAAAGAAAATAGTTTCTTAAACTTTGTCTTCAAAATCTAGTGCCTAAGTATGAAGCCAGATTGAGTGCAAGAAATAACACTCAGGTTCTATAATGTAAAAAAAGGGCATACCGTATCTTGCAGATAATATACTTGAAGATTTAATGATGCAAAAATTTCAGATGCAGAGTTAAAATATGTAGAAGAGAAACTATATGCCTTGATTGTTCTAACTTTAAAGCATTTACCAAATCAAAGTAGCATAAAGTTCCTTCCTTGTATTCACAACAGTGCTGGTGCTTATTGCAACTGCTGTCATACCTTAGCATTTTATCAAATGTTTTCTGCATCATTAAATTTTCACTTTTCAGTTTGTACTCTCTTAGTATCACAATATAAAACATGCATGGCGAGTTAATTTCCTAGTATTTAGCATATTTCACAACACTTATTTTAGCTACTGACTTTTGTCAGCAAACTTATATTCCTAGTATTTAGCATATTTCACAACACTTATTTTAGCTACTGACTTGTGTCAGCAAACTTATATTCATTTCATTTACTTCAGACTTAGTTACATACAATAAGCTGATTAACCAGAGTGATTCTCTGTCACTATGTTTAAAACTGAGTTATCTATTTGTATTTTAAGCTTAAATATGCTTTTGCAAATTAATATATACTATTGGATATTCTTCTTGATCTGATTTTGTTTAGGCCAGTCCAAGCACATGCACAATTGCACATTGGTTTTCGAAAGCTGAGAAATATAATATTTCCGTACCAGATTAGAATTAGAATAATATTGCAGTAGAATTTGATCTTTAATAACACAATCCTTGTGTCACCTTTGTTACAGGCTTGGATTGATAGCATCATGGTTGTAGCTAATATATTTATTTGTATACATATGGTTATGGCTTTATTTATGAGCATTATGAATTCATTTTTTACTTTGTGTTTACATTTTATTTGTGTTTTTATTTTTCTGTTATAGTCTAATGCGTATTCTTTGACTGTTAGATTTGCAGCCCCAAATTCAAGCACATTGGACATTCTTTATGGAGAGATAGTTGGAGATACAAAGGAAGGCGAAAGGCATTTGATATCACTAGAGGAAGATGATGGATGAGACAATCAGTTAGTTAGATTACTTTCAAGGATCCAAGCAAAATAATTAGGAAATAGGAAAAAATACGTTTTGCCATTTTCTTAGATGCTATAATGCTAAGGGGCTGAGCATCTGATCTTTGTGCCGGAATGATTTTGTCATTTTGTTTTATGACTTAGATGTTGAATTACTTTGATATTCATTTATGATATGTCAACTTATTTTTTCGGTTTATGTAGGTTATTGGACCAAACTCTATAATCAATTCTTGTGCTTCATTCTCCTCTCTCAATCTTGATTGAAATTTCTTTGTTGATTTCCTGGACTGTTGATTTAATTTTTTTTGCATGTTATCGATTCTGGTTGTGCAATTGTGCTGCATGATTATGGTTTTATGCAATCAAGTTTCTGCATAATTGTCTTTCGGCTGCTGCGTTTATTTCTGTTTTATGCGATTCTACTCAGCTGTATTTTAGCGTTCACCACCCATTTATTTGATGGCCAAATTGGTTTGCCAGGGTTTATTTGATGGCCAAATTGGTTGCATTTCATTTGTGTGTGTTTTCACTTCTAGTCTAATGGGTATTTTTTTAATATTAGATCTGCAACCCCAACTTGAAGCACATTGGGTCTTATTGATGCTATTTTAGCGTTCACGTATATGATTTTTTTTTATCTGAGCAGAAGTTTGTGTTTTAGTTAAAGAGTGCTGGTGAAGATATTAAGTTGTTTATCAGGTCTGTTCCATAGTTTTTTATTTTATTTTTATGATCTGTGTATATATAATTAAATTGTTGCTGATTTAGCATTTTACAGGATAAGGAGATTCCAGCTTGGTTTCCTTCTGAAAATTTGGTTTGATACATTTTCTTCAATTTATATGTTTTTATCATCTACCACCTCTAATGAGGCCATAGTGCTTGACTACTGCCTGTGGGTTCTGTTCTCTGTTATGTTTCCACATAATTCAAGTTTTTCCCTAAAAAATTTTAAAGAAAAGTTATTAGCTAAGAACATTGTTTGGTCCAAACTCCAAAGAATTTTCTCCCCAAAGAATTTTCTTGTATTATTTTAGGTTTTGTTCTCTTAAAACCACTTTATTAATATCTACTGATTATGAACTTCTGAAATTCTGATTTATTTTTAACATTTGTAAGTTTAGATTTGTTCAAAAGAAACCAATCATCACCAAGTTTTCTTAGGGAATATCATGTTAGGAAAGAATTGCTATCTTCGAAGCCTGCTTGACAAGTTGGTTTAGTTCTAATTTAAGTGTGTATTATTGGTTTTGGTTGTTTTTCTCATTTAAATTTGTCAGAGCAAACACAAATACAGTTGTCAAGTAAGGAGAAACCAAATACAGTTGCATCATATAACATATTGCATCATTAAAACTTGTGACTATGGAAAATTGTGATGGAGATTTAGCCTTTGATGTGGCGTGTGGAATCCTTCAGTTTATTGTAAAACAAAGATTAGAGGGATGATTATCGACCAGTTTGGTGTTTGATCCTTACAAGACCACCGGAGACGGCTGTCAGTCGCTGGCGATGGCAGCGAGCGGAGGCCGTTGGTTGTTCTGCTCTCGGTGGAGGGTATCTACAAGCACTTTGATGTCCAAGTTAGTAGGAGTTGAGGGAAGTGAGAAGTAAAGACTAATGCATACCTTGTTTATAGGTGGAGGACCCCTCTTATAGAAATTTTCCAGTGGATGAAGACGTCACAACGGTTATTTCATTGTGGGAAGTCCAGCGTGAAATGTGGATAATTGTGTCGTCACGTAATGGTTCTGAGTTCGGTCTTGAACAAGTGTATTTGATTTAAATTCAAAATTAGATTAAATCATGGATACTAGATCTATTATAAAAGATTACTGTTTAAATTATTTAACAAATAATGCATTACATTTTTTTCATTGAACATATTTGGAGCACAAACAAATTCCAATGTGAAAATTTGCTGAGTAATATAAATCTATATCAACACTGTGTGCCAACAAATTATTGTTTCTTCTACAAAGATTATTACAATAATCAAACCCCAACACATAATTCATTCTAAGTTTTTGCCATCTATGCAAAGATAAAGTGAAAATTCATGAGACCAAGAAACTTTGTTTACTGGGGAGCAGGGGAAAGTGCTGCAGGAACTTCCGCTGACTCACCATAAATAGGGCCAGGTGCAGCTCCGGAGCTCACAAGCTCAGCCATAGCGCGGTGAGGGTTGGTCTTTTGCATCTCACAGAGGTCAGGCAAAAACACCCCTACATAGTATCAAAGCAAACTTCATTTCTGTTTATGCTAATTTCAACGAAACAAAAATAATACAGAACATAGTCCACTGCAAATAATAAATAAAAAAAATACAAAAATGTTCTCCTACAGAAAAATAACCCTATTTATTTTATTTTTTAAAAAAGAATGACTATGTGTACCTTGATTAAATTTGAAGTTAAAGTGTTAGATGGTAAGGTATCTTGATGCTTTCATAGTGAAAAGTGAACATGAATAAGCATTGCCATGTATTTAAGCAAAAAAAACTATTGTGACATGCTGACCTTTTGTTTTTTTTTTCTTTCTAGAAAATGAAACCAAGAAATTAAAACCAAAAATAAAAATTACTTAACATTCTTAGTACGTTGACATTTCAACCACGACTCATTATTTGTTGGTTGAGACTTGAGACTACATTCTTGAAAGGTTCTTCAAACAAGGTGACAAAATTGAGTTTTCAACACTAATCACTAAAGTCCAATTATCTGAATTGTTCAAAATAAGTTAAAAAGAAATGCACTTAATATCCAAAAATATACAGTCTCACAAGTTAACCATGCTCATGCATATATAAAATTTTGTTAGTAAACAAAATGAAAAACTTTTACCCTCCCCAGCAGCCAAATTGAAGTAAAGGTCAACAATGTTGGGGCAATTCTGGAAACAAGATGGTGAGCAAAGTTTGGTTGTGAATTGTGGCTCAAGCAATGCATCGGAAGAAAATCCAACAAAGTTCCTTTCAACTCCACAAGTGTTAACACATTGGTTTGTCTCAATGTATTCCGCCATTCTCTCCACCACAACTTCTGATGTCCTACATTGGTATTCTACGCCACCGTCCGCGGCCTTATCCGTCTCCAACAAACACCGTTTTCCCGATGAAGCTATTGAGAAAGCACATAGATCCTCTTGCAACTCCTCACACACAACTTCAGCTGTCAATTGAGAATTAAAATTCATATCATTCCAATTATTTAAATTTTAAAATTAAAAATTGTATTAGTAACTAGATATTGGAAATATGCGTACCTAAAGATGCATGGATAAAAAAGGTACAAAAGAACATAACCAAAGGTAATTTAGATGAGAAAGACATGATTTAAACTTTAAAATACTGGATATTATAAAATTTGTGTATTGTGTATCAAGAATTAAGGTTATGGAAAAGGCATCAAAGATTTGACTATAAATAGGTGGGGAATGTTGCCGGTAATGGACGCGTTAAGATGGCTCATAAAATAAGTAACCTTCGGTTCCACCATATTTCCTTTTCTTAAATCAAATTTTAAATTAAACACTACCAACCAAACTAGACTTTTTTTTCTTCTGTTTTTTAAATAGACAAAACCAATGCCCTTTTTAACTCATTTTTACCTCAAACTATTATACAAATAATAATATTTATAATAAACTATAAATTTAAAATCTAAACTAACATTATCTCACCAATTTACTCCTAAATTATTAAAATCAAAGAAAAATTCCTTAAATTATTTCTCCATTAATCAAGTTAATATCTAAACTAACATTTTCTCGCCAATTTAGTCTTAAACTATTAAAAACAACAAAGAGGGTTCTCTTACTCAAAAAAAAAAAAAACTAAAAATTCCTAAATTATTTAGTCTCTCCGTTATGTGATCGTTAGTAGTCCCTAAACTATAATAAATAAATAAAACAATTTAGTCCTTTAAAATTCAATTATTTTTTATCAAACACATCGTCTCTTCTTAAAGACAAAACAACATTTATATTGACTTTTTATACTTATTCTAAATTGCCATATTAAATGTACGATTAAAAATTAGAAAGAAAAAAAAAATTAAGCCAGAAAAAATAGGAAACCAGTAAAAGCTAATCATAAAATTATATTTTTGAACTTAAATAAACGTATCTTCACCAATTATGAAAAGGAAGTTCACATTTACTCATTTTTCTTCTTCTTATTGTTTATTGATTTTTTTGGTTTTCTTTTCTTCTATTTTTAACTACTTTTCTGGTTATTGTTACTTTGTTTAGGACTAAGATGTAAAGTTCATTTTCAATATTGAATAGTTGTAAATCACAAATTACAAGCACTAATTAATCAAAAGTAATAAGCATTAATGAACCAAAAGTTACAAACTTAAATCTAATATTCTAAATATTAAAGTCATTAAGTAAATATTGTTTATTCAGTGGGACAATTTAGAATAAATGTAAAAAGTCAATACAAATGTTGTTTTGTCTCTAAGATGTATTAGAGATGAGACAAGATGAAGTGTTTAACAAAAAAAATTGAACCTTGAGGGACTAAATTGTTGTTGTTTTTTTATTTTTTATTTTTATGATAGTTTAAGAAGTATTTTTATAGTTTAGAGACTCCTAATGACTAACTTGACGGATAGAGAAATAATTTAAGAACTTTTTAATTAGTTTTAATAGTTTAGAGACTAAATTGATGAGAGATTATTACTTTAGGGACTAAATTGACTATTTATTCTAATTTTTATTACTATTGTTATAATTAATATTTGTACTTTGTGTTAAAGCATAATTTTGTTAATATTTTATGTAATTTAAACAAACTTATTTACATCAATTTTTACATATTTTAAGATATTATTATAAGATTTCCTAAAAAAAATATTATTATAAGACATAATTTAAGG
>JBBPBQ010020321.1:9298522-9356714 GCA_037974755.1 Cicer yamashitae | reverse complement strand
ATTTTAAAAAATTAATATTTTTAGTCTATAAACAGTCACAGTAAAGTCAAAGTAGGAACTAAAACTGATAAAATAAAATTTAAATACTAAACTTTAAAGATCATAATTTGTATGAGTTAAAAATATATTTAATCCTAAAATTTATATTAGACTTTCTTAAAAATTAGATTTTCTAAAAATTTAAATTAAATCTTAAAATATAACTTTATTTTACTGACATATTAATTTATTAGTTTATGTATTAGGTAAATTTTTGTAAATTATTAGTAAAATATAAGATTCTAAATCAACTTTCAAGTGTGATTTTAAATAAGCTTGACTTTTTATACATCATGCCAGGTTATGGCTTTTTTTATAAAACTTATTAAATAAAAAATGTCAGATTTTATTCTATTCCATACTTTTTATATATATATATATATTGGGTACAAATTCCACACTTATATTTTAATAAGTAAATTATTGTTCGGACTATCTTATTATCATCCATTTGGTCACAGTCAACTATCCGAATTTTTTTAGAAAAAACGGTTAATTGCATTTTTTTTAAATATTTTTTGTATGATTCTTAATTTAAATTTTATTAAATTCACATTTCTATTAAAATTTGTTATAACATTAAAATATGTATTTTATGTTAAAAATTATCTAAAAAAATATATCTAAATTTTTTCTATTTATTAATAGGTTTTATTCAACTTTCTGATGTCAACTACTGAAAACACGTGTGAACTAGTTTTGCAAACGAGTAATTCGGCCACACAAAAAAAAAAGAACATTAATACGATACTCTGAGTTTCAACCTGTTAGTATCCCAGTCTTATGTTTACATGCTAGGAAAGGAAAACGGAAAGGAATTATTTTTTTGTTTTTAAAAATGGAAAGGAGATGATAAAAGAATATTTAATTATAAATTTAAATATGATTTTGATCATTTATCTTTTATTTAATATTTATTTTAGTGTTTTATCAATTTTTTGATTAGTTTTCATCCTTTATCTTTTGATAGTGATGTATTTTAATTCTTGTTACAATCACAACAAAAACTATAATAAAATTTGGTCTTTTGAAATAAAACGGTATTTTTTTAGATTTATCTGTATTTTTATCTTGTATTTATTAAAGTTGCATACTTAATTTTATAACTGATCCAAGATTAAACATCAACGGTTTATGATAATAACCATACAATTCTTTGAAATGATACGACGAAAATGACTAACATTCATTATTTATAAAACGTAAAGGATTAAAAAAGATAAATGACTAAACCGAATATTTGGTAAAAGATAAAGAACAAAAAATATATTTAAGCTTTGATTATATTCTATTATGATTATCAAACAAATATCTTATGTTAGTTATTTATCGATTATGAGTGATTAAATTAAATAATAAGGTTAACTAAATTTATATTTAGATAATTAATTATTTAATTAATAATTGATATGGACTCAAATATGAGTGAATGTCACTGATGACATGTAACACCCTAAATTTTAAAATAAATTATTTTATTAACTAAATACGATTCTAAATAATTAATTTGATGTTAAAATTATTTTAAAGTAAATGTTGATAAATTTTGTTACTAATTTTTATTATATGGATAATTTCTATGATGTGCTAGTTTGATACATATTATATTAAATGAGTTATATAAATAATAAATATTTTATTATATTATTTTATATATTTTTTTAAAAAAATAATAGTATTTTAGTGTAATATTTTAAAGAAAAATATTTTATGCGATTTTACGTGTATATACGCGTACCCAATTAATGTGATACTTTTTGCGCGTTTGACTAATGTTAAGAATGCACGTAGTTATATTTCTATTATTATTACTATTTTCTATTTTTAGTTATTTATTTTATAAATAATTATCTTGGAATAATAGTGATATTGTGTTTGATTTCCTTTGTTGTTATATTCTTGTTATAACATTGTGATTTTATATATTTATTATGATTTAGTAATTAATATAAAATTTTGATGTTATATTTATTTACCTTACAATTTCGACTATTCTCTAATGATGGTAATATTTTAATTCTAGTATTTGAAAAAAAAATAAGTATTATTATAGTGATTATTTGGAGTATGAGAATTTTGGTTATTAAAGTATTTTAAAAGATTAATAACTTTAATTATTTTATTTTATATAATATTAGTTTCGAAATATTAGTAATATTTTAGAAATTAAAGTGTGTTTAAAAAAAATATATATTAATAAAAATTAGTTTTGGTAATTGTTGGTTTTATTTTAAAAATAAAAAATAAAAGAAAGGAGTAGAATGTGTTTTATGGGTTAACCCCAACTAAAATCTAATTAATAATAATAATAATAATAATAATAATAATAATAATAATAATAATAATAATAATAATAATAATAATAATAATAATAATGATAATGATAATAATAATAAAATGAAGAAAAAAAAGGAGAACAGAAGTACGGGTTCTCATCTTCTTCGTAGCCTTCGCCTCCGCCTCCATTCTTATTTCTTCTTCATCTTCTCTCTTCAATCATAACCATTATAGCAGGTGTCGTGCAAAATCGAGACCACATTTGTGATCGTTGTGACCTCCTCTTTCATTTCCAACTTGAATCGCAAATTTAAACACCTTATTCCTCTTTGTCAAAAATCACACCTCCACCTTTTGATCAAGATTCCGGCCACCACGACTATCTCCAACGAAAACTGAGATCATATTTGGACTCCACGAAACACCCTCTTCCATGCTTGAAATCGTCAACCGTTATACTTCAAAAAAATGGGTTTTCACCCTCGCCGTGGCTGTGTTGCCGAATTCCGACCAACACGTTCATCGTCCTGAAAAATTGACAGCATTTTTGGATTCCTCTCGTCGAAACCTTCAAGAAGCACTACTCATTCGTGTGTTTCGGTGAAGTTGACGTCGAACCCTGTCGGCGCTACAACACGTCAGTGAGACCTTTTCTAATAACTTGTCTCACGATATTTTGAATATGTTTCTTCGCCTAATACTATTATAATTATGTAATGCTGATTTTTATGCCTCTCGTAAATTATCAGCCCTGATTCATTGATTCTGTAAATTCGTCAATGCTTTTGGACTTATTCGTTGCGCGTTATTGACATCTCATAGTTGCTGAAAATTATTCTAGTCCTTATATCTTATGAAAGCGTCATATTGAGGTAAGGGGTGAGAGAACGTTGAACTCATTAGTATAATATATTGTGAGATGAATGGGAAAACCGTATTTCCCAACGATTCATCCGGGACTCGCTATGTACGGCAGTAGCCCTTTGAGTGATAAATTAATTAATGTGAAAATATAAAAATTGTGAGCTTAAAATGTGGAATAGAAATATTTATAAGGTGTTGATTGATTTAATTTCGTTAAATGCGTAGTATTTGATATTATTGTGATATTTGATTTCAAATGAATTTGGTCCATATGTTTGATTAAATGAATTTATGTGATGTGATAATAAAATATGGATGCATGGTATGATATATGTATGCGTGATGATAATGATGATTTTTGATCGATGATAGTGATGTTATAAAATTGTGATGAGTTTATATGATGATTATGATTATGTATGATTAATGATGTTATAAAATTGTGATGAGAATATTGAAGTACCCCATAATTGATGAAATAGTGATGATTTATAAAGATGATACTCTTAATGGAGTAGTCTAAGCTAATGAGGGGAGAAAATAAATATTGAGAATTTGTGAAGTGGAGATTATTTTGTCATCATATAGGTAGTGTCTGACAAGCCTAATGATTTCGGGGAAGTACAACTGAATGAGCCTGATCGTGGCGGTCTGCTGTTAAGCCTTAAGGCAAGATTGTTAGACCTTGGAGGTATTTGGGTGGGAAATTCCTAGGTAACTTGGAGGTAGCACTCCAAATGTCGGGAGCTACCATGCAACACACGTTTACTTCGACTGTCGCGTATATGTGTCTCGGATTGAGTTGAGGGGATCTATGAGGACAGGACCAATTTGAATTATCCCTCTACCGGGATGGTGGCATAGTATCAAGTCTCCTAACCAAGTACTTCAGAGTTAGAATGGTACCACATTGTGAAGTAGAGTGTAAGCTCATGCATAGTATTGCATTTCCTTATGATTGTTTTATTGTGATTGATGTATTTCAAAAGTGATAATAATTTCTCTGTGACGATTTGATGTTACAGTGAAAAGTATTGATTTTCCTTGAGTGATTTTGACTTTTAATGTGATATTTTTCTTGAGAAATGTTTGTGTAATGATACGATTCTATTATGATTATTTGCGTGTTTTTCTTACTTGTATTATACTATCAATATGATTTTGAAACTCACCTCCTTCGTTGTTTGTGTTTGACTGGTATGGTCCTGCGTTTACGAAATCGCTGTTATTACATGTTAATGAGTCTTGAAGTTCAAATTTGGGAGGAACCCCACTCTGATAGGTGATACTGGGAATTAAGAGTTTTACTGTGTATTTTACTTTTTTAATTACCAATGACTCTTTATATGATAATTTAAGTAAGTAACTTTTGGGAATTAAATTAAGAAATTATAGCCAAATCAAGTTCATTTAGATTAAAATATTTTAATCGAGTAATAAAGTTTGAATTGTTCCATGTGTACTTTGAGAAACGTGATATCCTAAATTAGTTACAAGCGAATTTTGCTCAAAAAATTGTAGTACAAATTATTATATAGATCATTTTGGGGTTTACGGTGTCACATTAGTGGTATCAAAACAGATAGGTACAATCAGGCCGAGTGAGTTATGTTTCAGTCGTCTGTTAGTCAATTGTGATTTAGCCAATTATGTTTACCCGTTCCCTATTAAGTGCTGAAACGCCTACCAATTGGAACTATTTTGGAAATGTTAATTAATTGGAAAATTTCCTATATATATATATATATAGTTTAAATTTTTTTTCAAAATATAAGTTGAAAATAATAATTTTTATAGTGATTAATTATTTAGAAATGTGTTTTTGATTATTAAAGTACGAGTAAAATTTTAGAAATCTTATAGATTTTGAAAATACCCGTGATTTATTTTATTTTTAATGTAGTTAGAAACGTGATTTATTTTAGTTGTTTTTATTTAGACATAGTTTATTGGAAAGTAATTTAAGAAAAAGTTTTGAATTTTCAATGATTTTTTTTTTTGTGCTAAATAATTAGTGATACATTTTATAATAATTCAAGTCTAGAAATCAATTTTTAGAATTATGTATATAACCTTTAGAGTGGTTTATGAACTACCTGATTCAATTTGTTTGGGTAGCTTGTTGTATCTTTTCGTAAATAATTATTTATCTTATCTGCTACTTCGAAATCTCTCTTTAAGTTCACATATATCAGAGTGTAATAAATCTAAAGACTCAGATTCTCTAACTACAGGTTTATGTGAACTCTTTGTTATTTTAGCTTGACTACAAAAATCATATTTTTCAAAATCATTTAAAGATAACTTTGGAATTAAACTTAAGTTACTTAAATTTGAAATCAAATGTGTTCACATCACAGAGTTTAGCATGTCAAAAATTAAAATCACACAACATGTAAGCAGAAGGAGACATTTTATTGATTTCAATATTCAAACATAATGAGACATATTAAATTTCAACATTTAATTTAAATATGTCATGAGTGACGTACCTTAATAGATAATCTCATGAGTTATCTTCAGAATTTTATGGGAGTGAGCCTCCATGGATCTGTCATCGGCCATCTGATACTTGAGGTAGCAGTTCACAACATACTATGTATCCTCAACTTTCTCAATATCATTTTTTTTTCTGGAGCATTCCAAACATCTCTATCAGTATTGTTGGAACTGTAGTAGTCATACAGATCATCAACAAGTTCATTAAGAATATAATTCTTATCACTATTCTCTCATGGGTTAATTCTCCAGTTTTCTTATCCTTTTCTGTTTGTCTCAAACTGAAACAATTTATTGAAATCAGAGGCAACAGAACCAAATCCAGTAATCTCTTTGGTTGACATGGCAGAAAGAATCGTCTTAAAATTGTTGGTTTTGAGTTTCGGAAAACTGTTTAAAAATCACAATTTATGTCACCGAAGATATTACTGGGTTGAATTGCGGACTAGGTCGCTTTCTTTAAGACGTTTCGCAGCACTGCCCAAATTGTGCAAGACAGACTATCAACCACGAAGTCCCCATGATAAAACAACTCAGATTCACTGTATCGGAGTTCCACTGCAGCGTAGAAAACCGTTCTAAAATTACACCCTCAATATGGCGGTTAAAGCCACTCTCAATATGAAGATTAAAGTCACTCGCAATATGGTACTATGACCACTCATAAATCAAAAGGACTACGACACAAAAAACCGTTCATAATGATATGATGACCACAAAAATAATTGACGAGACTACGACATAAAAACTGCTTTAAAAGGATAGTGGTATTAGAACTACTCAACAATCGACGAAACTATGACATAACAACCTCTGTAGAAACCGATAGGACTATGAAGGGACTACGACATAACAACCGCTCTAAAAAACGAAGAGACTATGACATAACAACCGCTCTAAACATCGAAGGGACTACGACATAGCAACCGCTCTAAAAATCGAAGGGACAAAAAGAAAGGGGAGAAGCGGCTCGGAAATCAGTCGAGCAGAATAGAAAAGAGAGAAAAGAGAAAGTTGGGAAATGCATCCAACTTTGGTGTACTTTTCACAATAGTTTGAAACTCATTATATAGTGATGGAAGCAAACTCACATATGATTTCTAACCAATGTGGGACTTTATAATATTAAGAGTTGAAAACTAATCAAAATAGGAGAGTTTTTCAATGTGGGACTTGAATTTTAAAAACCATGTTTCTTTCCACTTGAATTTACAAAAAATAATTCTTTCCAATGTGGGACTTCAACAAATTTTTAAATTCACACAATAACATACTCTATGTTCCAACAACAATGTTATTATTTTTTGTTACATAAATTCAGAAAGTTTATCAAAATCTTCAAACAAAACTCATAAAATTCGCTATTAGTTTCAAGAAAATTAATATATTTATTATATTCATAACTTAAATATTTAAATAAAATCATATCTTCATCTTTAGTTGATGAATTTAATGTTGTTAGAGATAGAAATATTAATTTATTTGAACATTTGAATTGTGAATTTGATAAAAAATTTGGATTATGTTGAAGATGATAATTAATTTAATGAGTTTTATTTGAATATTTTGAAAAAAAAATCCGAGTTTCTATACAAAAAATCCGAGTTTCAGATATACAAATTAAATCGTTACTTAAAATTAAATAAAGACAAATTGGAGAAAAAAAGATAAATGACTAAATTGTCATTTGAAATTAAGTTTAGAGATCGTATTAGATATTTTGTCTTAATTGATTAAAAATATTTAATATTAATTATTTAAAAGAAACAAATCAAATATATTAATTGGTTGGCAATAATAATTGATTCCGAAATTTTTCTTGAAATGTAATCCAAATAATTTATTACTTCTAATATTAAATGCAATCAAACAAAGAAATTGAATTAAATATAATTAATATAAATAATTTAAATAACCTATATCAATCTTTTCAATTTTCCATGTAAGGCAGGTCATTAAAGGGTGAGTGGTTAACGAGTGCCTTTGTTTGAGTTTAAATAAAAATTATTTTTATTTTAAATAATTTAGAGATTTTTAAAAAAATTATTTTTTAACTCCCGTTTGTTTACTATTATAAAAATGATATTTTTTTAAATGATTTTTAACTTGTTTGTATACAATTTTGTAAAAATAATTTTTTTAAATTACAATAACCATTTCGTAAACACATTTTAAAATTTGATCAATGTAATTGAGTATTCTTAAACACACAACCCAAAAACAACGATGTAGAAAAATCGAAAAAGAGAGCAAAACTTACTGGATGAAAACTTATATGAAGGTCGCATGAGAAAACTAACGTCGTGGAAAGAGAAAAAATGGTGCGAAGAAGAAAAACGCAACTAATGAATGAATTAATGTAAATTGATAGATAAAAACTTACTAAAAATTAACGGAGGGCAAGAGGCAAATGCGTGAAGCCACTATTTTTAACTTTTCATCATTAGCCAAAAAATGATTTTTTTTTTTTAACAAAATCATTTTTAAAAAATCTAAAACAAACACCATTCAAATCCTACAAAATGATTTTTGACTTGAAAAAATAAACTTTTTCATAAAAAAATCTGAAATAAACCCACCCAATATCGTTTCCTTTAAATTGAACATGAAAGATATGATTTGTTAAATTGTGCAAGGTAACTCACATATATGGTTTCCTTACATTTTTAATAAATGATTAGTTAAAAAACTTCTCTTACAAGGTTTCAAATAAAAACTTCCCCCACAAGTTTGGATCAAATCTCAATTTTAATTTATTTCTCAATCTTTTTTAATCAATATGTGTACCACAATTTAATATATAAAGTGTTATAGTTTTATTGGAGTTAGAGAGGGTAATGGTAAAGTTTAGGTAAAGTATTATAATATTTGTCTTCATATATGTAGTTTTAAAAAAATACTCATATCCTAATCTATACCTCTACCCGTGTTGGCATTTTAAGATTCAATTTTTTTGTTTTGAAAATTGAATATATGGTTTATAAGATGATTATAATAATTAAGTTTATTTTTATTTAAGTTTTATGCAATAATATTTATTTTAATCATACTTTCAATTAATTTTATGCTAAATTTGTTTGTTTGTATTAACACTTAGGGATGTTAATTAATTTTAAGACTATCAAGTGGCATCATAAAGAGATTTCTTCTACATTCATGAGTAGTATCTTATAAATTTAAGATATTTCTCATTTAGTTTAACAAATTTGTAATTAATTTGATAGAGTTGGTCAAAACAACAAGTTGCACAAAACAATCTCTGCTGCGTATCCATGACTCAACCAAAATTACAAAAGATGTAATATGAAATTATTTTGGCGAGTTGTCGTAAGTATGAAGGAAGGCACAATTTCTACAGATAGTTACATAGATGTAATTTATTAAGTTGTTTAGTCATTTTAGTTGGGTCGGTTGAAACAACGAGTTGTACAAAACAACATCCGATATGTAGATTTGATTCAATTAAAATTACAAAAGATATAGTATGAAATTGTTCATGTGAATTGTTATGGTCAGGCAAAAGGAAAACACATTTTGGCCGAATAATTCCATACCTGTGATGATAAACATATAGTAATTATTAAGTTTTTCCATGTGGGTGATGAATATGTCAAAAGACATCCATTATTTGACATAACTTATTACCAATATTTGATTGTTGTGCTGTTTGAAGTTAATTCATGTAGTCAAAAGATTGTGAATTAATGATACGATTGATAGTTGATATCTTTTTTGGTCTTATAATTTACAAATAAAGATAAGTTGTACACGTCTCTATACTTATTATTTGATTTGTCTACTAATATTGTGTATGTAATTAAATCTTTCAATTATTTGACCAACTATAATTCACACATGTGATGATAAATGTACGACGATTATAAGGATTTATTGTTTGACAATAATAATTGTTTGTGTTTGATAATTACAACAAAATAACACTAGCAATTAATGTTTTTTGTTTAAAGACTTTATATTTATGGTGCAATAGGTATTTTGGTGAGTACATTTTTCTACTCTTGTTCTCTTGAAGTTAATATAGTATCTGTTAATTGAATTATATATATTTTTCTTAAAAATTATTACTTTTAGGATAAATGAGAACATCAATATTGTTCTTGGATCTATATCTTGTAAATTGATAGAGAAACTCTTATTCTCTCACAAAATTAGTATTTGTAAAGTGAAAATTAAGTATGAAAAGTGAGTTTTCTCCAAAACACAAAGGTCATTTAATCATAAAGCGTGATATTTCAAATATATTAGAGGTGTTAAATAAGATGACAAGTTTTCCTTCATATTTTCTTTGCTTTAATTAAAGTGTTTTTAAAGCAATAAAGAAAAAATAAGCACTCATTGGAGAACTAGTATTTCATTAAGATTTTAAGGAAAAGGAAAATATAAAGAACACATTATGGAAATATTTAGTTTTGCAAATACACTAAATTTTGACTATTAAGTAACTTCCTCAAAATTTTAGCATTTGATATTCTCCTTGCACAATTAAATTTATAATTAATAAATTTGAAATGATAATTTAATAAGATCATTTCATAAGGTGTGCAAGAAAGCAAATGGTAAAACAAATTAAAATAAAATAGAGATAATTTAAAAAATATCTCAAAAGGATAGAGGCAAAGAAGAAAATGAAAGAAATATAATATGATCTGACAAATGTCTAATGATGTTGAAAGATACATCAATTTAGAGAAAGCAAAATCGGTAAGTATTGAGGTTTTAAAGCATTTTTAATATTGTCATTTCTTGTTTATATTTGTATTTAAAGAATTTGGTTAAATCATTATTTGGATAAGTTTTCAAAAAATGTCTGGAATACTCTCTTTGTAACTCTCACTTTTTTATTGGATGAAATCAATGTGGGTCTCATATTTTGAAAATGGATCCCACATAAAGTGGCTGAACCCATATGTTAGAACAAAATTGGTTTCAAGAACTATGACCCTACTTGTTTTGATGATAACAAAATCAGTTTGTGGGAATAATTTAAAACACTAATATTTTAATTAAGTGTCTAATTCCAAGACCAAAGGTATTGTGTAGGATATTATGCTATATCCTCTGATGATCACATGAATACAAAGGAAACCAAGACTTTGCTTCATTCCGCATTCTAAGTCTGGTGATATGCGCATTTGATAAAGTTTTGCTTAAGTTGTCTATGATGGTGCATGATAAGGTTTTGCTTAAGTTGTCTCTGATGGTGCATGATAAAGTCCTACTTATGTTGCCTTTGATGGTACATGATTAGGTTCTTCTTAAGTTGCCTTTGATGGTGTAAGAAAAGGTTCTGCTTAAGCAACCTTTGATGGTGCAAATAATGGTCTGTTATGGCTGGCTCTGATGGTGCAAGATAAGGTTATGCTTTAGTTGCTTCTGGAGAAGCAAGCAAGCGTCTGACTCAGTTGTCTATGAAAAAGTCAACGCTTTGATAAGCGTAAATGATCTGATGGCAAATCAATCTTCTGATAAGACAAAGCTATGCGCGTCCTCTGATAAATCTCTAATAATCTGCTTGCTCTGATGGTCTACAAGACATCCTCTGATTATCATATCCTCTGATCCCGTATCCTTTTCTTCTTTTGGTTTCATAGAAGTTACGATGAGTGATTTTTGGGATTGTGATATGACTTGAGCTCAACGGATAAATCTGCTTCAACGGTTCAATTGCTGAAACTCATGAAGATACATACTGTCTTTCTGCTATGAAGTACACAAGCCATACTCTAAAGCTTCTATAAAAGGACATGCTTCCTTACTTGAGAAGACACAACAACGCATAACAATTTCATAACAACTACACACAACACATCAACCAATACAAAAGTTCTTATCATTCAAATTTTATCTAAGTGTTGAGAAAGAAAAAAGTTGAAAGTATTACTTTGTTAACATCCTCCTAATAGAGATTTTTGAGTAAACCAAAAACTCATTCATTTGTAAACCAATCCAAGTAGTGGCAGTTTTCCTCAACGGCTTCACAGTACTAAGTTGAAAGTTAAGAAGACATTGATCGAACTTGTAATCTAGCCCAGTAGTTGTTGTCTTTCCTCAACAACTTGACGGTACTAAATTGGAGGTGAGAAGATTGAACACAGTCGATGTGACTAGCAAATGTTCAAGTGTATGTTCCGATTTAGTGGATTAAATCCTACAAGTGGAAGGGACTAAATGTAGCTACCGTGTTGGTAGTAAACCAGGATAAATTGTTATGTCTTTACATTCAGTTTTATCTTATTTGTTCTTCTTTATTTACTCTAGTATTAGCCTCATGAAATAGTTTTAAAACAGTAAACACAATTCAAACCCTTCTTTCTTGTGTTTCTTAACCAACATCATACGGATTTCACCCATTGAAAGAGAGAGTGTTTTTGGTTTGAAAAGGAATGAAAGAGTGATTGTTGAAATGAGATTGTCTGTAGCACTACTTTAACTTTTTTTTTTTTTAATTTCTCTTTGAACAAATAAAAATAAAAGTTTTTCAGTTTTATTTTTAAAACGATGGATTCAATTTGTCTTTCAAATTCAAATATTATTGGAGTCAATTAGTTAAAACTTATGTATTAGGCATTTTGATACTTAGAGTTTATTCTCAACGTATCCTTGAGTTATCCTCAAAGAGCTATATCATTATAACTAAATTTGACATGAAAGATAATAAATTAATGGATACCTCAATTATTGCAGGGAGGCTATTTTATTCTCAATTTTGGCCCAAAAGAAAATTTAGAAATTCAAAAAATTAAGTATTATGATAAGCTTTCATCGTGGGGAGTCTTTTGTGTAATTTTATTTATACGCATCCAAAAAAAACTTATATAATGAGGTAATTTGGCTGATACTTGAGCAATTCAAGTTTGAGTTGTTACTAAAGACAACCATAATGATGGCTTAAGAGAACAATAGAGCTTATGAATTGAAGACCTAACAATTGAGAGATCATCATTATGTTCGACTCTGGTCTTTTAGAAGTCTACATAAAGTGGATACTTTAACTCAGAAAATGATTGATTTATTTATGTCACTTGGTTGCATTTTTCAAATGGTATTGAAAAACCATTCACGCTATATGGTGACATATAAGTCAACCGTATAAGGCTTCAAGAATAAAATTTGGTAAAGTATATTTTTATACATGTTATCGTTGTTGAATGATATAACATAGAGATAAACTTTATGCTAGTTGATCCACTAATAAAAAATTGACACCTAAAGTATTTCATATTGCTGTTGTCATTAAGGATGCCTTAGATTAGTGTGAGTCTCTTCCTTTATGTTCTACACTTTAGTTTTGAATTGATACAAACTTTATGTTATAATTTTATGCAAAAATAAAGTTTATGAGGTTAGTATTATTATAATCATTTATGTATCGTGTGTGCAAATATTAATTTCGCATTTAAGCAATTTCTGTTTGATCTCATTAAAGACTTATGTTGTACTAGTTGGAAATTGACATGATTTGGAGATGACATTGCAAGAAATTTTCATGCCTCATCTAAATTGATTTATGTCATCAAATGCATTGGTGTGATGGTCGTCGGAGTTTAGCCACGTTATACGATATCCGCAGTAGTCCCATCATTATGTATGAGGCGGACCATATTGTAAAGGATAAATCTAAAGATAAATAGCATTCAGATAGATGCCTAAATAATTATTATATAGTTATTAAGATATGCAGTCCAAGTGAGTGATCGTTAGCATATTTAATTATATTTCATTATCATTATGTGAACAAATATCTTATATTAATTATATTAGCGGTAACTATTTATCAATTAAGAGTCATAATTGATTACTGATCAACTAAGTACTAAGATTAATTAGATTTATATTTGAATAATTAAATATTTAATTAATTAATATGGACTAAAATATGGGTGGATGTCATTGATGATCCATTTGGGAATAATGAGCACTTTAATTGATAGTATCTCAATATATAAGCTATGGTCCTAAATATACCAGACACACCACACATTATTTCTTCTACCAATCTGAAAAGTGCTTAGGGTATAATAGTTTAAGGCTGAGGAAGAATCACAATCCAACGAGTGCTCGTCATCCGTCTTTGTTTTAGGATGCTTAAAGACTATTTAGGATCGCCGTCGAGAAACTATAAACATGTTGTAGATCCTAAAATATAGGCAAAAATACATCTATAATCCTTTAAATTTAACTCAATTCCCGCTTAAGTCCTTTAAGTTTATTTTATCGTGATTTGGTCCTTTAAGTTACAGTATGTTTGCATTGTTAGTCTTTTATCTCAATTTCGATAATAATTAGTTAAATTGAAAGCTCTTGATCATTTAAAACTCTAAGAAATGCTACAACAATATGTCCCACGTACTAATCATTCAGAAAACATCTATCAAATCTTATAAATGATATATATTTTTACAACAATTTAAACACACATATAGACTTAAAAACAAGGTAATAAAGGTCTATCTACATAATTAATGTCTTTAACATCTTTCACATGCAAAATAGCTTGCACAATAAATTTGTTACGATATTTTGATAAAATCTTAATATTTTATGTCAATAATTAGTAGAAAAAAAATTAAACTTAAAGGACTGCATGCGTAATTTAATATATCTTAAAGATTAATGGTGCAATCAAATGTAACTTAAAGGACCGAATCGAAAAAAAATAAACTTAAAAAGACTTAAGCGAAAATTGAACTGAATTTTAAAGATTAAACATATATTTTTGCCTAAAATATACATATCCATTTATTTGTGTTCACGCTTAAGAATAATTATATCTTTAATCAGATTATTGACCATATATGTCATATGTAATTAATAAATTAATTCCATGAATCACATTAATTTTTAGGGGCAACTAGGAAAGGGAATATAAAGTTAAATTAAATAAATATAACTGTAAATGACAAGCACCACGACATCGATTTCTTTGACCCTTTTATTATATTAAATTTGGAAGCCATATACCAGCGATAGCAATTTACAAATTAAATAACATTTCGGGATTTAGAAGAATAAAATTGCCTCCTTGTGACGCTAGTTAGTTAAAAAGTTGACGACGAAAAAGACAATTTGAACTAGTTTTGTGTTTCCCACGTTTAGAGTTAAACTCAAAGAAAAAGTCTTTGTTGCGGAAAAACACATAGAAAGGCGATATATAGAGGAAGGCTCGAGAGAATTAGAATTGCCACTTGTCTGTCTGCGCGGAACAAAGTTGCAACTACTACATAGCAGCAGGCCGTATAAACCAAGAAGAAAGTATTTTCTAATTTAATTATTTATTTAATATTAAATAATAATTTGATTTTTTTATGTCTTCAAATATTAATAATATTATATTTTTTTATAAAGACTTAAAAAATACATTTAAATTTTTAAACAAAATCTATAAAATTTATTATTAATTTTAAAAAAAATTCATACATTTATTAAATTCATAGCGTATATATTCAAATAATTCATATTTTTATTCTTTATTTAGTAAATAATTGAATTATTACTTAAAATTAAGTTAAAAAATCAGATATTTTATCTAAATTTAATGTTGAACGTTATATTAGTTTAAATAGATAGTTTAAAAGAAGATATGTGAAAATATTATCAACAATTAAACTAAAATAAAATAATTACGTTGATTATATAATAAATTAATGGAAAAGCTGTTTCTTACATGGATTCCTAGCTAGAATAATTGATATAAAAAATGGTAATAGAATTTAAAAACGATTATTCACGTTGACTTTTTACAATTGTTTCCTTCAATAAATTATGTAAAGAATACGTTTGTATGTGGGTCAAGGCTAGCTCGAAGCTGCCAACATATTCCTGCAGCTTGCGAGAGGGGCAGTCATGGATAAGGGCTAAGAGTGTATCATCATACCGGGTCGTCGAAGCGATTAAAATTTAGATTAAACTGTACTTTTTGTTTTCGTTTTTTAAGTTCTGTTATTTAATTTTAATCATTTATAATTTATTGTACATTTTTGTCTCTTAAATTAATTTCCTTGCATATTTATCTTGTACACTTTGATTTTTTTTTAATATTATCTAACGTTGGGATCAAAATGTCCAATCGGGTTAGATGTCAAAACGAGTATGCATGTAGTTTAAGTGCCACTGAAGCACACTACCATATAAGTGAATGGAAGCCAAATGTTTTTCTGGACAACCAATGTTTGTCGGTTGCAAGGATTCGAGCAAAATCGAATTAAACTAGAATCCAAATTAAATTGTATTTTTTTAGATTGGACAATTTTTTGAACGAATTTAAATTTGAATAGGTATTGTTCAAATAAAGAGTATTAAATACTAGATCGTGTGAATGTGTACTTCACACAATAATTTTTTTATTATATATTTTTTAATAAAATGTGACGTCGGATAGTGTTTTGTTTAAGTTTTCTCGGTATAATATTTTGGATAAAAATAAAAATTAGGATAGTATAATAGTATAGATATATAGTTAAAGAAAAAATTAGCAATTAAGATTAATAATCACACTTTATTCTCATTTCTCACTAATCCATGTTTTGAAATTTTAGTCTAATATTTTAGATATAATTGTTTTATGTTGTAATATGATATTTATCCAACCCAAACCAATCTGTTACACATCGTTTTGAATTTTATTCAAAAAAATGCGTAAATCCGATTCAAACCAAATCTTATATTTTTGATCGACTTAAACATCAAATTTAATCATAATCAAACTAAACCCATCCACCAATATCTCTATTTAGAAATTGGATTTGCGGTGATATCAAAGGAGAAGAATTGCTTGTCAATTGCTGCCTTAGTTACATGCAATTGAAAAAGTTTCTAAAAGAATAAAAAAAGTACTCAAATCACCTAGGACATAAACGATTTTACAATATATTAATTTTATCTGCCATATAAAAAATAATGATATGAGAATGATGCACATTATATTAATAAAGAGATAAATAGAAAAAATAATTAATATAATATTAAAAACTAAAAATGACACATGTAGAATAGTTTTTGTTTGCAAATGTGACACTCATAGAAGAAGGATTTTTGGTTTAATCAGTAAAGAGTTGACTCATTGGTGAAAAATGTATAAGTACATTTGTTATTAAGCTTTGAGTCTTGAGGTTTACTCTAATTATGTTAAGTCTATAAATAATTCCACAAGTGAATAGTACATCTGTTTTAAAATGAGTATCATAAAATATTTTTGAACACATATTAAAAAATACAATGATTAAAAGAAAAATAAATAAACATTTTACCAAATTAATTTTATTAATTATTGGTTAATTTTTTACTATCATAAATGTAAAGTAGAATTATTATTTTAGAAGTGGTATACTCAAATATAATTAAAAACTAAAATTAAATTAAATAATAACTAAAATTATCTTTAAAATGGAAAATTAAATTTATTTTAAAATAATTATTTTTGCTAAACTGAAATAGAGGACACATTCAACAAGTAAAACAGGGGTGTGCAATTGTTTAGGCAATCCCGGACTAAACTAGAATCCAAATCAACTCAACCCAACCAAATCTGAGGTCCAAATCCCAACGAAATCCGAACACATATAGTTCAGATAATAAGTATAGAATATTAGATCTGTGCAGGGACGAACAAGAAGATTATTAAATGAGGGGCCAAAAAATGGTCATATATATATTACTATGAAAATTTATCATGTATATTACTCTCTTAATGAATGACAATAGTTTCTTTTACACAAATTATAGAGTGACTATAGATGAAAGAAATATAATGATAATTTTATCGAATTAACTTATCTAGTATTAATATATTCACCGTTAACAAAAATATAAATTGAAAGATATTACTTTTGAATGACGCATTTATATTAATCAGAGAGTACAATTGAAAACAAAAATCATTAATATCACAATAAAAATTTAAAATCGACACTCATTTTAAATCAAACCACTTTAAAACCTAACTCAAACCAAACCGTATACTATTGATCAACTAAACATCATATTCAATCAAAATTGAACCAAACCGGCCCGAGAACCCCTAAAGGAAAAACCAAGTTAATCAGTTAAAAAAAAGTAAACAAATGTTACAAAATATCTACTCCAGTCGATAGACATCAACCTCACCTGGAAAACCCACTCATCTTTTTGTTTTGGAATTGTTAAAATTACATTTTCATTTAAGCAAGAAAATACAAGAAATCCATCGTGGCAGAACAATTGGAATCCTCAATGAATATCAATCACAAAAAGGAAAAATGATATGAAGAAGATAAGTGGGACCAATAATAGTATCACAAACCACTAATATAGACCTCACAATCTCTTTCCATCAGTACCTTACAACACAATCCATCCGTCCAACTTCACCACTAGTAACAACACATTGCAAAAATAAAAATCAACAACAAAAAATCTAGAATTTTTCAATAACCATGGTTGCAATGGCAGCAGCAACAGCATCATCTCAATTAATATTCTCAAAACCTTATTCCCCTTCACGTCTCTGTCCCTTTCAACTTTGTGTTTTTGACACAAAATCTGTTCTATCAAGTACAAGAAAAAAACATGTGAGTGGCTCAGGAGTTAGATGCATGGCTGTTGGAGAAGCAACTAGTGAGACAAAGAAAGTTAGAAGTGGATATGAGCTTATAACACTAACTAGTTGGTTGTTGAAACAAGAACAAATAGGGACTATTGATGCAGAACTCACTATTGTTCTTTCTAGTATTTCCATGGCTTGCAAACAAATTGCTTCTTTGGTTCAAAGAGCTAATATTTCTAACCTCACTGGTGTTCAAGGAGCTGTAAATATTCAAGGGGAAGACCAGAAAAAACTTGATGTTGTCTCAAATGAGGTTAGTGTTACATTAAGAATTTGGATTCTCTGTAGTAGTAATAGCACATAGTTATATATACATTGTAATCAATCTGGACTATTGATTTGAGACTAGACGGTTCATATTATACGTTTACTAAATCAATGTTTAAAAATCTCGATCATTAATTTAAGATCAGAGGTTGAGGTTAATAATTGTGTGACATAGTTACTTACTGTAGGAAATTTGTTTCTGTTACATTACATATTTCCTTGGTTTTTATTGTTCAATAATTAAATATGGTTTTGAATATGAGTCGAGTCGCAATGCTTGATATTGCAAAGAAAATCGCGGCTAAGGTTGTCTCAATTGCAATAACTTTGAATCTCAAGATTGTGGACTCTATAAAAACTCTTGTCAAATATGTTTTTCCCAAGTTAAAATTGCAAAAACATTTATCCTAAAGGACTGTACTAGAAAGATTTGTTTGGCACATTTTTAACCAAACTTATAGATACTTAAATTTAAAGGTTTGTTTAGGTAGCTACTAATATTTATAAACAATGAATTGTTTTGTATTTTTTGTCCAGGTTTTCTCAAATTGTTTGAGGTCAAGTGGGAGGACAGGGATAATAGCATCAGAGGAAGAGGATGTGCCAGTGGCAGTAGAAGAGAGTTATTCAGGAAACTACATTGTTGTATTTGATCCACTTGATGGTTCTTCTAATATTGATGCTGCAGTTTCAACTGGATCCATTTTTGGGATTTACAGCCCCAATGATGAATGCCTTGCTGACATTGGTGATGACCCCACAGTAAGTGTATGCTTGGAAATTCATAGTTTTTTTTTAAAGAATCAATTTAGAAATCTGTCGGTTTATTGGGTAATGTGACGTGATTTTATTAGACCGAATGATGATTAAAACTGAAAACAATAGTTTTTGAGATTAAAATCAAAAAACTTTATAATTGCACTAACTAAAATTATATTTAAACCTACAAAATAAAGCAAAATAGAAAAAGAAGCAACATAACATAAGAAATGGAATGTTGACCGATTTCATGACTTAACACAATGCATATGTTAATTGCAGCTTGACACAACAGAACAAAGGTGCATTGTGAGTGTGTGTCAACCAGGAAGCAACCTTCTAGCAGCTGGTTACTGCATGTATTCTAGCTCAATAATATTTGTTCTAACTATTGGCAAAGGAGTGTTTGAATTTACATTGGATCCTATGTATGGAGAATTTGTTTTGACTCAAGAAAACCTTCAGATACCAAAATCAGGAAAAATATATTCTTTCAATGAAGGGAATTATCAGTTGTGGGATGAAAACTTGAAGGAATACATTAATGATCTCAAGGATCCAGGTCCTAGTGGCAAGCCTTATTCTGCAAGGTATATTGGTAGTTTGGTAGGTGACTTCCATAGGACACTTTTATATGGTGGCATTTATGGATACCCTAAGGACAAGAAAAGCAAGAATGGGAAGCTTAGGCTTCTATATGAGTGTGCTCCAATGAGCTTCATTGTAGAACAAGCAGGTGGAAAAGGTTCAGATGGTCATCAGAGAATACTTGACATTCAACCCACAGAAGTAAGTATAGATTGACTTTATAACTGAGGTTTTAATTCACGTTTGCAATTACATTTGCGGTCATGTTGCAATCTTTGATATTGTAGAGGATCGCAGTCAAATGTGACAGATGCAACGTCAACGCGTTGCAGTCACAGAGACATCAAATAACTTGATGTCACGGTCCAAATTGCGGTTGCAAACTTTTTTTTTCGAAACCATGTTAATATGATATGATGGATAGTTGTGTTTAATTTTTTCCTTTTATGGACAGATTCATCAGCGTGTTCCACTTTACATTGGAAGCACAGAGGAGGTGGAGAAGGTGGAAAAGTACTTAGCTTAAGTAATATGATGATGGAAAGAAAGTTTTCTTGTTTATGAAGCATATGCTCAATGAAACTTGTTAAAAGCAAGTGATTTTAAGGAAGAATTCTTTTTGTTTTATACCTTTTCAATTTCTTTGTTGCAAAGAAAAAGAGAAAAAAATATTTTAAGGATCTTCTGATTATTTTGGATAAGCATTTGTATAAAATTTTGAAGTAATAATGTTTTTTATAGCACAAATGAGTTTAAAGGCATTAAGTAATTTGAAATGAGTTGAAAGGAGTTTCTTACAAAGTGGTCCAGACTATAGAAATCTATCATTGCAGCACTATAGTAAATATATTAAAAAGGGAAACAAGAGGATTAAACAGAAACCCAAAGAAGATAAATATTGTGAAAAACTCAAGTTAAATCTACTACCTCATTAAAAACCTCTAAATAGAAAATTCAGCCGAATAAAACCAAATTAAAAGAAAAAAGAGTGCATTGAAACCTGTTAGATAATTAAAAAAATTATCAAATAGAAGAGTTGGAAAAATATCATAAAAGGATTTGCAGCTGTAAATAAAAACAATAGCTTGAATCATTTTCCATAAACGTTCTTGAAAAAAATCAATAGCTGCCGAGAAGTTAGAAATTGTTGAGTATTGTGTTTAGGACCGTTAATAATGTGTATTCAAATTGTATTGGGTGGGAGTTATTTTTAATTTAACAATTTAATAATTATTATTATTAGAAAAGGTAGTTTATTAGAAGAGATAGTTTTATGAATTGGAAAAAAAGAAATTGTTGTACATGTTAAAGCATTGAGATTTGAGATGTTCACCAACAATATTTTGTGATCTTTTGTTTTTTTCTTGAGTGTTATTTTGTTGTTTAAGTTGCCTCTGCATGTAGTATGGTGATCATACTTGTTGGAGTAGTTTAAGACTTTGTAATCATAATTAGGTGACAAACCATCATGCTGTCCAAGTGTTTTTCTTTATATGTTTTTTATATATTGTATCAGAAATAATATTTTGGCTATGAATGAAAGTGATCTCATGTTTCTAAATTTTTTAAAGAAACTAACAATTGGTATCTAGAGCCTCTTTGTTCTTGAAGGGCCTATGATTTAAAACCACAGAGAAACCAATTGTAGAAAAAGTCTTGGTGATTTTACTCGAAATGTTCAAATCCAAAATTTCTTCACTTGTAGAGTCTACAGATCTTTCTAAGAAAAGCTTAACAGAGTTTACAAATGTTCTTCAAATTCAAGAGTAGTAAAGACTTCTTCGACAAGAGGAAGCAACAGAATCAACCTTACAAGTCAAACACAAAAGAAAAGCCATACAAAAATGGGCATATTGAGAGGTTTTGTAGGCTGAAACAACAGCAACAAAACCAACAAAGTCATACTTCTCAAAAGACAAATGTGACTGAAACTGATGATAACGAAGAACTTTTGTTCATGGCCAAGACTACAAAAAGTTTGGAGGATGGAGACACTTGGTTTCTTGATAGCGGATGCACACAACACATGACTAGCAAACCTGATTTTTTTTCGGAGCTCAAACCTACTGTAGGATCTGTAAAGATCGAAAATGGAGAAAAAGTTGCCCTCACGGGTAAAGGAACGGTGAAAATTCATATTGCAATAGGTATTAAATACATTTATGATATTCTTTTAGGGTCTGAACTTTATCCAAACTTGTTGAGTGTGTGTCAAATGATGCAAAACAGATATTGCTTGTTATTTGAAGAAAGAAGTTGTGTGATTACTGATGTTAATAATCATGAATTATTTGAAAAAGATATGAAATAAAGAAGTTTGCATATTAACTAGAATTTAGTTTATGTACATGAATGTAAATTGAGTAAGGCTGAACTTGATTCTAAGCTTTGGCACAAGAGGTTTGGCCACTAATTTGAAATCCATTCAATTTGCTCAAAAAAAAAAAGTTGGTCAAAGACTTGCTTAGTATTCAAATGTGCTCAGAAGTGTGTGGAGGTTGTGAACTTGATAAGCAACATAGATTGCCTTTTTCATGTTCGGCTACATGGAGAGCAAGTGAAAAACTTGAATTGGTTCATTCAAATGTGTGTGGACCTATGAACACAACTTCACTCCATGGTAGCAAGTATTTTATTCTTTTTATTGATGATTTTACAAGAATGACTTGGGCTTATTTTCTTAAACATAAATCTGAAGTTTTTATTTTTTATTTTTTTTTTTAAGAAATTTAAAGTCTTAGTTGAAACCCAAAGTGGCTGTTTTTTGAAGAAACTCAGAACTGACAATGGGAAGGAGTTTATTTCTACATAATTTAATAAATTTTGTGATGATCTGGGTGTTGAGCGCCAACTTACAGGTAGCTACTTGCCTCAACAAAATGGAGTTTCTGAAAGAAAGAATAGATATGTCCTTGAAATGGCTAGATGCATGATATTTGAGAAGAAATTGACAAAGTCTTTTTGGGCAGAGGCAATAAATACTGTTGTATACCTTCAAAATCGACTTCCTACAAGGGCTATAGAGGGGATGAAACCTATTGAGGCTTGGGGAGGCATCAAGCCTTCTATCAAGCATCTAAGGGTGTTGGGTTCATTGTGCTACACTCATATACCAAAAGTGAAAAGAACCAAATTAGATGAAAAGGCTGAAAGAGGAATTTTAATAAGCAATAGCTCAAAATCTAAGGGCTATAAAGTTTATGGAATTGATTCAGAAATAATTTTCATTAATAGAGATGTTATAGTGGATGAAGATGTATATTGGAATTGGGAGACCTCTCAAGTTAGCAGTGAAGTTGTAACACCCTGATTTTTAACAACGCGAGTGTATTTTTTTAAATAAAAAAATTGATAAAAATACTATGGCGTAACACAAACGACCAAAATCATAATTAATTACATCATAATCACAACAACTAAAATAGTTTTTGAGACGATAATCCAAAATATCCAAATATAAAATACACCGGGGCTACGAGACCTATCCGACATCGCTCATACCCCTGAGGTATTCTCGACAGACACCTGTACAAAGTACTGCTCCAAGAAATACTAATCCCCTCCATTGTCACGTCAAAAAAATGGAACATGGACCCACCAAAACAAAAGTCATCTGACCGTATAAGTTATAGTTACAGTCATCCCAAAATAAACTAAGTACAACCACCAAAAGAAAGACATCAAGTCCTTATACAACAAAACTAATCTAATCATACTCTAGCAACTACAATAACATGAGTGACCTCCACACGCTCCGCAAGTCCCTTCTGACGCAGTATCCATCTTCGAGGTAACCTCCTCCTCCTCAACATCCATAGAAGGATCGGTCTCTTCAGAAGTCAGATCCACCCACGAGATATGTGGCTTCGGCGGCACTGGAATCTCAAAACAATCCAATACTTCAGTGATGGTCGGTAAGGGATCATTCACCGGAAATGGGAGCTCTGACTCAGCCCGCCTAGATGGTCCTGCAGTGTCTCGCTCCACTGGCATCGGCCCCTTATCCTTTCCACCAGTCCCCGTTCCAACCACTGTATCCTCAGCACCTACGGTGGCCTCCGCCTCAACTCTAACTGAGGAATCCTTCGCATATTCCCAAGCTCCACTCATCCCAAGCACCAATCCTAAAGGTACCGAATAGTCGATCTTCTCGCGAATGAGTTCCACAAGATACCCAAGCAGTCGGTGAGTCTCGATTAGGGAAGTCTAACATTTAGAGAAATGAACTCGGGTATCATCTGAGGGCAAAGCCCAATTTCCACAATAATTGTAAAGAGTCACC
Organism: Cicer yamashitae; assembly: GCA_037974755.1. NCBI lineage: Eukaryota > Viridiplantae > Streptophyta > Magnoliopsida > Fabales > Fabaceae > Cicer > Cicer yamashitae. The sequence continues at coordinate 9,332,538 of JBBPBQ010020321.1, read as the reverse complement.
AAACGAAATTAACAAATAACATTTAGAGAAAATTTTACATTTCAAATGCTCAAGAGAACTTTTCATGTTAACATACTCATTGAAAGGGTTTTCATATGTCAAAAATACATAAACAAACTTGAAAAATGAAGTTTTTGACAAAACTGCACTATCGTATTCGAATACAGCACTGTCGTAGCCGAATATGAGGGCTAAGTCAGTAGCTAAAACTGAACATCTGTATTCGAATACGAGACAGGATGTAGTCGAATACGTGTATTAGAATACGAGACATGATGTAGCCGAATACGAGACATGATGTAGCCGAATACGAGACAGGACAAGTTAGTAGCTAAAAATGCATTTTCGTATTCGAATACAATATGGTCGTAGCCCGAATACAAAATCAAGTCAGTGGCAAAATTCACTCATTTGTATTCGAATACAAGGTTTCGTATTCGAATACGATGTTAAAATTTCAAATAAAAACTAAACGTTACAGATGTGTATTCGAATACACAATAGATGTAGCCGAATACAACTGTGAAAAAATGCAGGTTTCAGTTTTGAAAATGGTTCAAAATCATTTAACACTTTACGATACAAAGTCCATCAATAACACTTCAAACATTCATAATATCAATTATGAACACATAATTCACACCATCTTAATCTCCACAAATTCACACCTCAATCACACATCAAACATTCATAACATCAATTACGAACACATAATTACATCGAAACTTAATCAACACAAATTCACACCTCAAAGCAATTACGTCACAATAACAAACAACAACCGAGTATGTATATACAATCATCATAATATAACAAACATGACTCGCGTGTCAAGCACCCTAATGCAATGCGTATATGCCAATGACATGATTCAGGAATTTCCAAAACAAAACCCTCATCGAGGGGCGTAAATCATAATTGTACTGCCTATCACAGGCCTTAGTACTAATTACTGAGGTACAGTCGCTCACAGACTAGCACGATTTACTAGAGTGTAGCCTATCACAGGCCTTACACATCAGTTAAATCCTCGTAAGGATAAGATGGACCAACTATCACATGGAACCATCCTGTGGCCCATCACGGTCACCACAAGCTATGAAATGCATGAGCACACTGACTCTTTTCACCACAATCATTAAGTAAATGCAGCTATTAAAAGATTCCCCATTTTTAATACTCATTTAACACTAACAATTTTTCAAACTTATCATAGAGCATACTCAAAACATTTTTTCGTCAATAAACTTCATAACGCACATATTAACAGTTATAAATACATAATTACTTCAAACTCAATCTCCACAAATTCATACATTGAACACACACATTAACCGCATCAAATTTAATCGTAAATTCATAACATATAACAAAACGTATTTTCACTCAATATATATATATATATTCACGTCGAAAATGATTTTTCACGCAATCACACCTTAAACATACATCAATCACACATATAGAGTCCCTATATGCAAACTAGAAATTTGGAAGGATCCCTTACCTTAGTTATCACTTTTTCAACCGTTTCTGCTACCGCGATTAAATACAGCGAAAACACTCGCTCGCGTCGACACCTCAAAAGTTAGCTCACAAGCACCGTAAAGTGGAGATGAGTAACTTTCCCTCCTGTCACTTCTCGAATGGAAGCTTAGATCTAGGTGAGATATGAGGGTTTATGTTTGCGATTTTTCGAAATCCACCAACACTAGTTTTCAAAACAGAGAAAGAAAGAAGAAGAAAGAAATTCTCAGGTGCGCAGAAGAAAATGTTTTCTGCTTTTTGTTTCCTATGCCTTGCTTTCTTGTCATATATATATATATATATATATATATATATATATATATATATATATATATATATATATATATATTATTAAAACCAAACCACAAATATCTAAATACTCTTACACACATCACTTCACTCACATCTTAACCTATTTTGATAAAAATATCTACTCTCGTCGCAACTCAATTGACAGATAAAATTTTCAGCAATCAGTGATATTTTTAACAAAACTTCCCGATATTAAATTCTTCGCAACATAACTAAATTATTCTCTGACAAATAATTTTAAACGGGTCTCAAAATATATATATAAAGATATAAATATATTAAACATATTACAAAGTCTGACAAAATATATTTTTGGTACTTAATTCACAAAATGAATTAAAATTGGGCTAAATGCCTTAGCAATTCAACACCAAATATACTAAAATTGCATAATTTAGAGTTTAAAATTAAGGGTGTTACATAAGTGACAATGTCAATTACAAGAAAAAGGGTTTGAATTGTAATTGTCCCTTTTTAAAATAATTCCTGTTTAATTTAAATTTAGTTAACTCAATATCAATCTTGCTTTTTAAAACACAACAAAAGCATAATGTTCTTGGTTAGTGAAATCACAAAATTAATCTTCCTACGTGATATATGGTTAGTTAATCATAAATAAATAGAGATAAAGGAAAGAGAATCACACAGAAATATACCCTATAACTTGGTGCAACAAAATTGATAGCCACTTTCACAATCAAGGTTTGAAGAGGAGTGAAAATGATGCAACTCTACCTGAAGGTTGTTGGATGGTGGTTCTTTAATTTTCTCTTTGTATGTTGATGACTTGCTAGTAACAAACAATAATCACAAAAAGTACAAAAGCTTATGAAGGAGATTAAAAACAAGGTTGAGGTGTCTAGTTTAAGAGAAATGAACTACTTTCTAGACTTGGAAGTGCATCATTCTAAGGATGGAATTTTTCTAAATCAAGAGAAGTGTGCTCGTGAAATTTTGAAGAAGTTTAGAATGGAAAGTTGCAAGTCTATCCCCACTCATTTGGTGTCAAATTTGAAGCTCTCAAAAGAAGATGAAAGTGAAAAAAATTAATATTTCTCTTAATAGAAACTTGATTGGAAGTCTACTTTATTTTACTTCATTTAGACTTAACTTTATGTGTATGCAGCAAGTCTATTCTCAAAATTTATTACTTATTTAATTTTTAGTAGTTTTATTAATTTATAAATATTTAAAGGCTTATAATTATTTTAAAAAATAGTATATTAATTTATTTTTACGAAGACAGAATGGTAATATTTACGTTAAATATCATAAAAAAAATACACTATGAGTTACTATATCATGTTATAATCTTCTAAAAAGTATTATATCTTATTGTTTTTATTTAAAAAAAATTATGAATTTTGACAAAAAAAAATATCTTATCTTATGGATCAAATTTGTCCTAAAATTTGGGAGAATTCAATTAAAATCATATACTGAGGTGACGAGTGTCCTTCTATAAAAAAAAGGAACATAGTGTTATTCAAACTTGAATATCCTTGAAGATAATGCACAAAAATAATAATCATAATAATAGTACATTACCAACAAAAAAAAAAAAATTTACTCTAAAATATTTTCTTTTTTTGCTCAATAAAAATATAATCAATACTCTAATCCACAAAAAAAATCGTATTTAATGAAAACATAATCTTAATAAGTATCCCACCAATCTGAAAATTTACTCTAAAATATATTTATCATTTTCTTAAGAACTCAAACATATCTACAATTAACGTACCAAAGAGAATTTCAAATTATGTAACTGTGGTATTAGTATTTGACTAACTATATTTATAATACTAGTTTTTCATTATGTATTTGACCGATTTATCAGTTTGAATGAAATCTCATTAAAGCTCGAAATCATTAAAAAAAAAACCAAAATAAAATCGTCAAAAAACCCAAAATCATAAGAAACTTGTCAATTGATGGAATTGTGCAAATTAATCATGAAACAATAGTAAGGAAGTTATAAGGAAGTTATGTAGGCATTAAAAATGTACATTGGATTTTGATGTGTTGATTAGTTTTATGTGTCGATTTACTCTCGTGTGTGGTAACTACCTACTACAACACAAAGTTACCGCCTAACACAAATAATATGATCTTCACACTCATATAGCTAGAATTATAAATAGCAGTGCCGGTTCCCTAAGTCTAAGATAGTTTTTAGAAAAACTATTATAGTCTTGATTTTGCTTACAAGATCTGTTTGGATTTTTTTTTTGTTGCAAAGGTAAAATGATATTATAATATTTTAAAACAATATCCAAAGTCTAATATTTCCGGTCTATTCCTTAAATCTAATTAACTAGAAAATCTATCAATACTCGGATTGATCATAATCCTACAATGAATTCTCCTAAACAACTAAAATTATCGTCACTGATTGCAAGTAATTTTCAAGACTAATAATTTAACTTACCATGAAAATTAAGTAACCATATCATGGTAAAGTAATAGTAATTTACCTATATACATTGCTAAATAGATAATATTCAATTAAAATTATTAGTACACAACCACATCTATTAGCAACAATATTGTGACATTTACTCAAGGGTTACAACTCAAATAAAAAATTATTATTCAAATTATCACTAAGAATAAATGCAACTTGTCCTGAACAAAAAGAAACAAGCAACAAACAACCTACTAATAAATAGAAAAGTTTAAGAAAAGGGAGAAATATTAGAGATATATCAAGTGAACTTAGCAGCTGAGTTTACTAGATATAGAAAATAGATAGCAAGTTACAAATATATAGCAAGTTAAAGCTGCTTCAATGACATAAACCTAAATCAGTATAGTGTATCGGTACTCACGCATAACTTCATTTATCCTTTGAGGTTCTAAAAATAATTTAGTTTCTCTGGTTTCAAAACATGTCATATCATTCATAGTCACTGAAAATTTCTAACATAAAGAAAAATGACACTTAAAAACAATAATTGCTCAAAAATGTATTATGAATTCAAATTGTTATAAAAAAACTTACCGTAGACTAATCAAGATTATACACCTCTTTGTGAATCTTTATTCATTGAAATAGACTATCCTATTTAACTATAGGCCTTATCACTATGATAAGATGTTAACCAATTTTTTACATAAAATAATTTCTATGATTAATTTGTAAAATTGAAAATGTCAAAAAGTACATAAATTTAAAAAATAAAATGTTTTCAAACTAATATAAATCATATAAAATGAAGAGCATATAATAGTTAAATATACAACTTTTACGATAACAAAATGTTTAACTATTTAACAAATATATCATTGGAATGAACACTTCAAAGAAAATAAAAAGCTTGAAAAAATCAATTCTAAGTAGAAAAAAAAATGTTAAAGATAAGAACTGCATCACTAAAGTTAAAAAATCTTATGATAGTATCATATTTTAATATATATTGCATGAATTGTATTAGTCAACAAAGTTTTACGTTTTTCCTTTGAAATAAAGCAAAACTAGCATATATATAGTTATTCAAAAATATATTTATCTCTTAATATTCAAATGTTTTAGTATATTTTACTCTAATTCAAAAATAACATTACTTTTAATTTGCATATTATTATTTTATACTCAATAATATATTAAAATTCTACCGCGCAACGCGCGAGTTATCATATTTTAATATATCTGGCATGGATTGTATTATATTACAACTAGATGACTTTAATATTACTTAACCCTTTTTATGTAATTTTAGTTCAATTATTTGGCAGTTTCAGTTTTGACTAACTACCCTTATTATTTGGGAGTTAGTTATCCATTATTAGGAATTTTGTTAGAGTCTATTTGAGTTTGTTTTAGTTTTCAGATGTTCATATAAAAAAAGGATTCTTTGCCTTTCATCATCTTGTATCTTTCATATTATTGATTGAATAAAGATGAAGTATTATTCAGTTTATACAACTTCTCTTCCATGTTAATATGGTATCAAGAGCAATTCTCTGATCCTCTTTCCTTTTGTCTTGTTCTTTTCTTCCACTTCAGAAATTCCTTCTCGGTTCATCGCATCTCTATGGCTGATAACACTACTCTCTATTCTAATTTTGCAACAAATCCATCTAATCCCTATTATTTGCACCCTAATGAAAACCCCTCTTTGGTGCTTATAAACCCCATTGTTGGACAACAAAAGTTACTTTTACTGGTCGCGTGCAATGAAGGTGGCTTTGATCTCCAAGAACAAATTGAAATTTGTCGACGGCTCATTTCCTCAATCTGCATCAACAAATCTTCTACATGATCAATGGATTAGGTGCAACAACATAGTCCTCTCTTGGTTGCAGCGATCGATTTCGCAAACCATCAACAAATCCTTCCTGTGGATTGAGAAAACAACCACCGTTTGGAAGATTCTTGAACAATGATTCTCGCAAGGTGACATTTTTCATGTTTCTGATATTCAAGATGATTTAACAAGATTGCAACAAGGAACCCTAGATGTCTAAAATTATTTCACCCAACTTACTTCCATGTGGGAAGAAATAGAAAACTTTCGCCCTACTCGTGAGTGTATTTGTGTCATTCTGTGCACTTGCGGCACCGCTACCGATCTAAGAAAATACATAGAATAAGACAAGGTAATTAAGTTTCTCAAAGGGTTAAATGAGCAGTATTCACATGTTCGTTCACAAATAATGTTGATCGATCCTTTACCTTCTCTTGATAAGACTTTTTCTCTCATTCTTGGTAAAGAACGACGACTTCAACCTCCAGTTATTTTTCGGATTCTGTTGATGAAAAATCACCCTTTACCATGCAAGTTTCTCACAATTTTGGTGGTCGTGGTAATTCCTCTTATTCAAATCGAGGTCGCGATAGAGGCTTTGGTAGCGGTCTTGGTTCAAAATTATGCACCCATTGCCAAAGAACTAATCATACTATTGATACATGTTTTCAAAAGCACGACTATCCCCCTAAATATTTCTCTAAAAATTCAAAACCCTCCATCCATCTCACAAGCAATGATGAGTCTCCCTTTGCTGTAAATTTAGAACACCAGCCCTCTTTATCTGATATACAGAACCAATTCAATCAGCTTCTCCAAATGTTTCAAAGCAATGTGTCTTCTTCTCCTCAAGTTGATACACCAATAACCTCTACAAATTCTGCAGTTTGTTCTCATACCTCCATCATCTCAATTGCCAATCCTAAGATAGGTAACGATAATATTCTTTGGATTATATACACTAGTGCTATAGATCATATTACTTATTCTCTAAAATATTTTATTGTTTTTCATTCAATTAAACCCTTTATCATGAATCTACCTAATGGTTATCAAACCACTACAAACGTTTCTAGAACTATTAAGATTTCTAATCAAATTACCTTGCACAATGTCTACTATATACCAGAATTTAATGTTAATCTTTTATCTGATAGCAAGATGATCAATTCTTTAAATTGTTCCTTTACTTTTCGTGCTCATGATTGTTTGATTTTGCATAAGCACACCAAGAAACTGATTGGTACAGCTGAGAAACATGGCGATCTTTATGTTTTCAATGCTTGTGCCACGTTTTTTCTTCCTCTCTTAATAGTTCTTCATGTTGCAATATGACTATTGATGATCCTGCTGTATTATGGCACTATAGACTTGGTCACTTATCTAATTATATTCACAAATGTCTTTCTTTACAATTCCCATTTGTATCATATAAAAATAAAGCTGATTTTCCTTGTGATATATGTCACTTTTCTAAGCAAAAAGCTTTTCCTTATACTAATAGTAATTCTAAGAGTTCTCATATTTTTGAATTATTGCATGCTGACATTTGGGGTCCCTATGCCACTCCCTCTATTTCTGGTCATAGATATTTTTTGCCTCTTGTGGATGACTACAGTAGATTCACTTGGATTATCTTAATGAAACTTAAAAGTGAAACTAGACAACATCTTAAGAATTTTATTTCCTTTGTTGAAACCTAGTTTGATACTAAACTTAAATGTTTAAGGAGTGATAATGGTGTTGAATTTCTTATGCCTGATTTCTTTCTTTCAAAAGGTATTATTCATCAAAGGTCTTGTGTTAAGTGTCCTCAACAAAATGGTGTTGTTGAGCGCAAACATCAACACATTCTTAATGTTGCTAGATCTTTATCTTTTCAATCTAATGTTCCTAATTGTTTTTGGCATTTTAGCATACAACATGCAATTCATCTTATTAATAGAATACCTAGCCCTCTTTTGAAAAATCAATGTCCTTATGCTTTGTTATATAAACATCTTCCCACTTTATTGCATCTTAAATCTTTTGGTTGTGTAGCTTATGCATGTACTACTCATAATAATAGGACTAAATTTGATAATCGTGCTCGAAAAACTATTTTCCTAGGTTATAGAGATGGGACCAAAGGTTATCTTCTTTATGATGTTATTTCACATGAATTTGTTGTATCTAGGAATGTAATTTTCTATGAAACTGTTTTCCCTTTCTCTAACTATATTACTAATTCCAATTCTGAGAATTCTCCTTTGGTTAGTGTAACTAATGTTGTAGTCACTTTATGTGATGATCACATTGATTGTAATAATTATCCTATTGAGGCTACCACACCCACTATCCAATCACCTATCCCTAATATTGAACCAGATACACATATCCCTCAAACCCCCATTCCAGAATTAAGACATTCCACCAGACTGAAAAATACACCAGCTTACTTAGAAGACTACCAATGTAGCCTATAGCCCTCGCAGATACCCAGTAATACCTCCAATATTATGTTCCCCATCTCCTCTACCTTATCATATACATATTGTGCTTTAGAATATAAAAAAATTTGCCTTAACATTTCATCCATAAAGGAACCCCAAACCTTCAATCAAGCTAGCAAATCTGAACTCTAGAACACTGCTATGAAGGCTGAATTAACAGCATTGGCAGCAACTAATACATGGACAGTTGTTGATCTTCCTCATGGTAAGAGTCCCATTGGTTGTAAATGGGTCTACAAGGTAAAACATCATGGCAATGGCTCCATTGACAAGTATAAAGCTCGCCTTGTTGCCAAGGGTTACACCCAACTAGAGGGTGTAGATTATTTTAATACATTTTCTCATGTTGCTAAACTCACAACTATTAGAACTATTTTAGCTACAGCTACTATTAAAAATTCGTATTTAGAACAGTTAGATGTCAATAACGCTTTCTTACATGGTGATCTAAATGAATAAGTCTATATGACTATTCCCTCTGGTATGCATCTTCTTAACTCTCACAATTACTCTAACAAAGTTTTCAGATTAAACAAGTCATATGGCTTGAAACAAGCAAGCAGACAATGGTATGCCAAGTTGTTTGACTGCTTGTTATCTTGTGGTTATAAACAATCTAATGATGATTCTTCTCTTTTCTTAAAGATTCATAACTCTAATTTCACAGCTTTACTCATCTATGTTGACGATATAGTCCTTGCAGGGAATGATCAAAATGAGATTAACTCTGTAAAAATTTGTCTTAATACCAATTTTAAAATAAAAAATTTGGGAAAATTGAGGTATTTCCTTGGTTTAGAAATTGTCCGATCAGATAAAGGCATTTTCATAAATCATAGGAAATACACTCTTGACTTTTTAGAGGATACTAGCACTCTAGCTAGTAAACCAGCATCCACTCCATATGATCATTCATTAAATCTTTATACAAAGGACTCTCCTCCTTTTGAGGATGGGTCATTATATAGAAGATTAATAGGAAGACTTATTTATCTTACTACTACTACGCCTAACATATCCTTTGTTGTTCAACAACTTAGCCAACATGTGTCTAAGCCTAATCAACTTCATTATAAAACAGCCTTTAAAGTTATGCATTATTTAAAAGAGTCTCTTGCAAAAGGCTTATTCTATTCTACTTCTTCTAAAATCCATTTTTCTGGTTTTGCATATTCTGATTGGGCTACTTGCCCCATCACCCATAGATTAGTTACAGGTTTTTGTGTCTTCTTAGGACATTCCCTCATCTCTTGGAATTCGAAGAAGCAACTAATAGTGTCCAGATCGAGTTATGAAGCTGAATATAGAGCGTTAGCTAGCCTAACATGTGAGTTGCAGTGGCTGGATTTTTTGCTCAAGGACCTTGGTATCACACTTTCAACACTCGCTTCCATCTTTTATGACAATAAATCGGCCATTTACTTGGCACACAACCCTATCTTTCACGAAAGAACAAAACACATTGAAATTGATTGCCACTTAATTAGAGAGAAGATCAATCTTGGACTTGTCAAGCTATTTTTTGTACCTTCCACTGCTCAAATTGCTGACATTTTTACTAAATCTCTGCATAATCCTTTATTTGCTCGACTAGTTTCCAAGCTTGGACTATTAGATATCCACAGTCCAGCTTGTGGGGGAGTATTACAACTAGATGACTCTAATATTACTTAGCCCTTTTTATGTATTTTTAGTTCAATTATTTGGTCGTTTCAGTTTTGACTAACTACCCTTGTTATTTGGGAGTTAGTTATCCTTTATTAGGAATTTTGTTAGAGTCTATTTGAGTTTGTTTTAGTTTTCAGATGTTCATATAAAAAAAGATTATTTGCCTTTCATCATCTTGTATCTTTCATATTATTGATTGAATGAAGATGAAGTATTATTCAGTTTATACAACTTCTCCTCCATGTTAATATATTAATCTAAAAGGTTCTACCTTTTCTTTTGAAATAAAGTAAAACTAGCCTATATATAGTTATTCAAAAATATATTTACCTCTTAACACATAAATGTTTTAGTATATTTTACTCTAAAACATAAACGACATTATTTTTAATCTACATACTATTATTTTATGCTCAATAATATATTAAATTCTACCGCGCGTTGCGAGGGTTAATATCTAGTTCAATATACTTTTTTCTCATTTTATGATCTCTATGAACAATTCTCCCATAATTCAATATACTTTTCCCTCATTTTATGATTTCTATCTAGAATTGTAACATGGTATTAGAGAAATGATTATTTAATTACTTTTTCATGAAAGGTTAATTACTTTATCTTTTCTTTCCTATTTGATTCTTTAATAATTTTTCTTTTTTCCTCTCAACTTCCAAGTTAGAATTGTCTTACGGTAACAATCATGATTAAAAAAAAAACCATAAGACAATGGGCATCGACGGCAAAGTGTTTGCCAACAAAATTAATGCAAAAAAAAAAAACATTTTTCCTCTTCTTTTTCCGTTCTTTCTCCATTCAAAACTCATTTCTTTAACATTTCAAAAGTGGAGCATTGTATTCATATCTATCTAGAATTTTGAAATTACTCCATCACAAGAAACTTTTAAACGAAATTATTGGCAAAACCGCAAACTGCAACAAATTTGGTAAATGTTTTAGAAGTCCAAGTACAATGAATCTTGATCGTTGTGGTCCAAAGCATATCCAACATCATAAAAATATGCACTTGTATCCTTCAAAATTTCTTGTAGATGGTCATAGACATATGTCTCCAACAAGTTTAAATTTCTTTCAAAATCCTTTTTTAATAGGTTTGTTAAAAGTTTTTCAAGAACACCAAAAAGTTGGTAATATAATTTTTCTTTCTTTATAATTCGCTTAATTGACACTCTAGTTTATGTCCATAAAAAAAATGGACGGTTAAGCAAAATTTCTTTTTTTCTGGTCGGCATTTTAAATTTTATCTATATATATATATATAGATGGTTTGATATTTCATATTCTTTATAATCGATGTATTTTTTACATTTCTTTTTTGTAATTTCTAAACTAAAAGTGTAGTAGACTCATTTCATCTTGCAAGTTAGCTAGCTAGTTATACAAGTTAAGAACAATAATTAGTTAGTTATAGTAATTAGTTGTTACTTGTTTATATAAATTTTATGTATCATTCAATATACCTACGATTCTCTCTTATTTCAATATACTTCTATTTCATTTTATTATTTCTATCTAGAATTAATACCTCTTCTCTTTCTCACCCTTACATCTTTGGTCTTTTATCGGTCGTTCTCTTACTCATTAAATTGGTTCTTGGTATTCTCTATTTGTGATTTCTTTTGTTATCAATTTTTTACATTTATAGTGGGGTTATGACTTATAAGGCTCTAGATTATTTGTTGTCACCAATTGATTTTCATCACATAGTATTTCTATTCGTTGATTCTATGGCAAGCTTTGTCAGAAATCTTAATATTTATACAATTTTAATACTGAATATCATGACTTTATATTTAAATACATAGATTTTCTAACAAATTTCAATTTAATTTTTGCATTTTTGGTATGTAAACTTCTCTTAAAGTGTATGCTAGCTTTCTCTAAACAAGAACTACTAATGGTGGGAGCAAAAAGTTGCATGATATCAAAGCTCATAAAAGTCATGTCCATCATTTCACATGTGTTACCACAATGGAAATTCTATTCAGTATTTGGCAAAAAAATTTGAAGTTGAAATAGAAACTTATGAAGTCATGAAGGCTGAATCAAAAAGACTAGAAGAACACAGAGATAGCATAATCAAATTTGCTCTCTTCTAGACATAAGCAATATAGTATAAACTCTAAAGTGTGCTTTAGGAATAGTTGCACAATTCTATTGTATTGTGTGCTAAAACTATTGTGCAGGTTTTGCACAAAACTTTGCTTGCATTTACATTGTTATACTTGAATGTTAAATGATTTGAAAACAAAGTGATTGGTCATTTTATATTAAAATTTGATTGTACTGCCACACAATAAAAAAAACAATACCTGTATATGTTCATAACAGGTAGAAGTCTGGTTTATATTTTGAAAATAATATGTAATCTACAAAACAAATAGACTAAATTAGTTATATCCTTGATTAATGTTGAAATAAAATTCAATTTTGACTTTAAAAGAAAAATTAAATTTCATATCAATACCTGGTTCACTTCACCAAGATGTTCTTGATTTGGATTGAAGGGAGCATGTTTGTAGTACCATTTCCATTCGTACCATATAGCGGTACTGCAATTTTAAATATAGAGATATACTTAGATTTTATTTAAAGTTTATAAAGTTAAACTTTAAAGATAATTTTTAAATAAAATAGATTTATAATTTAATTAAAAGATAATATCTAATTAAAATTAGATATAATCCCTTATTTATAATTTTTATTTCTATCGATGAATCACATTATTCAGAAATCTTCTATTTTACTTATTTTATAATATGGTATCAGAACTGGATTGTGATCAATTATTTATCAAAATAATAATTATTCAAAAATTGAATAAGAAAAATAATAACATGCATATCACTTTTTATTCAAAATTCGAATCAGATTGTTGCAACATGATTTAAGGGTTGCAGAAGAAGAAAATATTTTTGTGAAGAGGTGTCAAATTGTCTAAAAGAGATTTGGGCTATTGAACCAAAATTTAGGTGTAATAAGTTTAGCCATATTTCAAGAAATAGGAATGTACCAGGCACCCCCCACTTGTACCTCCCACCCCCCATTTGATAGGAAAATACCAAAATGCCCTTTTTTACCAACTATAAAATAACAAAAAAATTTACCATTCCACACCCCCCAATCGAAAGTTACAAAAAATTCCAAAATTTTCGAATATTTGATAGTTTCGAAATAAAAAAAGTAAGATTTATTGAATAGTTCGAAACTTTGGTTAAAATGAAAGTTTCGAAATAATATTTTCCAGTTATTTTCGGAACTTTGGTTAAACATGAAATCTTCGAAATCAAACATTCTTTGAACTTGAAAAGATTCGAAACTTTGGTTAAACACTAAACCTTTGAAATGTATATATCCAGATTTTTTCAAGATTCTCGAAAGTTTGGTTGAACTTGAAAGTTTCGAAATGCATTTATTCGAAACTTTCAAATGTTCGAAATGTATAAACCCAGAATTTTCAAGAGCTTCGAAACTTTGGTTGAACTTGAAAGTTTCGAAATGCATGTTTTCGAAAGTTTCAAATGTTCGAAATGTAATTTTTCGAAAGTTTCATAAATGTTCGAAGCTGCATGTTTCGAAACTTTCATTTCCAGGGAAAGTTTCGAAATGTATTTTGTTTTTTTTAATATTATTTTTTTTTTAGGTTTTAATTTTTTTTTAACATTATTAATATTATTATTAATTAAATTTTTTAATCTTTTTGAAATTAGATATGAGTAGAGTTGAGGTTCCAGCTTCAACAATAGTTGTCGATTCTACAGCAAAATTCACCACTGATCAGGTATTATTATTAATAATCCACCACCGATCAAATTTTGATTATAGATATATATTTGATGTTATATTTAAAACATATGTTGTAGGTATTTCCCTCTCGAGAAGCTGTATTTGAATGGGCAAAAAACGTTGGAAGGCAAAATGGAATCTTAATTGTTATCATTCGATCAGACAAAGCAACTGAAAAGAGGGGAAGAAAAGACAAATTAATTTTGGGATGCGAAAGAGGCGGAAGATATAAATCTAAATCAAAAACAACAGCAACTTGTTATCACAAGGAAAACTGTCCGTTTAAATCAAAAACAACAGCAACTTGTTCTCACAAGAAATGCGAATGTTTTGGCCCACAATTTAGTCAAATATGTTGTTTCTGATTATGATGGGTGTGGATAGAAAAAGTTTTACCATCTAACTTATTTTTATCATTGTGATTTTTTGGGCCTAATATACTTTTTTAATATATTGAGGTATTTTTCCAAAAAAAATATATATCACTTTCTTTTTAACCGGAAATAACATGTCACTTTATGTGTAAGATAGTGTTTCCAAAAATTAATTATATTGTGAAAAACTAAAAAAAGGGGTGTGTGCACACGTACAACTGCAAAAGAGATATTATCAACATAATATTAAATATATAAAAAAAATGTTAAAAAATTATGTTCTCTAAAAAAATTATATCATCTAAACACACAATTAGTTTAAAGTAGTTAGTATTAATTGTAAAATTAGACATTGTGGTGTTTAAGTTGTCTTCGAAAATCACAACTAATTAAAATCAATCGAGTACTTCAATAATATTTTTTTTGTGATTTTAGATTTGTCATAGTTAATTAGTAAATGACTCGTGACTGATTTTAATTAGTTAGTGAGTAATTTACCCACCATTTTACAAAAGCAACTTAAAATTTTAAAATAAATGTTTTATCATATGTCTCTTCACTCAATATCTTATTTTATTTAAAAAGTGATCAAATAAGTCTCAATAACTAAGTTAAATTAAACCTCTAAGTCAAGTTATTTTATCATATTTATAAGCGTGTTGTGCATGGTCGTTAGTCTTTTAGACCATCCTTTTATAGATGCTGCATATAAATTTATGTCATGGTTTTACCATTAATCTCATGTGTTGCTAATACTTTCAGGCCACAGTTTTAAGCAATATAATTTTAATATTGGCAACTATCCATTTTATCTAAAACAATTACATTAAATTGTCCTTTAGTCTTAACTTAATTGACAAATGTCAATATTGTTCGATTGGACGTCTTGTTTCGAGTTCGAACTCGTGACCTCATAGTTGTGTGAGTTAATTATGTTGAATTTACCATCTCTTCTAAGATTAAAAAAAAACAATTACATTAGATTACTTATGATAATTTTCAAATAAAAAATACATTTATTACTATTAATATATGAAAATATGAGAAATGCTAGGAATATTTTCTTTTAAACATTCACTTTTTTTTATTGTGTGAAACTCATGAGGGTCTCACCACTTTATGTGTGACCATTTTCAAACTATTGGACCCGTATTGATATCACTCAATAATTAAAATATCGAGTGTTAGAGTGAGTACTCGAAAGAAAGTGTTATCAGTACTCCTCATCAATACATAAATTATATAGGAGGTTCAAATTACACCAATGTAATGTTACGTCAGTGTTACACCGCTTAATATTGTTTTAACTGATACAAGTTTTACAAAATTCACCGTTGAATTAAAATTTTATATTATATAGATCGTCTATGTAAAATTTTACAAAAATATAAAATCATTTGATATGTTGTTAAAAGTGAGAGAGGAGAGGCTCAACGTAACTAAAAAACATTTTAAAATCATTCCCCTCCCCTTGAATCAAACTATTAAAAATCTCTCTTCTCCTCTCTTCCATCTTTTGAACCAAACTTATAATATTTTTGTAATAAAATCTCTTTATATTTCTGTACTGAAATACTATTTGTTAGAAATTTGAAATCTAACATTTTGTTCCTACTTCCGGACATCTATACATATTCTTCTCTTTCAAAATAATTATGTTATAAATTTGACGATTATGTTTTATTCATTTATTTTGTTTATAATTGTTGTTCATATATACATTAAGTCTATTGCAAAAAGTGAAAAAATTTGAAGATATGGTTGTACGAGCTCAACAAAATTCACATTTTTTATTTGCCTATTAACTTTTTTAGAAATAGGCGAACCGTCGTTCTTAAAAGCCTTAACACAAAATAATTTTTTTAATAGGCTAATTGGTCGGACTAGTATTTTAAAAATGTCGTACCAAGACTTAAAATAAAGTCTTTAAAAGATAATAAATTAGACTCAAACTATATTTTTTTTAATTAGGTCAGATCTATTTAAACAAAACTAAACTGCGGCAAAAGAATGAATTCTCGATTAAAAATATATGGGATCAATGATTCCTTTCTAAATTCAGCCAATATTTCTTCAAAGGAGCATGTTCAATTCGAACAACAAAACACCACAGATCACAGACCACTCTATTACCAACTCCATCCCCTCTCAAACTCTAGTTAGATTCATTTTTACTTAGATTTGATTATTGAATATACATGATGTGGCGAATAAGCAAACTTAGCTTCCAAGTTGATGAATTGAAGTCCCATCTTTAAATGTATGTTGGACTTCTCATCATCTCTCTACTTTTTAGAATTATAACAGATGTTTAAGTTATATTATTACTCTTATATATTTAATATTTAATTCAGCCAAAGTCAATGCAAGATTAATTACTCACACTTGAACACCAAATTGAAGTGACTATTGAGAATGTGAAAAATATGTTTAGTTAAGAGCTTTTAGTGCCCAATGGCCAGTACTACTACACAATTTATTTAGTGGTCCTATTTCTCAAACTTGTCTAACTTTGACATTTGCCATAGACCTTGTTGTTGCTCTGTTCCAAACATTTTTCATATAAACGATGAAACAAAAAGCTAATAAAGCAATATGAAAGGGAAATAACAGAAGCAAAACGGACAAAGCGAAGGCAACCCTCATGCAAACCAGTAGTAAGGTTGTGACATTTCAGCCTTATGTGATTTATCATCAGAATCTCACATGCTCTCACGATTCACTTATAGTTATAACTGCCAATGCGCAGATGAGAAGAACAGAATCAGACAAAGATTGGGGCTCCATTCTTCAAAATTTGAATTAAATAGATTATATATATATATATTGATGAAAATTCAAGATGTCTTCCTTGCCTCTTTAGGCCTAAACCGGAATTTTGAGATGAGGTCTTTTTAAAGCTAGAAATTATTTTTCATAATTAATTATGTTAATTGGTATTTCATGTTATAATATGACTATTTTATTATAAAAATTATGTAAAAATAATTATGTCAATAATAATAATAATATCTTGTACTTTTTTTATCAAATGAATATTTTGTATTTAAATAATCCATTGGCGAATTTTATATACATTGCCTCTTTACGGTGTCAGGATTGTTTGAAATATTATATGTTAAAATAGTCTTCCATTACTTAGAATTGTAAAGGAAGAATAAACTCAAAGCAATATATATAATTCTAGTTTTTATTACAATTTCAATCGGTCAGAAACACTTTAAACATGTATTTGATTCTTTTCTTTTCTCTTACACTTTTGTGTTAGAGTGTTGTGAGATGTAGTTCATTATTTTAGAGAGTGTGGGTGTAGTATGAGAGAAGTCTATGTATTATAACAATTTTTACATAGTATTATTCTCTAATTGGCATCGATAACGGCCGTAGTTTTTTTTTTCTCCTGTTAATTTGGATTTTCCACTTTATTTTTTTGTGTTTTGATTGATATTTAAATTTTTCTCTTTTGTTTATTTTTCTATAAATTTGATAGGTTCTTAAAAAAAAACAAAAGTTGATTATAATACTTAGATTTCTTGCCAATGGCTTAACATGTATTTGATAAAAATGAGAGACTTGTTTATCAATATAAATAATAGAAAGTCATTGTTTTTTTCATTATGTAAAGTTCTTCTTTTATTAGGAAAATATTATTAATTGAAATATAAGGAGTAGTACTCTAATCTATACTTAGAAGAACAAAAGGTCAAACTCAACATCATAGTAGAGAAAATCTATTCACCTTTTATAAAGGATTCATCATGTCAAGTGGTTGATCATTCTTTTAAATATTGCAAATATAGTAGGAAACAAAGCCTACTCAAGTGATTCAAAAAAACGAAACAACAATTCAAATGATTCAAATGTATATTCCTAAAACAACTTAGTATGATTGTTTAGAGTTTTTGGAAGAGATGATGTAAATAATGGAGTTGATAATTTGAAGAGTAAGAATATTCGAGAAGAGTAAATGGATGAGAAAATTGTTCTGTGGATAGGTTTTGAATTTACAATTGATAATAATGATTTTAATTCTGATGAATCTTTTGAAATTATGGTGAATGATACTTTAGACGTGTCTTATCAGTCTCTAGCTCTCAATGAGAATTTAACTCTAAAATCTCTAATAGATGATGTTGGTGGTGATAATGATGATTTGAAATATGTCCTTACATAAGTCATCTTTTCAGAGTTACATTGATGAAGAAGTTACAGAGATAGCTAGAACATATTTGTAGGTTGTTATAAAATCAACTATTGGGGTGATTTGAATTCTTAAAGGTGATTTCTAAACACAAGAATTTTTTTTTTGAAGAAACAAGCAACTCAACTGTTGAAATATTGATAACCTTAATATGTGATTTAGTAAGCATCATTGGAGTTTGATCTCAACATAGATTTGGGTCAATTATTTAGGAGTTCAACCTAATATAAAATATTAGTCTCTTAGATTGGATTAAAACCGACAACTTTATAAAATATTACAAAAGACTTTTCAATTTAGGGTCGTGTGAAAGGCAATCTAGACATTTAGAAACTAATAATCAATATTCTAAAAAATCAAACCGTCATTGAAGATATTTGTTCGATGTTCCATTGTAATTAAATTGTGGTCAGACTGATATTTATATAAATACATATTTTAAATATCATTAAATAATAAATAAAAATCTATATGTATATGCATTTTCTTAATAATATATATCTTACTCTTGGATTTTATTTGACTAACATAAATATTTATATACATAAAAATTAAAAAATAAATTGATTCAGTTTAGTCTTATTTAGGTTGACTCGGCCGATTCTTACATGTTTTGAAATAATCAGTTAATTTTTTTAATTAAATAAATTAGACTATTTACAAATTCTTAATTCAACCAATTGAACCAATCAATTTTATTTTATTTTCAAAACATTGCTGACCACGACTAAATACATAACTTATAATTTTAAATAAATTTGAGATGCAGAATTTTAGAAGTTGATGAGTAAAACTAAATCATCCACGTCTATGATACAAACCACATGAGAGTTAGTTGATTATTACTGAGTCAAATTAGTTTGATTTCATGATTTAAACTCTTCCGTCAATAAGATTTAATTTTTTGAAAAGCTACGGATACATTAAATTTAAATTTGTATATAATTTGTAGCTGGCTGAATACTGCATTTCAGTTGAAGTCTATAGTTCCAAAATTCTACAGCTGTCAAAGGCAAGGAAAGAATGTTGTCTAGTTTACACTTTACATGTCAGATTTAGGAAGAAGACAAAGAAAGCACGCGTAGAATAGTTTTTTTTTAAAGAAGAAAATAATTTAATGAAGCTGGAATTTGAGGCACAAAGTAGTGACCAGCACGCATATTGTTGGATGCAAACCAAGAAAGGTCGTCCTCATGCCTCGCGGATTGGAGTGAATTGTGCCATCTACTACTTGCTGTCTAAGCTAACACATATGAAACTAATAACTTTTTTTGTTTAACAAACAAGAGACTAATAATAACTAATATAAAATAAATATATACGCATTATTTATTTTTTATACTTAATTCTTTATATTTATAATAATAATAATAATTATTAGTATTATTATTATTATTTATTTTTGTTAAGTAGTTTCATATTTTCTGTATCTTTTATTTTATCACTAGCTATACGAGGTCGGCCAAAGTATAACGTTAGTTATCAAAAATAATAATAATACATGCGTAAAAAATGGAAAAATTTCTTATTTTATTTATTTATTTATTTATTTTTGTTAAATTCTAAAAAAAATTATTTATTTACAAATACAACAAAATTATATGAAAGTTAAAAATAAAAATATTCAAAATCACTTTAAAACAATTATTATTATTAATATTATTAATATGAGTGAATCTGTTAACTTTAAGGAGTAATTCTTCTTTGAGATATTTTGTTTAATATCTCTTTGTAGATATCAAATTTTATCAATTTAACTGTTAAATTAACAGTTTTACTGAGTAGATCAAATATATATATCTGTATAGAATTTTAATAATATTTAACGTTTTATAAAATAAGTTTAATTCAACGTAAAATATATTTTTCAAAATACAAATAAATTATTGTTGATAAGTTCATATACTTACACATATCTAATTTTTGTAATTTTTTACGTGCATAATCATTAAAGTATATTAAAAATATTGAACACTTAAATTAATAAAATAATAAAATTTAATGTCTATGTAAAAATAATCTTTCTTTATGCATTTGGCCCTCCTTTGTCAGCTGACTCAGTTCACACTGCTTTTCAAGTTCTAAGTTACCACCACAAAAAAAAAAAAAAAGTATGATGTTTTCTAAGTATAGGATTACTTAATTAATTAATTGAACCCTCCCCAGGGCCAGGAGGATCCCGTTGAACAGAAGTCAAGTATTGATACTAGTTAGACCTATACAATTTTTTTATATAGTTTGATACTCCTGTACATGTTACATTAGATTCCATGATTCTTTTTCCAGCATTACTAATGTCTCTTTCGTTTTCAAACCCTACATTTGCATATTGGAAATTGACACATTACTCTTTTTTTATTCCATAACTAATATTTGTAATACTCCATTTCTGTATTATTT
Source organism: Cicer yamashitae (assembly GCA_037974755.1). Taxonomy (NCBI): domain Eukaryota; kingdom Viridiplantae; phylum Streptophyta; class Magnoliopsida; order Fabales; family Fabaceae; genus Cicer; species Cicer yamashitae. The sequence continues at coordinate 9,311,510 of JBBPBQ010020321.1, read as the reverse complement.
TTTCATAGAGTGTTTTGTACTCTAAATTTATAAATAAAATAATTCAATAAGTTCCTTTTTCTATATATTATCAATATAAAGAAAACAAAACTAGTTAGTAATCTTATAGTAAAAAATTGACTAGCCGCCTCCTCTTTTTTTTAAATAAAAATTTTAGATTCTCTTTTGCTCTTTATCCATTAGAACAATGTTTTAAGATTATTTTTCGGTTATTTTAAATTATTTTAATTTTTTTATTTATTTAAATAAGTAGTTTTTTTAATAGATTTAATAGTTTTTTTATTTGTGTTCTATTTATGATTCTGTGGTATGAGTGTGGCAGTTTGTTTGTCTCGTGGTGTGACTTTTTTGTTTTTTCTGTATACAGTGTTCGTAGAGGTAAATGACTCGTTTTATAGATACTATATTTTGAGTAAAGGATTTATGGATGCTACCACTAAATTCAATATTATTTCAACCTTACAAATGACTTACTAATATATAGTTAATTGGTCATGTCAAATACCACATATATAGTCGATATGAGCCAGCAAATATTTTTTTCTCAATGATGGATGACATTAAAGATTGTAGATGTCACATTTTTATTAGCTATCGATCAATGGGAGATATTAGTTTGATTGTTAGGATTAAAGATTTTATTTAATTATTTTTTATTGACTTACGTAATTTTTATGTGTTTTGTTAAAGTGTTTTTTATTTTCTTAATGCATATGTTTTTTAAAAAGAAAAATACTAACTAAATTAATTAACAATATTAATTAAAACTATGCACACACAAAAATGTGTGAATAAACTGCTTCAAGAATACTTGGGAAAGAAATATTATGTATATAAGTGATATATAGATTTAGTAGTTTTTTTTCCTTCGTGTTTTATAAAAGGGATATAAGATATTTCATGAAGTAAACGAGTATAGACTATTTAATATTCTTTATGATAATAGAAGGGTGTTTGCGGTGGTGATTGGAGCAGTTATAAAATAAAAATTTGTCTGATTAAAAAATTAAAATACTTGTAATTTAGACTATATTTTTAAATAAAAAAATATGATACAGTTCAAATGAATGTAATTTAAATTAGAATGATTTTCAATTATTTGAATTACAATTATAAAATATTGATTGAATATTATTAATATAAACTTACATTAAAATAATAAGTTAGAAACAAAATATAACATTTATAAAACTAAAATTTAACGTACGAAATAATATTAATAGGATTATGTTTAAAATATATGTAGTAGTAAAAAAATTTAACTAAAAAATAAGTATTATTAATTAAAATCAAAACTAATAAATAATAGATTAACTCAATATCTAATACTAATAAAAAAATAAATAAGTAATATATATATATATATATATATATATATATATATATATATATATATATGTATGTGTGTGAGATTTAGTTTGACTTTGAAAATCAAATCCAAAATCTGACCCAATTCGTACAATTATTTTAAAATAAAAGATCCAAACATATTTAATATCATTCAATTTTGTACAGTTTTTGATTTTTTTAAATTAATTTGCAAATTTTCTTTCATCGATTTATATGTGAACATTGACCATCCTCTGATTAACCCTCCAATTAAATCATCAAGCAATGACTTGACAAAGAGATTTTGGAGACTCATCATAAACAATTATCTAAGTTTCATACTTAATTTTTTTTATGCAACATTCTTTGAGAATTTATTACTATGTAATAATGATAGTTTAACTTTTTCTTTTATAAATACATCAAATCACGTATTATAATATATATTTAATTGTATTTAAAATAGTATTATGACGACACGACAAAAAGTGTGAGATATGTTCATATATATGAGTGTTAATTATTTTCTACGGTGAGCATAAATATTAAACTCATAAATATTAAACGATCATTAATTATATAGATTGAATTACTCCCTCCTCATAAAAAGTTTCTCATTAAAATTATATTATATTGACTGGCAGTTACATTAGTTGGTACATTTATTCCCCATTTACTCTTAGATAACTCATTATAAGTTATTCAAATCTATGGTGAATTTTCATTATGAATTTGGTAGTTATTATAGAGTCCAACTCGGTATCCTGGGATCCACCTATACACTCATATAGCTCTGTGTGTGCACCATGCTGGACTCCGACGGTAGATGCAGCATAAACTATAGTTACATATTAGTTCAATATATAAATAAATTAAATATTTTATCTTAAATTCAACATTTTGTAGTTGTGCATAAATTTATAGTAGTATTTAGTATTTTTTTTTATAGACAAAAAAATATAGCGTAAACTAAATAAAAAATCAAACAAATAAAATTATAAATGTTAAAATTAATCATGATAGACAAAAAAAAAACAAGAATTATCTTATTCTTTCAAATATTAAACATCTTACCTTTTCATATATACATTCTCCTATTTCTTGTAACAATTACTTTTATAACAAATAGCATTTTTTTTTAGAATATCTAAAAAATCCTCAAAAAGAAGAGTATATAAAAAGGTTATTCCCTCCAATCTTAACCGCAAACAAAAATAGCTAACTTTACCCTTATTAAGAAATTTAATTAAATATAATTAATCTTTTTATCTAAAAAACATAAGTCTATATATTCAAAGTTGTTTTCTCTGAAAAACATACTTTATGAGAATAAAAGAGACATTGAAAACTCACATTAATGAAAAAATATTTTAGAATAACATCACAAATTAGAGTAAAAGTAAGTTATATTTATTTATATTTAAAAAAAAACTAGTGTTTAATTATCTATATTTGTTATAACATATAACAGCTGTAAAGAGTATTAATTAAAAAAAAAAAAACAAGAGTCCAAATCTTAAAAAATATAAGTATTATTTTTCTTTTATTCGAGATAGTGAGAGTTTCTTTCTTTTTTTCTTAAACAGAAGAGTAATTAGTTGTGGGCTTGTGGCATTAAATATGAAAGAGAGGTACCAACAATTTGGTATGTATTTTGTATATTTTGAAAAAGACATCATACGTGTATCATGTGAAGCTATTTATGTAAAGTCCAAAATATCCATTTTCCTATATATTTATATTCTCTCCTATATTATAATTAACCAAATACGATAAAGCTTTGTAAAGATAAAAGGCATGTTAGTTTCAATAGCAAAAGTATGTTTTTTTTTTTTTTTTTACGTCGCAAAAGCAATGTTATTATAGTTTCAATATAGCATCACATTCTTGCGTCAAAAATAAATTAGCATCACATTCTTCCCAAAATAGTAAAGGATCAAAATTCCCTTCTCAATCATCGTTTATGTAAAATTAGTAAAATTATTATATATAGTAAACCATAATTATGTCATATTAGGTAAAAATAAACTGATTAAATGAAAGAAAAATGTGATCAGTCTTCTAATTTTGAGATTTGGGAGTTCTCATTTATACCCTTCTTAGTTTTTCTTTATAAGTTAGAAGAGGAATTTACTCTATCCTCTTCATACTGTCTTGGTACAAGTGGATGTTCACGTTTCTAACAAAATTCTAGCAATAGATTGGTTTAGAACTCTTGGTCATAGTTCAATAGCAATTAAATCAAATGGAAAATAAATAAATGAAAAATAAAAAGTAAATTAAGAAACATAAAAAGTAAAAATAAGTTGAACCAACTGTAATTCAACACAACTCAATTGTTCAATCCCACATCAATCAATTATAAAATAAGTGAAATCTTATCAACCGGTGAATTAACCGTATTCAATCAATTAAATTGCCAATTTATTCCCATTTTTAAAACATTACAATCCATAATTATTGTTTCATGACCATGGTAAAAGTCTCAAAATGAACAAAAGAAATACAAGCTAAATAAAATATATAGTATGGAAATCCAAATTCATTACAGTATATTATTATTATTATTTATTACATTCCGTTTTTTTTTTTGTTGCTAAATCATCTATTGTATTCCCTGGATACCACTGAAAGAAAGTGAAAGTAAAGTGCAGTACAGAAAAAACAGTTAAATGCATTTAATTTTCACAACCTCCAACCCCAACAACTTACCCAATAATATTCTTAGCTTTCTTCCTCAGTTTTCTTCACTCTCAAACCCTAGAATCAACAAAATCCCTTTTGATGAAAATGGGATCAACCCACCAACTCTAAATCCATACCCAACAAGATTAAGCTCACACCCATTTCAATTATGTCAACATTTTTCACTTCCCACCACTTCACTGCCTTAACCCTTTTCATCTTATTCCTCAAAATCCAAGCTTTTGATCCTGTTTCATCATTTTCCTTCACAGATTTTGGAAAAGATCCAAGATTTAAGTCAATTGTAGGACTTTATGGCAATGCAAAGGTTGTCAATGGAGGTTCTGAAGTTCTTCTATCTGGGTATGAGAATTCAGGAAGTGGGAAAATCATGTACAAGAAATCCATCAAACTTGTTGATGGTGGTAAACCAAAGACATTAGTATCATTTTCAACTTACTTTGCATTTTCAATGTCTTTGGGTGATGGGAATGGCTTGGCTTTTGTTATGGTTCCAAGTGGTTTTCAAGGTGAGTATTTTGATAATAGTTCATCTGGTTTATCTTTTGGTTTGAAGGAAAAGGAATCTAAGGTTATTGGTGTTAAGTTTATTGCTTCTAGAGATGTTGGAAATGAGAGTTCTGCTAGTTGTAGTGTGGCTATTAATGTTGGTAGTTCTATTCATGTTAAAACAATCAATATCTCTTCTGTTAATATGGTTATAAGAAATGGTGGAAAGTTGCATGCTTGGATTGATTATGATGCAAATTCGAGGCGTTTGGAAGTTAGGTTGAGTCGATATGGTCATTTGAAGCCGGTTGATCCATTGCTCTGGCAAACAATTAATTTCTTTAATTTGTGGAAACCTGAAGAGATGTTTGCAGGGTTTACTTCAATGAAGGGGAAAACTTCTCAAGCATGTTTTCTTTATTCATGGAGCTTTATTGTAAGGCATATTCGACATTTGATGCATTCGGAGCCGCTAGATCCAAAGGTCTTTGTTGCTAAGAACACTGAAAGTTATTCACCTTCAGTAGCTGTGAAACCAAGGAGTGATTGTCTTTTAAGAATTCTTGCTGCAATGATATTTGGTACTGTATGTGGAGCATTGTCAGCATTCACCGTGCTTTATTTGTGGACAATGTTCGGTTATAGACGTCCTGTGGTGCCGGAGGAGTGTGTTATGCAGCCTGTAGATTTTGAGTACAAGAAAGTGAACATTGTTGTAGATAAACCCCTTAAAGATGCTAAGGTGTAGATCTATCTACTAACGCAGGGAACTAGTTCGATGTGTGTGTTGTAAATCGGTGTTTCTTGTATTCAGGTTTTGCTGTGCTGTAGTTTGGTAAAGAACTAATTAAGCTACTTTTTCTTATGTTATTATATCTATTTTTGAGCAAATTGAGATTGAGATCCTAATCTGCATTAAAGGATACATGGCTTTCTTTTTTCATTTGAGACTCAGCTAAATCTATGTTATCAATGTATATTACATGATGTTTGCTGACCGAGATTTTGTTTTATTTTGACAGAAAATAAGCAGAATTGGTCTTTATATTTAACATTGATTCCCTCATTGTAATAATGTAGATGCTCCTTATCTTCATGACACTTCTGTTTACTGTGCACTGTACCGAACTCAAATGTAAGAAAGAAAAGCATCATCCATAAAGAATGATAATTATGATTATCTGCATAATGAAGTTAGAATTATTCTGTATTTCCTCCCCTTTAGTTTTATTTAATTATATTGATATGCAATTTTATAGTTTAAATAGAAAAACTATTTTTAAGAAAAAGAATATTAAACAGCATTGGATACAAAAGGATCAGCCATGGAAGGAGCATCAGTCTTATGCATATTATAGTCCCATCTCTTAAATGAAACTTTGCCCATGAAATTGCTACAACTACAAAGATTTGGATCAAGACTTCATTTCATTTCTCAAATTACATCATCATTTTGCTTCTATTTCCTTTATTGATATTTTCCTTCATTCCTTCTGTGAAACTAATTTTCAGAAGTTAGACAAACATACATTTGGCTACCTCTCACTAATACTGGTATTTGGTTTATTGACATCTTTAAGTCATGTTCTCTGGCTCTCTGCAATCAGCTGATAATATTTATGCAATAAAATGATCAGGCACTTGATATGTGCGGCTACTGCAGAAGATACTTCTATCAACGGTATAGGATTCGTCAAACTTATTTACCGTATATCAAACATTTTGTTCTCTGCAGACTGCATTGCATCCAAATTTATTGAAGTTTTCTTTGTCAAGCATTTATAACACTTTGGCATATTGTTATTAAATAGCCTCTCTAAATGTGTAAGTTTCTGTGAATGTTTTCTCAAATAATATGCTAGTCATGTGACTTTACCTGTAATAGTTTAGTAGGTGGAGGAAATTTATTTTCATCATTATTGCTTCGCAAGCTATATGTAGTTCACCTTTTTTTTATATCAATTGGTTTCCATTGCTACATAATTTTGCTGATAATATGATCATTTAGGAATTTTCTTTTTCCTGGTTATCATACATCATCCATTGCTAAAAGTGTGTTTGAAGTTGGATTTCAAATGCTACTTAGAAGAGCAATGTGTAAGTGATATATGTTCCTTGGATACTAATCTGTTTACCTCTGCTGTTTATTCCTGAAGCAGACTTAGACTTAGAGGGCTTAAGCAATTTTCTTGATTGTATTATTGTATTGAACACAAAATCATCTCATTGTGGCATGAAAAACCATGGACAGACGCAGAAATTTTTAGTAGTTGGGGCGTTATATATCTCTTTCAACTGCTGAGACACATAGTACTAAAAAAAAGTAAATAGTCATTTTAATCCTTAATTTATCAAAATAACATACACATTATCAAATGTCTATTTTGTCAGTAATTTTATAGACTAAAGTGATTAGTTAAAAATACATTTGAAGACTAAATTAACTGAAGATATATTTAAAGACCGAGATAACTAATAAAAGACATTTATGTTTGTTTTTGTAATTTTAATACATTTAAAAACTATTGTAACAATACTCACATTTTCTTAAAAAACAAACCAAAACATAGTGGAGACATAATGTGTAGTATGCGTGTTTCTTTTTTATCATATCATTTATTTTTTAATACATTAAGTACTAAATTTTTTTTTTCAAAACTAAGTGAAGGCAATTGCCCACACTTAGCCATGAATGGGCCCGTCCGAAAAACATCTTGTTTTAGTTTTTCTTAGTTCATCTTTGGAAATCTAGTGATTCGCCTCAATGGCATTGGCATCTCTTTTGTTTGCATTGCTCTCTCTCTTTGTTCTGTATCAATTGTGATTATGTTAAAATTGTTGCTTGTAGCCTCTTAGCATAGCTGATGATGAGTGTGTTGTGGTTTGGAGGAAAAACAGCGTACATATATCTACGTAAATTGACTTATTTGAGTTTATCTATTGACATAAGTATTTGTGAGTCTGTTTGGACGAGCTTATAGAAATAAGTTATAATATGCTCGTAAGTTGTTTTCAAATAATTTTCATAAGTTAAATTAAGAATACTATACCATGAATTATTACACGTCACATCAATCCAGGTTCAACTGTGAAAATGAACACTGTACCACAACCTAAAGGGCCTCTAATATTCCATGTGTTGTATATATGTTTTGATGTTTGCAAAAGAGGGTTCAAAGAAGGTTGCATCTCTATGATTGAACTAGATGGGTTTTTATGGAAGAGCTATTTTGGAGGACAATTCTTGACAAGTATTTATGCAAATGCAAACAACTATGTATTTTTCCATTGCCTATGGTTTAGTTGATATTGAAAACAAAGATAAATGAAAGTTATTTTTGGAATTGCTTCATGAAAACCTGGGAGACTATTCCTGCCATGGGTGGTAGTTTGTATCCAATATGCAAATAGTGCATGGGAATATCTCTCTAATATCTCTCTAAGTTTCCACCTAGTGAGATGCCCATTGTAGACACTGAATGAAACAAATTAGAGGCAAACCAAGTAGACAATGTAAGATACAATAATTGTGAGGTTTTTAATGACAAAATAGTAAAGGTTGGAATTTTACAGAGAATAAAAGTTTATTTAACCTTAATTTTAATTATGATATATTATATTTCATTGTGCAGTAAAATGACAATCCAACACCTATTGCAACTCCACCCCATAACAAACACAAGCCCTAGCCTCAATGTCAACTCAAGTACCAACGTGAGCCCAAAAGCATATAGCACTAGCCCTTCCAATGGTTGCATACAAAACCACGGGGCAAATTATATTCAATGAGATTCATGTCAACTCTAGGATTAAGCAAAAGACAAAGCAATGGAAGATCTGCTAGTTAGGACTAATGATTGGTATAATCATTATGACTCGTGCTAACAAGTGCCAAAGGACATTTGTTAAGAAATCAAAAAAGAAAAGATTAAAAAGATTTTATACAAAACATATCACTTTCTAAAATACGCATTAAATACATACATTACAATTTTTTTTTTCTTTTTTGAATGCTTAACAAGTAGCTAGCATTTTCCTTATATATATATTATACTGAACAAAGTGGTGTATTGGTTAAAGGGGCCTATTGATTGGTATGAACTATATTATATGGAGTAAAGTGGCGTGGTGTCGTCTAACATTTCTATTTTAGTCTGTGGAGAATGATTAAAAATAAATTACTTGTCAAAGACAACTTAATAAGAAAGGGGATACTAGATGGTGTGACATAGATTACTTATGAAATACAACATGATAAGAAGTGGGACAACGTATATTGAGGAGGGTGTGGAAAGGGAGAATCACTAAACCATTTGTTTTGAGTGTTCTATTTTTCATTTGTCTTTTGGTTGCTGGGTTTGACTAGAGCTATATACCTAACTAATGTAGTTAACATTTAATTTATTATTTTAGTGTTTCTTCTCCTACACTCCAAATTAATTAATACACATAAAATACACCTCTATATTAGTCACAATTTGAACAAAATTTTAAAAAAAATAGAAGACTTCAGGGTGAAAAACAAACTTCAATTTTTATTGCGTTGTAAATGGCAGTGAAGCAACACAAGATTATCATAGTGCAGGTCTGAAGTCGGATCAAGGCTAAAAGTGAAAGGCTTTACTATTATCGGTGTTTATTATTGGTGTCCTTGAAACTCTGACGTGATAACATGATTTAAGCTCGGATTACAAACATTGCTGCGCACATTCGAATTCTGTTATGTGATCTCAATACTATTGAGATTAATGCATCACGAGCGGACCAGTTATACTGCATTTTTAGGGTTCGGCTGGTTGGTTTGGCTCAGGGCCCAGATGGGGTAAATTTAACAAGTCTAGTAAAAATGCATACCTAGCCGCCAGAAACCAAAGGTTAATTCAAAAACTTAGACCCTCAACATATCACTAAAATGCAACTGCAGAGTGGAAGAAATATTAATGAAAATAGTTGTTTCAATTTTTACATTACAGATCCATGTGCTAGAGACTTTGTTATAGTATATTTCAACATGATTCACTACAATTATTTGCAATAATCCTCACAATGTTCTTAACGTGCTTCATACTGCACAATGCGGCGTGTGCGTTTCTTGTAAAGGATACGATAACCACAGTCACGGCACCGAATAACATCTCCAGACTTTATGGTATTCTCCACTCCACAATCTCCACAAAGGTAACTGACAGGCTCAGGCTGAGGATCCATAACTGTTTAAAGTGCAAGACATCAAGAATATAATAGTTGTTATCATGAATTCTACCGGTTGATAAACAATTATGTTTTCAAAAATTTAGACAATGCATTCAACAAGAAAAGTATAATACAACTATTCAACCTATAAGGTTAAACATAAATGAAAGAAAACAGGGAAAAATGAATCAGAAAGAACGTAGCGATAATTTGATCAATCATATCAAACACATTGCATTTGATATTCAGGCATCTATTATTATTTCTTTCATCATGTTCATCTTCCTATAATTGTAAAAAAATCAACTATAACAATTCCAAACAACACAGCAGAACAAAAACCAGGTTTTAAACATCGGGATTTAGATAACAATAATATTTACATAATGGTAAACAAATGCGTTGAACAAGGGAAAATGAATCAGAAAGAACGTAGCGATACTGTGGTCAATCATACCAAACACATCGTGTTTGATGATCAGACATGTTTTATTTTTGCTTTCATCATATTCATCTATCTCTAATAGTGAAGAGTAACTATAAACATTCCAAACCTCAAAAAAGAAATAAAAAGAACAAAAAATTGTTATTTATAAATGGACCATTGATGAATTATTATATTTTTAGATAATAAAACTATACAACCTTTGATATTACACACTAACGTTGAGTTACAACAGAGCAAATGCAGAAGTCTATTCAAGTACATCACAATAAACCGATCAAACAAAAGAACATAACAGTTGAAAACACTTTCCTCCGTATAGATTAGATATTATAGTGGATCTCAGTATACTATGTCATCCTCAATTCCTCAAGTGAGGTTTCAGATAGATAACGCAGTTTAAAATAAAATCACAGATCCATACATCGAACCAAATAACAATAACAAACAAAAATAATAAACAACTTCACTGTATTAAAATGAGACTTTAGGAATATATAATCAAGAGAAATATGTAAGAAGAGCCTCTCAGAGTAATAATTCCCCAAAAGTTTCTTCACTAACAATCAAAGTGCAAGGATAACGAATTAGTATTGCTCATCACTGATGCTCATGAGATAGAAACGAAACTTAATTTCGAAGATGATTGAAAAATTGAAGTGAAGATAACAGGATTTATACCTCGGAAATGATAGGATCGCAAACGTTGGAGGAGACGGTGACTCTAATTAATAACTAAGGGCGGAGTTTTCTGTATTTATAGAACTGTATAAAACCCTAGGTGCCGTTTGGATCCGGATATTTCTATTGGATCTTCGCCTTCGCCAATATGAGGCCCATTACCCGAATCAGGGTATAGTGTTTTATTTCAATAGTAGAAATTTTTTTTTTTTGATAAAAAAAGATATAGTAGAATATTTTTGTGTTTTTTTAAAACACAATTAGACTTAATTGTTACACTAAAATAGTCTTTCTTAATATAACAAATAAGTGTTGTTATTCATAGCGTCAGAGCCGGCCACTAAAATACTCTTTTCTTAATGTAACAAATAAGTGTTGTTACTCAGAGTGTCAAAATCGGCTCATATTTTTTTTAAATTTATATAAAATTTTATATAAATTTAACATTGTCTCAACAAATATTTTAAAAAATATTATACAATATTAATTATATTAATTTGATAAATAATTTAAGATATAAATGTCAACATGAAAATATTAATCAGATTACTCAAGATTAAAAAAAAAAAGACCAAAATATTCACTTGTAGAAAATTGAGTTTTTAATACAACGAATTAAGTCGTTTATGTGCCACCAACTTAACAAATGAGGCGTAGTTATTTTTAATTTGATTGTCTACTCAAACGAGTTAACAAAATAAGACGGTGACACAGTAAAAATAAAAATTAAATTAATATGTCTCTCTTCTTCTATGTTTAAGTCGGTTACTTGATAAACTGACTTAATAAAATGAGACGGTGCAATTTTGTAAATATTTAAAACTTATTTAAAGCCGTTATATTGATAACTAAGGCAAATTTATAAAATATAAAAAATACCATAGCATTTTATCTTTTTGCTACATGTGCTCTAAATCTCCACTATTCCCTAACCTCGTGAACACTCACAACTTGTACTTCCTAGCTTTCTTTTAACGTAACTTCACAAACGTTGCTGCCTTTTTAACATAACCACTTCATTAATTTGTCAAGACAGGTTTGATTATCAAGTTATTGCAAGCTTTATTTATGTGGAGATATCATTGTGAATATAATTTTCTATCATTATAATTGTTGATATATAACACTAATTTTCACACTTTCTGTTGCTATAATGATCAGTATATATGGTCATACATCTTATTTGAGGGAGAGCTATATATTATGAGAAATAAAGTAACAGAAATGACATGTCAAACTAGTTTTTTGAAGCTAATCTTTATTTTGTTTTCTTTTATTTGGAGATTATAGATGAACTCACTATTTAAATTTTTTTATCTTTTTTTTTTCTCGTTAAATTTTGCATTTTCTTATTAAAGTATATGTTACAATATTTGTCTTCATCTTTATAATTTTCAAAAAAATAATAATGCCATAGGACCTTACTAAACTCAGAATTAAACCACTGCTCATGGTTGGTTTGATTTTTTGAATCCTTACAAAAATAAAAGGCTTAAATGCAGTTTTAGTCTCCCTATTTTAACTGATTCGCAATTTTGGTTTCCCGATTTTAAATTTCGCAATTTTGGTCCTCCTATTTTAACTGATGCGTAATTTTGGTCCCTCTATTTTTAATTTAGTAATTTTGGTCCCCCTATTTTAACTGATTCTTAATTTTGGTCCCTCTATTTTTAATTTCTCAATTTTGGTCCCTCTATTTCTTAAAATTGAGACATTTTGTAAATCTAATGGATCATAAATTTTTTTTAATAAAATTTAATGGATTACATTTAAAAAAATATATAACATTAAAAAAACATTACACATTTATTTAAAAAATATATTTTATTATAAAAAAAATACTTAAAAAAAAGTTTTTAATTATTTTAAAACTAATTAATTCTAAAAATGGTTTATTTATTATTTTTTTAAAACTGATTTCAAAATTTATTATTTTAAAAACCGTTTTTAAAAGAATTTTTAATAATTAATTTTATTAATTCAAATATGTTTTTAAAATAATGATTAATAATTAATAAATTATAATTTTTTTAAAATAATGAAAATAATTTAAGTTCTATTTTTTATTTAAAAAATATGTTTCTTTCTTTAGTAAATATCTTATTTTTTAGTAAAATTATAATTGAATTGATAAAAATAATAATT
>JBBPBQ010020321.1:9260516-9297920 GCA_037974755.1 Cicer yamashitae | reverse complement strand
TTTTTAAATAAAAAATAGAACTTAAATTTTTTTCATTATCTAAAAAAAATCATAATTTATTAATTATTAATCATTATTTTAAAAATATATTTGAATTAATAACAATAATAATTAAAAATTCTTTTAAAAACAGTTTTTAAAATAATAAATTTTGAAATCAATTTTAAAAAAATAATAAATAAACCATTTTTAGATTTATTAGTTTTAAAATAATTAAAAACTATTTTTTAAGTATTTTTTTTATAATAAAAAATATTTTTTAAATAAATATCTAATGTTTTTTAATGTTATATATTTTTTTAAATGTAATCCATTAAATTTTATTAAAAAAAAAATTGTGATCCATTAGATTTACAAAATGTCTCAATTTTAAGAAATAGAGGACCAAAATTGAGAAATTAAAAATAGAGGGACCAAAATTAAGAATTAGTTAAAATAGGGGGACCAAAATTGCCAAATTAGAAATAGAGGGACCAAAATTACATATTTGTTAACATAGGGGGACCAAAATTGCAAAATTAGAAATAGCGGGACCAAAATTGCGAATCAGTTAAAATAGGAAGACTAAAACTGCATTTAAGTCAAAATAAAATCAACTTATAATGTTTTGACCTTTACATAAACTCAGCAATGCAGCTAGATGAGTGATAGAAGATCAAGAAAAGAGTTTGTGGTTTGAACAAAAATTAAAGAAATTTGTGGCGTCATTGATTTGTCATACTAGTCAAACATTAGCCTGTCCCTGAAAGTCCAACAAAACCAAGCTAAACCAAACAACAAAGTGGAAAAACACATGTCAAATTATTAAAAATTTGTAGATTCTAAATCATAATTATGTGAAAGACATTTTTTGGAACTTAGCCCAATTAATATTTTGTCTACTAAAACCCCTACTCCAATGTTGAATTAGAAATTAATCATTTTAATCTTTATTGCCTTATCTAAACTTATCTTCATAATACTTTATCCAGGAACATGTGAACAAAATTGATTTTGACTATGAGGAATATGCAAAACAGAGGTTTCAAGAGTACTGGTCAAGGAAAAGTGATCTTTTTAGCACTGATGAATCCAATGTTACTGCTGGTGGTAATGATAATTAAGTGCATTGGAGTTGCTATTTTTGTATTAGTTAATACACTATGAATAGATTGTACTGTTTGATCCCTAAGAAATTCAAAGTACTAATTTGTTCAACACAATTTTAAATATGACTCAAAATAGTCGCTCATAGAGACTATGAACTTCCATACTAAATGTTTCTCAACTGAATATTGAGGTGTTATGTTTATTCAAATTTAAATCATATTTTTTACTATGTTAGACAGACTATTGGTTTACAGGGGAGAAAACATTAGCATCAATCGCCAATGAAAAATCAGATAAGAGCATTCATATCTCAAAGAAGTTGAAGAAATTGTTTGGTCTTAGTTGATTTAGATCAAAACAGTAGAAAAATGTAATAATCTATTTCATTACTAATAATTGATTAAGGACTTGGAATCATATGTATAATATTCTTATCTAGTTCATTGCCTCAACTTTTCAAGAACCATGAATTACCATACGTGAATTTAGCAATAGAAATAATAATTTATAGGGACATTTGAATCAGCTTCAATACCTCTATGCAAGCAGCAATGACGACAATGTCAAAATTCTATGGCTCGTTCAACTTGACAATAGACTCCAATCTCATAAAAATATCTATTCTGCAACTAAAGCAATTTGCAAATTGAAAATGTTCAAAGAAACAACACACAAAAACACTAAATCAGAAGAAAAACCCTAAATCATAAGAAAATCAAAATCTTAACTCATTGTAGTTCACGAAAATGAATAATGAAACGAGAATAATGAAAAATGGCAAGAAATGAGACTGAAAGTTGAGATGCAACGCAAAAAGGTTAAGATTCGATGGCGGCAAGGTATAACGGTGGTGGCTATGGTTGAGATGCAGCGGCGAGGTGTGACGGTGGTGACTACAGTCGAGATGCGACGACGAAGTGTGACGGTTGGAATAGGTGCGACGGCGAGAAGAATAGTTAAGTTTCTGAAATATGATTGCCACCGAGTTTTGAAATAGGTCCTTGATACAATTTTTTTCCTTCTAAAAAATTGAACAATTTGAATAGATATACACCATTTTCCTTTACTTTTTTACAAACAAATATAATAATTTTATTTTTCGAGGACTTCTACAATAAACTTAAAAATTAATATGTTTTGATATTATCAAACTAAATTATCAATAGTTAAATAACATGTCAATTAATTTGACTATATTTTAGATTTAATATTGTCAAATTTTAAGTTTTATCTTTTGATTCTATTTTGAAATAACGTTTTTTGTCATAATTTTAATTAAAATTAAAAATAAAATCTTAATTATGAAAACAATTTATTTAATTACCGAGTTCAAAATTAAATAAATAAATTTATCAAAACTCTTAATTCAATTAAATTAATAAATATGATACTATAAAATTTAAAAATTTAAATAATATTACGGTGCGGGTTCGGATGCAGAGTAGATATCAACACTCAAATCCGTCCCTGCCCCGAATTTTAATTTCAGAGAAAACTCACACTCGCACCCAATCAAAACAGATTTTTTTCCTCCAAATCAAGACGGGTTAGAGTGGGTACCGCAGGTACGGATTATATTATCATCCCTAACTATGGAACTTGTCTTACTTTTTTAATTTGTTTAAAAAACAACTCTACTTTATTTATATAAAAATAAAAACTACTTTATTTATATAAAAATAAAAAGATAAAAAATTGGCATGAAATTCTGCAGGAAATTTATCTCTGAATTTCAATAATCATCATAAATTTTGTTGCGGGATTTGCTGCGGAAGTTTCCTACAGAATTTCACTGCAGATAAATCCGAAGGAAAAAGGTGAATTTTGCTCTGTAAATCAGCTGAAGAAAAAATTTACCTGCCGTTTTACCTGCAGAATCAGAACCGCATAAATGTTCCAAAAATAAGTGTGCAGCAAAATCCTCATGTATTATTACCTGTAGAAATGTTTTCTCTCTTAATTTTCTCTCTCGCATCCTTTAATTCTTTTATTCTCTCTACTCTAATAACCATAAAACCTTGATGTAGATGCATTACTGCAGTAGGTGATCCAATTTCCTAGTATATTATTCTAGAAAAGATTATTATTATAAAACTGCTGAAAATTTATTCTTGCAAATAATCCAAATAAACCAAAGAAAAATTGAAAGAACAAAAGTTACAATAACATTATAGAAATTTGGTCTCATTTAGAATAATAATAACATCTAAGTATACACCATTTGAATTGGTCCTATTTGAATTTGGCTTTATTTCATACATAAATATAATCCATAGTTGTGAACCGTACAAGCCAATGACATACAACAAATGCCATGTATAAACCTAGAAATATGCTTATATTATTATTCAAAACATAGAAAAGAGAACAATCATACAAACATATGTAGATAAAAACATATACAACCTCAAAACATTACAACTTTAATCGCTCAAAACAAGGACACAAGCCCTGACAATATCTAGAAGGGTAATAATCCTTTAAGTAAACGTCGCTGCTATATCCAACAATATAGAAACTGAAGGATTGTCCGCGATGAGACATGGTGACGGGAGTTACTAACACAACCGAGATTATATGTCTCTCACAAATTACCCTTGCAGTGGTAGGTATTTGAGCTCTGTCAGCAATGACTTCAGAAGAGAACATGTTGAGAAAAAATGAATTAGCAAAAAATGCAGGAGTGCATTGGTGAGCCTAAGTGTTGCATAATTGAACACCTTTGGATCTATGGAAAACCTCATCACGTACTGATGTTGCTCCTTTAATCGCACTTACTTTCTGAGTTGAAAGTGTCTTCCTGTAAACGCGCATATACGTTCTCATTTAGCATTGTCATTAAAAGAAGTCGAATTAAGAACAACATGAAACCGTGGGACTGTGAAATACACAAAGTAGCGTAATACGAAATTCTTAATTACAATATTTAATCTAATGCATTTATAGGGAAAGATTTTGAATAAATAAGTAGCATACACAAAGTAGCATAATACGTAATCCTTACTATTTGGAGTCACCGCACCACAAGAACCATCAAAGATTACATACACAAAGTAGCATAATACGAAATCCTTACTATTTGGAGTCACCGCACCACAAGAACCATCAAACTGTGCAAAATATTTACATCCATTCAACTCAAAGTTTAAGGTCAAACATGTGACAGCTCCAGGTCATGGTTCAATGGTTGAACTTGAACCACGGTTGAATTGGATAACTAATAAATAAATAAATATTAAAAATTGAAAAAGAATGAATCAGCCGAACCAACAACGGTTTAATCTGGTTCTAACATACTAAGAACTGACTATGGTTGAACAACCTGACAGACTGGCTAATTCCTGTTTCAATCAGTCAGTTAGTTCAAATTTTGAAAAAACTTATTTAACCCTATTAGGAAACTCTCTTACAACTTTTCTTGATTAGATTGTGTGTGTTAAATTCATTGGAAAACCATATCAAACACCTCTCCCATCAAACAAGATTTTAAAGTGTCACCTAAAGTTGCAAACATACACCTTAACATTCACATCTTTTTACAACATTCAACCACAAGATACAACACATCTTATTTTAGACCTTAGATATCAATATCAGCTTTAAGAGTATGCTTACATATAGTGTTATATACATTTTTGGGTTACTTTAACTCTTGAAACATGTGTTTCCCTTCTTGATACCTATGTATTTTCCTTTTTTGACGATGCGTGTTTTGTAAGACAACTATTGCAGCTTTTTAAATAATGTATACGGAGGTGGGCGATAGAGCTAATAAATAATTAAAAATAGGATATGTGCAAGGAAAGTAATGAAAGCTAAAAAACTGTAAATTTATTTCAATTTCCTACATGAATAATACAATCTTGCTATTGAACTTATTGGTCCTGCTTATTTAAATTAAACTGAATAGATAGAGGATGGATCGTGTAGTAAATTAGAAAATAAAAATGTTATATTTTCATATATTAAACAATAGGGTTACAGAGAAAAAATAAATAGAGGAGGTAGCCATTCATCCATTCTCATCCGAAAAGAAATACAATTAATACAATAACTCCTTATAAACTAGAATAAACAGAAAATGAAATAAACTAATGAGCAGAGATGACAACATAATGACCAAATCCCTCTTATTCTAAGAAACAAATAATGCTTAATCAACCGTATTAAAGTGGTAGATTTCCAACACTCCCCCTTAAGCTAGGTTGTAGATGTTTAACAATCCTAGCTTGGAGTAAGATTGTCAAATGTTTTCCTTGGCTCTGCTTTGGTGAGAATGTCAGCAGTTTTTTTGTCTTGTAGGGGTATACTTGAGTGATATATTCCCATTTTCAATATATTTTTTTTGATAAAATGACGATCAATCTCAACATGTTTCATCATATCGTGATGAACATATTTTAATAGATTGGTTTGAATCAGAGGGCTGAACATTAGGCTGCTTTGAAGGCTGTTCTAACACTGGTAGAATAGAGGACTGAGTTTTAGGCCATTCAGATTGAGAATTAGCCTGGTCTGACATAGGCAGAGGCAGAATAAAAGGCTTAGTATTAGGCTAGTCTAACATGGGCAATGGGAAAAGTAGTGCTAGGATCAAGGGACACATTTGGGTTAGTTTGGTTTACTTGAGGTGACACATAGAGATTGTCACCGTAGGTTGACTCTAAGGCTCCAATATCCCAAAGCTGGTATTCTTGTGTGAAACTCTTCCCTTTAAAAACTATTTTGGTATAAAATGCCTGATTTTCAAAGAATGTAACATCCATTGAGTTATAAAATTTTCTAGTAGTTCGGAAATACCATTTGTATGTTGGTTTCTATTTATGTAGTCATGTCGTATTTGGTTATGGGAAGGATCGATTTGCTACTTATACTATGTAGTAAATTGGAGAATATAAATGTTATATTCTCATATAACATTTAAATGTTATATAAAAGTTTAAATATGTCATTGATCCTTGAAATTATAACTGTTTTTTATTTTGGTAATCGTAAGTTTTTTTGTTAGGTTCACATCCCTGCAAATATAGTTTCATTTTATAATAGTTCTTCCATTCAACTTCCGTTACAAAAACTTTAACACCGTTAAATATAAATATAATCAAAACATAACTTTTTTTAACCTAAAAATAAATCTCCAATATAACTAAATTATAACATTTTTAACCTAAAATTAACCCCACATGATTCATTCTTCTTCCCTAAAAAAACTTAAAATTAATTCTAAATGTTTCATTCTTCTGCCCCAAATATTCCATCCTTCTTCCCTAAAAACCTACAATCCTACGTAAATTAGGGTTAGGGTTCCAAAAACAATATTAGTACAAAATTGCGAATGTCTGTTTCTTCTTTCGATTGATTTGCTTCAATTTTCTTTGCACCCATTGTCGCGTCCGGTTTGTCCGCGAAAAAGGAGTCGCCGCCAATTTTATTTTTTTAAAAGAGAAAATTAGATAAACCTAAAATAAAGTTCTTGAACCAAAAAAATAGATTCGGGAGTCGATTACGAATAGGAAAAGTAATATTACCCATCGTCCGTTAAAAACGGTTACCTTATAATTAATTATATACATATTATTTATTTATTTTATCCCCTAAAAGATTTAAAAAAGGAAAATAAATTATTTACATTAATAAAAGAATGAACAATATATTTTTATTAATTTGGTTTGATAAGGGGAAGACCTTGCTCATACGTATCCCCAGATGCAATAGAGAAATCAAAACACACATAATTCTTAGGTAGAAAATATTATTACTCTATTTTAATTTACCTGTCCGATTTTTATTATTACTCTATTTTAATTATTTATTATAATTATTTTTAGATATGTATCCAAAAATAAAAACGTAATAATAATAATAATGAAAAAAGATGTGAGATGTCTGTTCACGAATTGTATCTTTTTATTTATTCGTTATATTTTTTTTTTTGAGTTATTTGATAAAGCCATGATACGAGTTTTCTGTTATGTTACAATAGGGTGAAGTTTGTTTTCCTTGTGATTGGTTTATAAACATCAATTATTTATGTTGCAAAAAAATTTTAGGAACATGCAACTTAAGAAAAAAATGAAAGTTTAACATATAGGTTTATTTTTGCATAAACAGAAAAAGAAACTAAACTATATTTTTGTAAAGGATGCAATACAAAAAAGCTAATAAAAAGAAAATTAGAGAAGAATAAGAAAGCAATACCTTACTGCTAAATTGGTTTTGCTGGACTGGTTTTATCAAGTTCAGATTATCTGCTCCTCTATTGCCTGTTATTCTCTTTTATTTTTTATTTTACTCAATAGTGCTCTCCCTCTCCCTTTTTTTTTTCTTTTTTTTTTCCTTCTTGGTGTGAATTGTTTATAGACTTTTTTGAATGTAGGTTACAAAAGACAAAAGAATAATTGCTAATTGATCACCATTTTTATTACTATTAATTTATTTTTTTTTTGTTTCTTTTCATTCAATTGATCACCATTATACTAATTTTTATTACAATCAATCCATTTCTTTTTGGTTTCTTTTCATTCAATTATATACGTTTTTTTTCTTTTTATTTTTTAGAAAAGAGTGGAACTTCGGAAAAGAAATCAGAGGCAAACAGGAACCAAAAACACCCATGATTTTCTAAAGTTTAAAGACATAATTATTTATTTTTATTATTATTTTCATCATTATATTTTTTATTTTATTTTTTATATATTTATTATTTTTCATAAAAAATCAAAAAGTAACGGACAAAATCAGGTGTCAACAATATTGTTTTAATCCATTTTCTTTTTTTTAATCAATTTTCCTACTTTATTATTGTGGTAGAAACCCAAAAAAAATACAACAAAGCTTTACATTATATTTTTTATTTCATTTTTTATATATTTATTATTTTTCATAAAAAGTCAAAAAATAGCGGACAAAATTAAGTGTTAACACTCATTGGATAGAATTACTTAATTAGTGTACTACAAACAACTTTCTCATAGATTTGGTAAAATACATACACCAGTAGCAAGCTTCTTGTATCGGCAAGATTACAAATTCCCCCTAAAGGAAAAAATTTATAAAGAAAATAAAAATAACTAACAAGACCAAAATAAAGTCTCAAATTTTCATGGCTTTAGAATGCATAACTCCAACTGTTGCACCAAGATTTAAAAGAGAAAGAGATGCAAACAGCACAAACAAATATATATTGTAAAATAAGAGGGGTAATGAAAATTGAATCTTTGTGCAAAAGTTCACAAGGGACAGAGAGTAAGATTAGTCTCTGATATGTACATTTAAGTACCCTTGTCAATTTCTAGTTAAACAATTTAACTCAAATTTGAGGCATTCACAACTGATCAAATTTTTGAATCACGGAAAGCTGTCATATCATGGGCAACAGAGGTTGGCCGACAAAATCGAGTAGCTGTTATCATAACTCGCTCTGACGTAGAGACCGAAAAGAGAGGAAGGAAATCTAAATTAATTCTTGGTTGTGATCGAGGTGGAAAATATAAGTAACTCAAGTACTTCAACAAAAAGGTGTGGTTGTCTGTTTAAACTTCGATCGAGACCATTGAAAAATGCTGAGGGATGGATTATTAGTTTAGTGTGTGGATTTCACAACCACGAGTTATTGGCTACTTTTAAGAATAATGCATTTATGGGGCGCTTAAAAGAAGAAGATAAGAAACATGTTGACGAGCTGGCAAAAGTATCACATGGCACCGAGGCACATCTTGTCATCTTTGAGAGATCGAGATAAGGAGAATGTGACTAATATATGTCAAATTTATAAGCGACGAAGCACATACAGGAAAATTTTGAAAGGACCTATAACTGATATGCAACATCTATTGAAGTTACTTTAAGCTGAGAAGTATGTTTGTTGGACTAGGACTCATGGAGACTCCAACGTTTGGAGGGGCATGTTTTGGACGCACCCAGATTCCATAACTTTGTTGAAAATGTTCCATCTTGTATGGATCATGGATAGCACATACAAAACTAACAAGTATATATTACCATTGTTTGAAATTGTTGGTGTAACTTCAATTGGGTTGACATTCAATGTTGAATTTGCTTATATGGATAGTGAGCGTCAAGAAAATTTTTGTTGGACATTGGAGAAGTTAAACGAGTTGTTTGTTTCAAACACCCCATTTCCTCAGGTGATCGTGACTAACAGAGAACTTGCTTTAATGAATGCAATTGAAGTTGTATTTCCATCTTCAACAAATTTACTTTGTCAACTTCATATTAACAAAAAATGTTGGAGTCAAATGCAAACAGTATATATTAAAGAAAGATGCAAACCCATTTTTGATTTTTGGAAGAAAATTGTTTATTGTTCTGAAGAGAAGGAGTATGAGGAACTTTTGCAAATGTTTGAGCTAGCATGTGTTGATAATATTATTTTCTTTGACTACGTCAAAGACACATGGTTGAGTCCTCAGAAGGAAAGATTTGTTCAAGCGTGGACTAATCGAGTATTGCATCTAGGAAATACTACAACTAATAGGTACGTCATTAAAACTTTGCATTTTGTTTTCTATTTATAATTATATAGGATGAAACATGCATGATAGAATTTTTATCGAAATAATATCAAACCTTGTTTATGTTTGAATATTAGGGTTGAGTCTGCTTATTGAAGAAATTTTTGGAACACAGTAAAAGAGATTTTTGTAAGGCATGAAATGGTATAAATGACATGTTGAAGTTCCAAATTATTAAGATAAAAGGTTCATTTGAGACAAGTAAGGGTCGCAAAGAGCATATACACAACAATCCATTCTATGAGAATTTGACTTGGGTTGTATCCAAGAAAGCTTTAGCTGATATTGTTCATGAATACAAGAGAGTCAGCTATGTGGATGACGACAAAGCTACATGTTGTTGTATACTTAGAAACACTAATGGATTACCTTGTGCATGTGAGTTGGCACGATACAAGTTGGAAGGTGTTCCAATCCCATTGAAGTCTATTCATATAAAATGGAGGAAATTAACAATGAATAGTGATCAAGAGGAAAAACAGTTGGAAAATGATTCAGAGTTGGACATTACATTAGAGATGAATGTTATTTGGAAAACACTTAATGTTGCTGGAAAAAGATATTGAAGAGCAAGTTGCGTGAAATTGCATATCTAGAAACAACATCAATGTGTGCACCACTAGATAAGATCAAAACAAAATGTGGTGTGAAGAGGAAAAAAGGCATTAAGCCGAATGGATTTGACGTATATCGCGACCCTTCATATTTTGAGCATGTTGATGAATCCCGACAAGCCTCCCAGCAAGTATCCAAACAAGCCTCCCAATAAGCATCCAAACAAGTCTCTCAGCAAACACCTATGATGAGTCAGGTTAGAAAATATTTGGACGAGTTTCCTCATCTAATTCATCCATATATTGAAGACATAGTTAATGTTAAAGCAGATGGAAACTGTGTGCATCGACAATTATATACAGAGATTAAGTCCAAACCTGATTTATAAGTTGCGTTATTCAAGGAACGTTTGCAAAAAGTGATTGATTCTTTACTTGTAACGGATTTGGGAAATCAACCCAACGAGAAGTGGTGAGCATTCCAGATATGGGTTACGTGATAGCAACAAAATATAATCTCGTTCTTGTTACATTGGGAAAAACTTTTTGTTTGACTTTTTTCTCATTGACGGGTGCACACAATGGAGACCTATCACGTGATCGTATTATCAGCATTGATTTTGTTAATGAAAGTCATTGGGTTCAAGTTAAATGAAATCAACATGTCCCTTACCTCCACTTGCATGGCATTGGAAGGAGCACCGTAGTGATGAGTCTACATCATAGGCTATAGCTTATGCAGGACGTCTACAACATTGGAGTTCATTAGATTTACAACATACATCAGATTATGACTTTGGCAGATGATTGACACTTTTAAAATTTTATTCAATATATATATTGTTTTCAACTAGTTAGTTTACATTCCTTTTTGTAACAAAATTCATTCACATAAGTCAATCGACATAAATAAGTTTGAATAATAAAAATACAACATCAATACTACTAATAATCCTCTAGAAATGTATAAAGCTCTCTCTAATAAAAGACGCATCACATCGTGAAGAGCTAAATCTAAACTCTGATGTATCAGACTACCCATTTGTTGACACCGTGTATACCATTCATCATGACTAGGATCAGCATCATCAGTAGCACCAGCATATGCAACAACGTAAGGGGTCATCCTAGGATGAGATATCTTATAGTACCACTAGATGTAACTCTCAACTTACTCGTGTGGATATGAAACCTGATGCAACACTGTACAATGGGATCGTACAGAGTTCCTGTAGATACTCCATTCAACATCCACATCACATACAACGAGCATCGGTGGTGTAGGAGGGATGTGCTGAGTATACCTGAACTGTCGTATGCACCTCTCTGGTAAATAAGGTACCATCGTGGAACACCAACGAATATATCCAGTAAACAACGACACAAACTGAAATTGTGTGGTAGAGTCCTTATCGTAATTTACCGTCCAAATAATCTCTCAAAGTATCCGACTTTGCTCTGTAGTATGCAACGCTCCCAGATGTTTGTTTTGGAGTCCAACGAAACATCCGTGGCATTAAAGAAATATGCTCATTCAGATCTCGTTTACAAATGTTAGGGAAGTGCTCATAAAACCAAGTTTGTAAATAATAAAAACAATACAAATAAGCATCTTATCAAATAACAATAATTATGAAAAATAATATAATAGTACATGAAATAGAGGTAAATATCCTCCAATCTGCTTCGTTGCAGGCAGTGTACTATCTCTAAGATAGTCATACAAAACAACAAGCGCTGCTGGTCCCCATGTCCATTTACCACATGTATCAAGTTCTTGAAATAGAAACAAATATTTTGCAGATACTAGTGTAAAACTTTTATTAGCTAAAATGATATACCCTACCAAATGAAGTAGGTATGCCCTCGCTGCACAACCGTACCGTCCTTCACGAAGCTGTGTAAAAAATACAACTTTCAACCACTCAAAACTGTATGATGCACCTCTATTAACTCCCAGTAATTCAACAGCAGCAGCAATCGACAAATCTTCATTGACATTAGCGGGAGCTGTGAAGAACTCACCATAACATGGGATGCTCAGAAGATCCCTGACATCATCGAGAGTAATAGTCATCTCACCAAATGGCAGGTGAAATGAGCTAGTCTCTGTGTGCCATCTCTCAGCAAATGCAGATATTAGATTACCGTCAATCATGTGTAGACTACATCGCTGCAGAGGACGTAATCCAGATACGGTAATCCAATGATCAATCTCAACAGGTAATACATATCTAATGTCAATTAATTTGACTTGTTTTTTTTGCCATTTGAAACCACTTTTAGGACACGTGTATCCTGTTTAATTACATTAAAAAAAACACATAATAAATTATAATTTAAATATTTTAATTATTTATTACATAATATTTATTATTTTAATTATTTATTACATAATATTTATTATTTTAATTATTTATTTTATATTACATATTATACTTGTAGTATATTTATTTTAATATATTTGTAGTATATTTATTTTATATTACATATTATATTGTATATTTAAATAATTTGTTGTGTGTTTTTTTTAATGTAATTAAATAGGACAGACGTGCCATAAAAGTGGTTTCAAATGTCAAAAAACAAGCCAAATTCATTGACATTAGATATGTATTACCTGCTGAGATTGATAATTGAATTACTGTATCTGGATTACATCCTCTACAGCGATGTAGTCTGCACATGATTGACGGTAATCCAATATCTGCATTTGCTGAGAGATGACACGCAAAGACTAGCTCATTTCACCTGCCATTTGGTGAGATGACTATTACTCTTGATGATGTCAGGGTCTTCTGGGCATCCCATGTTATGGTGAGTTCTTCACACCTCCCGCTAATATCAGTAAAGATTTGGCGATTGCTGCTGCTGTTGAATTACTGGGAGTTACTTATGATAAACCAGTGACCGAAACTAGGATTAATAGAGGTGCATCATACAATTTTGAGTGGTTGAAAGCTGTATTTTTTACACAGCTTCGTGAAGGATAGTACGATTGTGCAGCGAGGGCGTACCTACTTCATTTGGTAAGGTATACCATTTTAGCTGATAAAAGTTTGTCAATAAATAAATTTTGTTAATATTATATAATTATTTATATTTTTAATAATATTCTTAATTACTTATTATATTTATTTTCTTTATGTAATATTCAATGATGCATTAAATCATATTCTGCAAATGTGACTATTAAATCATATTGTTTAAAAGGTAGTTCACTGCAAAGTTATTTTACACTATGTTCAATTATAATCATTAAATCTTTTATAACATTAAGTTGAATATTTGGTTGATAAACTGTCAAAATAAAATTTCAACTGTTTTACAACAACATCAAAAACTCACATAAATTTTTCCATCTTTTAGTTAAAGAATAGAATAGTGTTATGTCTCATAATTTCTCTCCTTTTGGCTCATAATTTCTAATAATTTGCAATAAAAACAAAATCTTATATTTAATTTATATAAAATTTTATAGACTTTAATTTTAAGAATATTAGAATGTGAGGCATTTTTATTAAGTAAAAAAAAAAATTTAGGAGGCCTATTCAAACCACAAAAAAAAATTAGGAGAATTATACCCTGCACCCCCCTTGTACCTCCCACCCCCAATTCCTATTCAAAATACTATTTTGTCGTTGTTGATATCTATAAAATCCACACAAAAAATTCTCTTCCTTTTTTTTTCACTCATTTCATTCAAAACTTTTAATTATCCGAATGAATAATTTGCAAACCTTAAAACATTTGAAACCTTCAAAACACAAAAATAAGACCCTCTTCGAAAATTTGAAACTTTCGAAACACTATTTTTCCAAATTTTCGAAAGTTTCATGTTCATCAGACTTTCGAAGTGCATTTTTTCCCAAATTTTTTAAACTTTCGAAAGTTTCCATAAACATGAAACTTTCGAAATGCAGAAACCTTCAGAACTTTCTAAAAATTTGAAAGTTTCGAAATGTTAATTTCAGAAACATGAAGTATTCGAATGTTTCAAAATCTTCGAAACTTTGGAATTCATGGAAATTTTTGAAATAGTTTCGGAAGTTTGACCTCGAAAGTTTGGGAACAATACAAAAATTTTGAAATGCATTTTTTTTAATTATTGATATATTGTAGTGCCTAGAATGAGAGGTGCATTTAGCCAAATTATTCACAACATTGCCCGAAGCGTGAGAGCTAATAGTGGTGATGGTGCAGAGAGAATTCAACCAACAGCTTCAAACAGACGACGAAATGAAGCAAATTGTCCAATTAGGCAGCATTGTCGTAGACAGGTTATTCAAGACGATGTCACTGAGCCTGCATAGATGGAGCAGTATGCTGAGCTGACACATGATGATGCTGATGATATTGATGATGTTGAGCCTGAGCATGATCAGCAGCCCGGATTCCTCGAAGGACCGGTGGTGACATATGTGTTGACACTATATGAACATCACGTGGCTCGGAGACTATAGGAGGAGAGGTATATTTTAATTAATTGTTTATTTAAATAAAGAATAAGTATTTATTACAATGTTCTGCAATTACTCGCAGGATTGTGGGTCGTTAAAGGTTATTACTGATGGATTGAAGCTGAAGAAATTTGCTGAAGTTCCTGTGCTAGATCTTGTACAGCATTGGATTCGACTCATTGGAGTCTAAGCTGCTACATCTAGCATTGGATCCTGTACAACATTGGAGTCTAGGCTGCTACATCTGTCTTTAGCTTACCTCACTATGGCTGATGCTGGTCTGACATGTGCATTTGTTGAAAGACAGCATAGAGAGACCGACTCATTTCATTTGCCATTTGGAGAGATGATCATCACGTTGGACGACATCGCGACTCTTCTTCACATCTCACCTCATGGTAAATTTTTTGATGTACCTGTGGATATGAACACTAATAATGATGCAAGAGCTGCACATGAGTGGTCCAACATACGAGGAAGCACTAGCTGAGATTAATTATAATAAATATGTCCAATATAGACTGCAATGGTTGCGTGATTTATATAGTCGTCTCATTCAAACTAACCAGTTTGAGTGTGCGGCTAGAACTAGTAAATGTTACATTTAGTTGATAGCACTATTTTCGCAGATAAAACACATACGCGTGTGGAGACGAAATACATTAGTTTGTTTATTGATTTAGATCGTTGTCAGAACTATTCATGGGATACCGCGACATTGGTTTTCCTTTATGACAATCTGAGAGATGGAGTTGCCCACGACACTCGACAGTTGGGAAATTATATGACCATATTACAGGTATATGATTTATATTAAGTTGTGTCATTTATTTATTTTTGGTGTAGTGCTGGATTTACGAGCACTTTCCTAAAATTTGTAAGCGAGGCGATAGATGAGCGGTTCCTGCACATCTTCCAAAAGCATGTAGGTGGACTGCAAAACATGATGTTGAAGGCGGATTAATGACATATCGTCAAAGACTTGATGCTTTGTTGCTCGAGGATGTAGTGTTTACACCATATGATGATGATCGAGCTTATCATCTGTTTGTATCGATTTCGATGTTCTCAATCCCATATCTGCCAGAGAAATGTCTTCGACAATTAGGTCGTATTTAGTGCATTCTATGTGACATTCCTCGGATGCCGAATAGTATAGATTGGGAGTGGAAGACTACTATGAGATCATCTGTAGCGGTCTTTCAGAGCATATATCCTATAGCGACTTTTCTTGGAGAGGTCACAACAAACTACTATGCATGGTACTTAAATATAATCCATGAGTTGAGCAACCACATTTTGTTTTATCAATACCTACAATCTTCACCCTCTGTGAGTATTTGTTAATTTTTATTAAACATTTTCTTGGTACAAAGTGATGTAAACTTTGAAAAAAATGGTGAATAATAATCGTGCTCAACATCGAAGATGATTTTTTGAAAATACGATTTAATGATACATACTTGGTTATTCAACATCATATTCACAGCAACCCAATTTTTACACAAATCACAAAAACTAGTTTGCAGCATATTTTTCAATCTCTAATGAACAAACTCGACTCTACAAATAAATTAAATAACACAAATCATATTTTTTTAAATAAAACAAATCATAATTTAAAAATACCTGTTAAATGTTGTGTTCTCCAAATGCATCACTCTATTGGTACAAGCCATGATAAATCCTTCTTTGTAAGGTGTCAACCATGAATCTTCCACATAATCAATAAAAAAGATAATATTGGCACACACTAGCTCAAAGTGTTGCTAGTGATGATCATACTCCTCCACGCTAGTAGAAAATAGAATTTTATTTCTATAAATCCATTATTTTATCTTGTCTATCATTTTTCACATATTGTTTGCATCTTGCCCCAACATTTTTTTTAATATGAAAACGACATACAAATGAATTAGTTACAATAACTTTAATAACTTTAGAAATTAAAGTCTTACAGACGAACAACTGTCTTACCTTTTCAAATGCCCAAATGAAGTTATCTTGTCGTTTTTTTTTCCAAGTAAGCAAACTCAACCGAAAATGTCAAACTAGTAAATGTAACATCGACAATTTCAAGTAATGGTAACCGATATCTATTTGTTTTGTATGTGATATCACATATCAAAACAAAATGAAACGTGTTTAACAACTATATACAATCAGGATGCATTCAAAATATATCTCTCAAAACATCTGAATGCACATAATTCTCTCGTCTTCTTGTCCAATGCACATAATATTTTTGTTTTATTAACTTCAACAGATGATGCATTTCTGTGTACGAACCTCTCAACGATGATCGATAAGTACTCCTTGCTTTATATATTTGACTGAAAATTGTGAGATTAGCTTTATTTCTCTCTTTCAAAGCATTCAAAATGAATATTGGTGCAAGCTTATACTTTGTCATAACATTAACAGATTTGTTATCTTCTTCGTTTAAACACCCCAAATATGAAGGATCGGTTACAGTATAAGTAAATCATGATTGTCTGTTCCACAACGAACACTAATTTTCCATCCTTCACCGATACAGAACGGTATCTGAGGGTAAACGGACAGTTTTACTTGTGAGAACAAGTTACTGTTAATTTATATCTTCCACCTATTTCGCATCCTAAAATTAATTTGTCTTTTCTTCCCACTTTCCAGTTGCTTTATCTTATTGATAGTAACAATTAAAATTCTATTTTGTCTCCCAATATTTTTTTGTCCATTCAAATACAATCAATGGTAGATTATCAGTAATAATACCCAATCGATGGTGAATTTTTCTATAGAATCTATAATCGTTCTTGAAGCAGGAACTTCAACTATACTCATACATAATTTCAAAAAAAGTAATAAATTTAATTAATAATAATATTATAAATTGATTTTTTTAAAAAAATTAATTATTATTAAAATAATTATGTACATTTCGAAAAAAATTTATAAATTCAAACTTTCAAATTTTGTTTTTGAAAGTTTCAAAGAATTCAATTTCAAAGATTTCAAATTCATCAAAACTTATGAAAGTTTTAATGAATTCTAGAAAAAAAATATTTCAAAACTTTCAAATTTATCAAAAATTTCGATCACACAAAGCAATCGGAAAAAGAGGAATAGAAGACAAATTAATTTTAGGATGCGAAAGAGGTGAAAAATATAAATCAAAATCAACAGTAACTTGTTCTCACAATGAAAATTGTCCGTTTACCCTCAGATGAACACCGTTCAACATCAGTGAAGGATGAAAAATTAGTGTTCATTGTGGAACACACAATCATAATTTACTTGATACTGTAACCGGTCATTCATATTTGGCGCGTTTAAACAAAGAAGATAACAAATTTGTTAATGACATAACAAAGTATAAGTTTGCACCAATATTCATTTTGAATGCTTTGAAAGAGAGAAATAAAGCTAATTTCACAATTCCCAGTCAAATATATAAAGCAAATGAAGACTTATTGATCATCGTTGAGAAGTTCATACACAGAAATGCAGTAACTATTGAAGTTAATACAACAAGAAAATTATGTGCATTAGACAAGAAGACGAAAGAATTCAGATGTTTTGAGAGATATATTTTGAACGCATCTTGATTGTATAAAGTTGTTAAACACGTTTTATTTTATTTTGATATGTGATATCACATACAAAACAAATAGATATCGGTTTCCTTTACTTGAAATTGTCGGTGTCACATCTATTAGTTTGACATTTTTGGTTGAGTTTCCTTACTTAAAACAAAAACGACAAGACAACTTCATTTGGGCATTTGAAAAGGTAAAACAGTTGCTCGTCTCTAAAACTTTAATTTTTAAAGTTATTGTGACTGATAGGGATCTTGCCATGATGAATATTAGGGTTGTGTTTCCTACTTCAATTCATTTGCTATGTCCTTTTCATATTAAAAAAAAATGTTAGGGCAAGATTCAAACAATATGTGAAAAATGATAGACAAGATAAAGTAATAGATTTATGGAGAAAAAAAATTATATTTTCTACTAGTGTGGAGGAGTATGATCATCACTTGCAACACTTTGAGCTAGTGTGTGCCGATATTATCTTTTTTGTTGATTATGTGGAAGATTCATGGTTGACACCTTAGAAAGAAAGATTTGTCATGACTTGGACAAATAGAGCGATGCTTTTGGAGAATACAACATTTAATAGATATTTTTAAATTATTATTTGTTTTGTTTAAAAAAATATGATTTACTAATTTATGTGATTTGTTTTAATTTGTGTTATTTAATTTATTTGTAGAGTTGAGTCTGCTCATTAGAGATTGAAAAACATACTGCAAATTAGTTTTGGTGATTTGTGTAAAAGTTGAGATGCTATGAATATGATGTTGAAGAACCAAGTATGTATCATTAAATCTTCTTTTTACAAAACCATCCTTGATGTTGAACACGAATATAATTCACCATTTTTTCAAAGTCTACATCACTTTGTATCAAAGAAAGTTTAAAAAAAAAAATTGGCAAACAGTTACAGAGGATCAAGATTGTAGGTACTAATAAAACAAAGTGTGGTTGCTTAATTAGAACAACTCATAAATTACCATGTGCTTGTGAGTTGACAAAATTGTAGATATCTAGTAATGTTATCCCTTTAGATAACATTGATGTTTTTTTGGAGAAATTTAAACATTGAGCATGAATTAAACGATGAATAATCTTTATCAAAATATGACTTTTTCAGAAGAGGTGGAAGCAATGAAAGCTTACATGAAGAAACAAGATACTGTTGGTCAAAGAATATTCAGGGTATGTGAAAAGGTGAGAACCAAGGGAGCTAATAAAAGGAAAAAAGAATTTGATATTCCTCGTGATCCTTCATATTAGGTGTATGTTAATGCCTCTCAACAATCTGCAAAACAATCATCTCAACTTTTTGCAAATCAATCAGCACAGTATTCTGCAAGGCAACCATTTCAACGTTCTGCAAATCAATCAGCACAGTATCCTGAAAGGCAACCATATAACAAACATTTTCCTAATTTTATACATCAATATATTGAGAAAATAATAGATGTTGTGCCTAATAGAAATTGTGGGTTTCGCGCAATTGCAACATTATTATGTTGAACTCAAGAATCTTAGCTTTTAGTTCGAACACAATTGGATAAAGAGATCCATCTATATCAAGACCTTTATGCCAATATGATCAATAACAATGTTGAATCCGCCTTCAGCAGCATATTTTGCATTACACCTACATGCTCTTGGAAGATGTGCAGAAACCGCTCATCTATCGTCCCGCTTACAAATCTAAGGAAGTGCTCGTAAATCCAAAATTGCACAAAAAATAACACCATATATAACACAACTTAATATTTATATATATATATATAATAGTGTCATCTAATCTCTCAACTGTCGAGTGTCGTGGACAGCTCAATCTCCCAGATTGTGAAAAAGAAAAACCAATGTCGCGGTACCCTACGAAAACTCCCAACGAAGATCTAACTCAATAAACAAACTAATTTTGCCTCCACACGCGTATGTGTTTTATCAGCGAAAATAGTGCTGCTAACTAAATACAACAGGTACGTTCTAGCCGCACACTCAAACTGATTAGTTTGAATGAGACAACTATATAAATCACACAACCATTGCAGTCTTTATTTGACACATTTATTATAATTAATGTCAGCTAGTGTTTCCTCCCACGTTGTACTTAAGTACTCATGTACAGTTGTACAGCTCTAGCAGCAATTAATAGTATTCATATTTGATGCATCAAAAAATTTACCACATGTGAGATGTGAAGAAGAGTCGCCACGTCGTCCAACGTAATGCTCATTTCTACAAATGGCAAATGAAATGAGTTGGAGTTATTCTCTTGCCACCTTTCACGTCGTCCAATGTAATAACCTTTAACGACTCACGATATTGCGATAAATTAAAGAACATAACAATAAATATTTATTTTTATTTAAATAAATAATTAATTAAATATAATAAAAATATATATTAAATATCATTAAAATATATACTAAATATCATAAATACTTATTCTAAATTAATTAATTAAAATATACCTCTTCTTCCTATATCCTCCAAGCCACGTAGTGTTCATATGTCACTACCAGTCTTTCGGGAAATCCAAGCTGATCCTGCTCAAACTCAGCGACATCATCCTCGTCCATCTGTGCAAGCTTAGCGACATCATCCTATCTACGACGACTGAAGCTGTTGGTGGAATTCTCTCTACGCCATCACCACTATCAACTCTAGAATTCTCTCTGCGCCATCACCACTATCAACTCTCACGCTTCGAGCAATGTTACGATAATTTGCCCAATTTGCCCAAATGCATCTCTCATTCTAAGCACTGTAATAAATCAACATATAAATATTCATAAAAATGGAAAGAAAAAAAACATTAAAAAAAATGCATTTCATAACTTTCATATTGTTCCCAAACTTTTGAAAGTTCCGTTGAAGGCCAAACTTTCAAAACACCTTCAAAACTTTTCTTGAATTCCAAAGTTTCGAAACTTAATACTTATGTTTCTGAATTTTACATTTCAAAACTTTCAGATTGTTAGAAAGTTTCAAAGATTTCTGCATTTCGAAAGTTTCAAACTTTTTGAGAAAAAATGCACTTTTGAAAATTTGGAAAATTATTATTTTGAAAGTTTCAAAGGTTCAAAGGGTATTTTACTTTTGAATTTTGAAGGTTTCAAATGTTTAAAGGTTTGCAAATTGGTGATTCAGACAAATAAAAGTTTTGAAGGAAATTGGTGAAAAAAAGAAAGGTAAATTTTTGAGAGTTTTTATAGATAACACGAGGGCCTATATAGTCTTTTTCATTGGAATGAGGGATGAGAGATACAGGTGGAGGTACGCGATACAAAACTCCAAGACATTATGTTTGATGATCAGATATGTTTTATATTTGCTTTCATAATGTCCTTCTATCTCTAACTGTGACATCTATCTCTAATTGTGAAGATTAACTACAAACATCCCAAACCTCAAAAGAAATAAAAAGAACAAAAATTGTTTTTAATAAATGGACCATAGATAAATTATTATATTTTATATTACAACCTAATTTTAAAATACAACAGAGCAAATGCGGTACCCTATTCAAGTACATCACAATAAACCGATAAAAAAAAGGTAACATAACAGTTGAAAACACTTTCCTCCTTATAGATTAGATATTACAGTGGATCTCAGTATATTATGTTATCTTCAATTCCTCTAGTAAGGTTTCAGATAGATAACGCAGTTTAAAATAACATCACAGATCCATACATTGAACTAAATAAAAAATAACAAAACAAACAACTTCACTATATTTAATCGAGACTATATGAATAAATAATCAAGAGACATATGTAAGAAGAGCATCTCAGAGTAATAATTCCCCAAAAGTTTCTTCACTAACAATCAAAGTGCAAGGATAACGAATTAGGATTGCTCATCACTGATGCTCATGAGATAGAAACGAAACTTAATTTCGAAGATGATTGAAAAATTGAAATGAAGAAAACAAGTTTTATACCTCGGAAATGATAGGATCGCAGACGTTTATGAATGAGACGGTGACTCTAGTTAACTACTTAGGCCGGAGTTTTCGGTATTTATAAAAATGATAAAACCCTAGGCGCCGTTTGGATCCGGATATTTCTATTCGAACTTCGCCAATATGAGGCCCATTACCCGGATCAGGGTTTAGTGTTTATTTCAGTACTAGAAATATTTTTTTGATAAAAATGAATAGTAAAATATTTGTGATTTTTTAAAACACAATTAGACTTAATTAAATAAGTTTACCCCGATTACAATCACAAATTTCCGACATATCAAATAAAAAATTAATTGTTCCAAATGTTACACCAAAATAGTTTTTTCTTAATGTAACAAATAAGTGTTTATCATATCTTTTATCTGGTTAAGTTGAAATAATTACGAGAAAATAAAATATATAATGTCAGTGTAAATTAATTGTACAGTTACAACCAACAAGAATGAAGTATTTAATAGTTATTTTTAGAAAATAATTACAATGGAAGTTTACATGGCAATATCAAATGTTCTCATTAATATCAGTATAAAATTATTTTAAACGGTTAAACTAAAAAATCATAAGCTTTAATTTATATACATAGTCAATCAATGTAAAAAGTTTTTATACTGACAGTCAATGACAACCATTAAATAAGATGTTTGATTTTTAATAAAACTATTTTATAGTTATCCCATGGTTGTGATGTACGGATACTATAAAACTTTTTATCACAAGAAAAAATACATAATTTTTTTTTATCATAAGAGTACATACATAGTAATTAAACTCAATATTATACACATAAAAGTTTATTTAACATTCCTCAACTTTTTTTATTTAGCATTATATTTTACTTTTTATATTCCTGTAACAATTTTGAAGTTAAAAAAATAAAAGGTTATTTTTAGACACAAACACCCTCAATTCACATAACATTTTAAAACTTAATATTTTCATCAAGTTGAAATCAGTTCACATATATATATATATATATATATATATATATATATATATATATATATATATATATATATATA
Organism: Cicer yamashitae; assembly: GCA_037974755.1. Classification (NCBI taxonomy): domain Eukaryota; kingdom Viridiplantae; phylum Streptophyta; class Magnoliopsida; order Fabales; family Fabaceae; genus Cicer; species Cicer yamashitae. Next base: position 9,274,725 of record JBBPBQ010020321.1, on the reverse strand, counting down.
AACTAAATTCACATATCAATTGTAAATTCGAAAATTTTAAGCAGATGAATACAATTTATGTATGTGTACTTTCATGGAGTTCACGTAACATTTGTATTTTAAAAGTATGCTAACTTAACTTACACATGTCATAAATATTTTTAAAACAAGTAAGTTAGATGGAGTAAAAGGAGAACACCATAGATAACCACCATTTTATTTATCTATGTAATGGAATGTTAAAGAAAGATCATGTGCGACATCCTTCAATCTTTTATCAACTTTCATTCATATCTTCATATGAGGTCATATATGGGGTGAGAGAGAGTGATGAAGAGAAAGATTGGGAAAGTAAGAGTAAAGAAAAATAAATGAGACACAGTATTTTGGGCATTGAAAATTTTACTTGAATGTTTGTCTGAAGGAATTTTTGGTTCAAATTCTATTGTTCATTGTGTTTTCTTATAGCATAAACAACCTTCCACTTGAAACTAGTAGAATAAATGTTTTATCGCACAAGTATTTCATCATGTAAGTTCAATCAACCATGGTTTCAGTAATTAATTTACTAAGTCATAGTATATTATTCTCGCAAGATGTCTAGTATATGGATGTGGATCCTCTGCTACAAGAGTGTATGCAGCACTCTCAACAACTCCCTATCCCTCTCTTAATTTTCTCTCTTGCATCCTTTTATTTTATTTCTTTTTTTTATTTTCTCTCTTCTAATAACCATAAAACCTTGTTGTAGATACATTAGTGCGTGATCCAATTCCCTAGTATATTATTTAAGATAAGATTATTATTATAAAATTGTCGAAGATTTATTCTTGCAAAATAAGCCAAAGAAAAATTGAAATAGCAGAAGTTACAATAACATTATAGAAATTTGGTCCCATTTAGAATAATAATAACATCTAAGTATTCACCAGTTGAATTGGTCCCATTTGAATTCGGCTTTATTTCATACATAAATATAATCCATAGTTGTGAACTGTACAAGCCAATGTCATACAACAAATGCCATTTATAAACCTACAAATATGCTTCTGTTATTATTCAGAACATAGCAAAGAGAACAATCATGCAAACATATGTATATAAGAACATATACAACCTCAAAACATTACAACTTTAACCATTCCAAACAAGGACACAAGCCCCAGCAATATCTAGAAGGGTAATAATCCTTTAAGTAAACGTCCCTGTTATATCCAACAATATAGAAACTGAAGGATTGCCGGCGATGAAACATGGTGACGCGAGTTACTGGCACAACCGAGATTATATGTCTCTCACAAATTACTCTTGCAGTGGTAGGTACTTGAGCTCTGTCAGCAATGACTTCAGAAGAGAACATGTTGAGAAAAAATGAATCAGCAAAAAAGGCAGGAGTGCATTGGTGAGCCTGAGTGTTGCATAATTGAACACCTTTGGATCTATGGAAAACCTCATCGGGTACTGATGCTGCTCCTTTAGTCGCACTTACTTTCCGAGTTGAAAGCGTCTTCCTGTAAACGGTCACATACATTCCCATTTAGCATTGTCACTAAAAGAAGTCGAATTAAGAACAACATGAAACCATAGGACTATGAATTTCGTAAAAGATTACATACACAAAGTAGCATAATACCTAATGCTTACAGTATTTTATCTAATGCATTTATAGGGAAAGATTTTGAATCTCCACAAGGGATTGAGGTGGATTCCTCAAACATCAAACTTTTGACACAAGCATTTATTTCTCACTATTTGGAGTCACTGCACCACAAGTACCATAAAATTGTACAAAATATTTACGTCCATTACCCAATGTTTAAAAAACTGGACCACATGTCAAACCTGTGACACTTTGACACCTCCAGGTCATGGTTCAATTGGATGAACTTGAACCACAGTTGAATTGGATAACTAATAAATAAATAAGTATTAAAAATTGAAAGAAAAAAAATGAACCAGCTGAATCAACATTGGTTCAATCTGGTTCTAACATACTACGAACTGACCGTGGTTGAACAGCCTGACAGACTGGCCAATTCCTGGTTCAACCAGCCAGTCTGATCCAGTTCTGAAAAAACTGATTTAACCCTATCATATGCTAGTTTCTCTACAGACTTTGAATTGAATTTCATACAAATACAAACCAGATTAGGAACCTCTCTTACAACTTTTCTTGATTAGATTATGTGTAAAATTCATCTGAAAACCATATTAGACTCCTCTCCCATCAAACAAGATTTTAAAGTGTTACCTAACGTTGCAAACCTTAACATTCACATCTTTTTACAACATTCAACCACAACATACAACACATCTTATTTTAGACCTTAGATATCAACATCAGCTTTAAGAGCATGCTTACATAAAGTGTTATATACAATTGTAGGTTACTTTAACTCTTGAAACATGTGTTTCCCCTCTTAATACCTATGTATTTCCCTTTTTTGACGAATGCGTGTTTTGGAAGACAACTGTTGCAGCTTTTTAAATAATGTATATGGAGGTGGGCGATAGAGCTAATAAATAATTAAAAATAGGATATGTGCAAGGAAAGTAAAGAAAGCTGAAAAACTGTAAATTTATTTCACTTTCCTACATGAATAATACAATCTTGCTACTGAACTTAATGGTCCTGCTTATTTAAATTAAACTGAATAGACAGAGGATGGATCATAATACTATTCATAACAACAGCTGATGCAATTCACTCTAAAGATATTTTGAATGCATATTAGACTCGCTTAAACATGAAATATTTTATGGATGTGGATTTTGAAAACTACAAAATAAACCAAATACATTATAAACAGCTACATTACGTGTGAGGAAAGTTATTCCATAGGAACACATTTTTACCATTCATAGTCATCAAAAGTGCACAAATTAGACACGGGCTAATTAACATACCATTTAATAATTGCCACGCTGCGTGATAAAAGAGAACCACTTCCAGTACACGTTTCACACTTAAGTAATCCTCGAGATCCACAAGTCCCACAGGGAAGCTTCCCTTTACCATTACATTTCACACATCTGCAAGAACATGTAAATTGAATAAGTCAATCACGAGTATAAATTTCCAGGTTCACACGAGGCAATGCAGTCTAGACAATTGACCTCGGCTTAAATTTCCATCTCATTTTTTTGAGTTCCTAATAATCATTCTATAGGATCTTAAGTCATGCATGATAGCTTCACCAAATCTACATATGAGCAAACGAACTACGAATTGGATTGTGTGCAATGTCACTGCAAGCAGTTAGCTACATTTAGACCAACAGCTCACATTTCAATGCACATTTTGATTTGTTATAACAGTCTAAAATCCAGAGCTTGAAATTTGAACTGTCTGATCAAAGATTGGACGGTACAGATGTGGTTGGCTGCGTGCAATCACGAGGTTGCTTACATTGTATCAGAACCATCTTTATGTGCAATCAAACCCCTTCCATAACAAGTAGGACACTGAGTCATCTGATTTTCTTTATAATGTCCAGGTTCTTGGTCTGTATTGCATGTAGCACAGACTAGCTCTCCTCGGCCGGCACAACCTGAAAATAATTTCCAGCGTTTTAATGCCGAGGTAAAAAGGAATATTAAGAAAAATAGCAGTCTATGTATACAAAAATTTTATTTGTGAACTTTGAGATTTAAATCAAGAATTTACCTGAGCATTTCTCAATAATTTCAGAATGGGGAATGTTTTCACGCACTTCTCTGAAGGGTACAAATAGAAAAGGGAACTGAGACCTTAGATCCAATTCCCAAACACTAAGTTCAGGTCCATTATCCTTTCCATCGATACTGCCACCAAGGTATGGTTCTGTCTCTTTTACGATCTCTCTTTCTTCTGTAAACGTATCCAGAGTTCCAACATAAACATTACAGTCTTCTACTGCATGAATCTTCCATGTTCGAGCAGGACGGCTACCCCAACAACAACGATGACCAACGTGATCAATGAGCAACTCTCGTATCTCTACTTCATCCAAGGTTTCCCTATAAGAGGATTATCCGTTTGACAATATTATTTTTCAATGTAGTGCTCGAACATTCAACTCATATTTTTTCACTCTAACTCAATGCTTTTCACTCTAACTAAAAAGGGCAGACCAAAGTGAAATGAAGAACAGTGCAAAATTGATCAATGATAACATTAGAACACTTAACAAAAAGAAATTTTATTTCCATCCACTAACAACTAATACTTCTTTCAGAAAATAGTTATAAAACCACAAAATTACATATCATCATGCACAACATAGTTTCAATATGACAAGCTATGTGAAACACATTTTTCATAGACACAGTTTTAGTAATTATTATACCTCCGGAATTCAGGTCTGGATCCACCATAATTTCCGCCTTGATAAACAAGAGCTTGCACTGCAACAAGTAATGTTTTTTACATCCAGGTTTATATTATACATATACAAAACCTTTCCTTCTACAATCAAAACTTAAACAAGAAAAACTAGCAACTCTACATTTTCCTCATAATTATAAAAGACTTAGCTAAAGAAAAACAAAACAAATTCCCCCTACTCAAGTTTAAATTACAGTTCAACAAAAAATGTTACTTTGGACTTCATGATTTTACCAATCTTTACAAAATTTAAAAAAATGCATATGAGCTACGAAGCATTGACACAGACATCGAACAAGACACTATCCCTGAGACATAGACACAGGTAATAATTTAAGAAAATGGAAAATAATGAATGTTGTCAGCGACCAACGCCAACACTTGTCGAACACTAAAAACGCCTTCAATCTAAATCTAATGTGTCAGTGCTAAAATGCAGATAGGTCTACATTTCCAAGAATTAGTTATAGAAATGAAAATTAGAAACAGAAAGTCAAAACCAATCATCCTGACTGAAAAGAAAAACAAATAAATAATCAGAAACAACAAGAGCATCTACCTGCAGGATCAGGCTCAGGTGATCCATCAAAAGCCCCATGAAGGGAAGGATAGTAACCTGCAGAAGAAACAGCAGCAGCAGATCGAATTTCATCAACACTTACATCAGTTCCAGCTAATGAAGCAGTAGGTATCCCAGAACCTGTTCGACCCACATACTGATACGAGCTCCACTTTCCACTCTGATTCTCAACCAAATCACTTCTTTGTTCTAATCCAACAAAAAACAAAAACACCCCAGAATTAAAATCATGATAAAAATTTCAAGATCAATAATAAAAATTAAAAATTTATAAGCAAGAATTGGAATTGTACCCGGTAGCAGAGGTTGCTCCATGATGGTTAAGATGGCTTAGAGAGAGACCAAATTATGAATTGCGGGGGTTTATATATGCGGTTTCAATTAACTTTGGCATTAAGGAAGTAGAATTGTGGATTATAGAATTTGGATGAATCAAATGGTGATATGAGATTGATATGATCGTTGTAGGTCCACGCTCTTAATACACGTTATGATGCCGACTAGCTGTTTTGTTCTTGTACTCTTGTTGCAACAAATCAACGCCAAATCCAATACCATAACTTTTTTTCTTACTTTGTGGGTAAATTAAGAGAGAAATAATTTAGTTACATTATATAATTCATTTTATTACATTATTTACACTAGATGAGAATTACAATAAATAAATACAATAATAATACTGTAAATTCTTCCAAAAAAATACTACAATAATAATACCAACACTCTTTTTGAGGCAACACTCTTATCAATTAGCTATCTAATATTGGCCAAAATTTAGGTGAGTCTCATAATTTTATGTAGAATTTACATTTAAAATTGTGAGACCCATATAGATAAAAACAGAATGTCAAATAAAATAGTAGCATGTGTACTTGTCATAATACAAACACCTACTAATTGGGATTTGAGGATGTGGGGAATGGAAGATTTTAAGATTGATGGTTGCATATAGTTTTCATCCCATTAAGTAATACAAGGGATTCATTATCAGGTTGAAGGCCATTTATCAAAATATGTTTATTGAATACGAATTGAAATTTAAGGAATTTAATTGCATTAGCTTTTGCCTAATATTTCGTCTGTTGTGGGATTCATTATCAGGTTGAAGGCCATTTATCAAAATATGTTTATTGAATAAGACTTGAAATTTAAGGAATTTAATTGCATTAGCTTTTGCCTAATATTTCGTCTGTTGTGGGATTCATTATCAGGTTGAAGGCCATTTATCAAAATATGTTTATTGAATAAGACTTGAAATTTAAGGAATTTAATTGCATTAGCTTTTGCCTAATATTTCGTCTGTTGTGGTTATGCATATTGAGGCATTGAAATTGCTTTTGGTCCCACAATATGTTTAGTCTTTTTTTTTATGAATAATATGTTAAGTCTTCTCACTTTAAAACTTCAATGACGATAATTATATAACTGAAGTACCAAAGTGTATATTTGTAACAAAAGATATGAAAATTTTAAAAGGCCTCTAATATAAGCACATCGTTTATCTTGTGAATACTTTAATCATCACAAAGTTCATACCCTTTATAGCTTAAAACAACATAATATAAAATAAAATATGACCATCCAATTCACTTAAACATAACCAAAAATTTAAAACACCAAAAAGATTTCATGGTCGCTCTACACCACTCCTAATCGGTTATCACCCCATGGCATAGGTTAATTAACTCAAGCTTCATTTTCTACCATTGGCCTTTTCGGATTGTTCAAAAGGTTATCTGTCAAAGCAGCATTAGAGGTCAAATTAGCCCATGTACATATAATGAGTACCAATTCAGAATTTCTAACTTAACAACAAACAAGTGACCATGATTTTTTATATTTAAGGAAAAAAAAAGATAATTTCCCACCTCTCTTGATTCTCACCTTTCATTCTGTCTTTCTTTTCTTCTCTTCTTTTTCTGTTAGTTTTTAATTACTCTATTTTCTCAACATTAGCTGTCCTTCTCTACCACTCTTTAGCTTTAGATCATAATGTAAACATCACATATATGATTAATTACCTTTCATTACTTGGATGAATAAGTACTACTTAATTGTAACAAGTTGGATGCTATTCTTGCTAGAAGAAAGAATATTGATGACAAATGAAAAGAAACCAAAACATTGACAGATTGCAGAATATTTTACAGGAAACATAATAAAATTGATCTAGTTCAGTTTTTAGAGTTGGAACTTTTAACCTCCTAGTACTAAAAACTTCGTCGTGTACCAACCAAGCTATCTACAAGTACAAGAGTATATCATGTGTGACTATAGTATACAGGTACCAATCAAAAACTAAAGATAATAATGCATCTGCATGAGCTTTAATATATTTTGTTGTATTATAATTATAATGTATCATGAGGTTTTATCGGTAGAATATCAAACATTTGCAACACTCCTCCCAAAGGAAAAGTGAGAAAACTAAAAAGAAAGTCTGCAAAGTCTTCCTCTGCATGCGCAGTTTATGCTTCATTAAAAATTTAAACAAATACCAATGGACTTGTGGTTATCCAAGAGATAAGTATTGTAGGAGTAACAACTTCTTTTTTCTTGAACACGGGACAAAAAAAGTAAGTGAAATTGATTGCAATAAAGGAAAACTTAAGGATAGTTTATTTTGTTTTTTTATTTTATTCTGAAGATGACAATTATTACCAAGAAATAATAGAAATAATATTTTGACATTATCTTTATTTTTTAAAATGTAGACATTTAAAAGTCACTTCTTTCGTTATTAACAAAAACAAAATTAACACAGATATTTATGAACTCTATTACCTTTTTATTTTACAAAAGTAAAATATTTTTATTATTATTTTTATTTTATAAGTGATGTTTTTATATATCATTGTTTGTATATCATTTTAGCTTTCAAATTTTCATTTTGTATAATAATATGTGCATTATTTTTTTTCTCTATTTTGTAAAGGAGTTTATATTTAAATCAATTAATGTATGATCTTTCGATTCCAAAAACCTCCCAAGTAACTAAGTCTAGAAACTTAAAAGCTGATTTATAATAATAATATACTTCTAGTAGCTAGCTATACATATTTTATATTAGTAGCTAGCTATGCATGTTTTATATTTACTTTTATTGTTTTTCTAAGTCCTGGTACCAGTGTTTTTTTTCTGCTTTTTTTCTTTCTCTCTTTCTTCATTATTCTGTTCATCTTCCTTCCACTTCTGATAGACATAAAAGATTTACACGGTTTATGACTATGCATCCCCTGATCGTATATGAATTTAGGTTGTGGTGTATTGGGTGTGACAAGCTCATATTTTTTTTGGTGGGACTGGACAAAACTCTGTTGTTGCAATAACTTTTTGTCATGCTGCTTTGTTTTGTTGGCGTAAAATACCCTCCTAAATATTAAATTAAAAATATTGCAAGTTTAGGAATAAACTGGGTTAATGATTGTTTCTTTTTTAAGTTGTTTTCTTAATAGTAAGTCTACGTACTTGCTTCTTATCTCGGGTCTCAAAGATATTGCTGATTTTAATTGAAGGAATATCAAATTATTTTTACCTTACATAATATAATATGAAAGTTTTTCTTTTTCTTTTATATATATATATATATATAAAAGTTGATGTCTTATTCTTGGAATTTGATTTACATGCTTTAAAAATATTAGTATATAATGATCTTACGTGGATTTGGATAACTTTATCTTGACGCCATACATCAAGATACATCATACTCATTATTACATACTCATTAAAGAATATGACAACACATTTTGTTTGATGCAATATATTATAACAACACAAAATTAGATGCATGCACAAATTAATATATATGTGCATTATTTTTGTTTTATCAAAATACAAATTTAAACAATACGTGTAATATAGAGGAAAAATTGGTCAAAACTACAAGTAAAGAAATGTAGTAAAGTTTTAAAACATTAAATACATAAAATATTGTAATAAATACAACATGGTATTAGTTGACAAATAAATTATTTCATAATAAATAGACTTTAACAAAAAAATATTAATAATTAAAAAATTTAATCTTTGTTTAACTACAGAAAGTAACATTAATAAATATTTGTAATTTCTGAAGAAAAAAACATCCCATATACATCACCTTATAAATAACAACAAATAGATCATATGTTTCAATATCAAAGTATCAATTACCACAAGTATATATTCGATGGTTTTTGTATCTAAATTTGTGTTATCAGTTTCTTTGTTATTAACTATTATTATTGTTTTACAATTCAATGATGGTAAAAGCAATTTATTTCTCAAAGACAAAGTCACCGTTTACATTACCAACAATTTAACCAATAACCTTGAACTTGGTGTTTATTGTAAAGACAAACATCATTATTTTGGGTTTCATACATTACGTTTTGGAGAAAATTACACCTTCACTTTTAGGCCTCGTTCCTTTTCAGAAACAACCCTATACTTCTGTGGATTTTCATGGACTAATGAATTTCACCGCTTTGACATTTATGTAGAAGAACGCGATGTGGAATGCATAAAAGAATGTCCTTGGAAAATAAATACATCAGGACCATGTAAGATTAAAGAGGCCACTAGATCTATAGAATGCTTTGATTGGAATAATCGTAATGTTGTTATAGAAGGAATGCAACTCGGTGAAGGAAATAATATTTTGCATGTGTAACCTGATCATTTCAGCTTGAAATTTATGCAAAATTAAGAATAAAAACTATGAAATAATATATATTATATGTTTTTCGATAGTTCGTCTTCCTTCCATTCTCAAAATTTCCATCTTATTTCTTTTTATGTGAATTAGTCATTTAATGCTCTCTAATTTTCTTATACAAAATGCAACTCATTTAAAGTTAAACATTTTGTCTCTTAATTTATCTCTATGAGTTCTCCTTTTCCTGGTCTTCCTTCAATATTTTTCTATTTTTTGATCTCATCATATTCCACATTCATTGCTCCTATTTGTTTTGGCTCTTTGCACTAATTAATGGGGGACACTAACCCTATTTTTAAGGGCACTATATTTTCTATGAAATTTGCTATTCAAATAAAAATTATATTAACCAACTTTTTTATTATTTTCTTCAATAATTTTTCCTTTATATATATATATATATATTGTTTCCACAATGCAATTGATTGGATCATTTCATATATTTATATTGTTAAGAGATGTATGTGCATCAGGTTTTTTTTTTTTTTCCTATCTCCCCAATTTACTTTAGATTAATATGCTGAAGTGGCACAACACTTGATATCTTTTATTAAGCATTAATAAATATGTCCCCATGAATCACAATATTGTTTGGTTGAACGCTATGTCTTGAGTTTTAATTTAAGATTTTACATTTCTGAGTTAATTATGATGGTATTTAAGATAAGGATTTTATAAAATCTATACTAATATTATTTGAAACCGATTGCATGAAATAATTCTTCCATGCATCATTAATTACATAATCAACTTAAATAATCAATAGTTTAATAATATGTCATATTTAAATAAATTTGACTATATATTTAAATTTAATACTATTAAATTTTTAAGTTTTACACTTTTGTTTTATTTTAAAATAATTAATATTTATTTATTAAACTATATAAAAAAATAATTAAATTTCAAGTTTCTTCTCTAGCGTTTCTTCTCTATGTTATCTCTTTGGTTCACCATTATTCACCGTCTCTCCGCTGTCTATCTCCATCGTTTCCACAAAACAAAATTAACTCTGATATCATCAAAATCAAACATCCTTAAAAGAGTAACTTGATCGAGATAAACCACTAAGAACAATTGCTCTAGAAAATCCCTAAGATCCTGTATATTAGTATTAGCATAAACAAGGAAAGAGATAAGACCACCTTTATTTCTCCTAAAAGAACTATTTCCTTGTTACAAACTAGGATAATGATTAATTGTACAACAAACTAAAGGTTTGTCGATTCATCTGATTTCACACAAAAACAACGGCGCGTGGACATAAACAATTTCAATGAGTCTCATAGTAGCAATATATACAATATTTCACATTCACACACTATAAATTGAAGACAAAAAGTTCGTTAAGAATCAAATAACCTCGACGGTGCAACGATGACAGTGACACAAACACGACCGAATCGGAAGTGAGACAGAGAAGGGATCTTTTCGCGGTGGTGGAAGAATGGTGGAGAGTTCTTCTCCAACGGTGGAAGGACGGCAAATGAGAGCGGTTTACTTTTGTGGTGGAGCGGAGATTTGCGAGAGAGAAAGGGAAGTAGTTTTGAATCCTGATAATGATTTTTATTTTAATTAAAATAAAAAAAATTAAGAAAAAAATTTATTAAATTTAAGGGATTAAATTGTAAAAAAAATGTACATGTAGAACAAATTTAGTCAATTTAATATATAATATATAGATATTGATATGGAGAAAAGGAACATATCTATTGATTAAAAGAATAACAAATACCAATACGCTCTTCTTTTTTAATAGTATCATAAAAATTGTCAAAATTATTTCATTTAAAAACAATTTTAATTTTTAGACAATTTTTATGGTACTCTTCAAAAAATATAGGTACTTTTAATTTTTTAACCAATAAATATGTTACTTTTCTGCACATCAACTATCTATATATTATTTATTAAGTTGACCAAAGTATTTGTACTTATGCATTTATCTTTTCAATTTAATTTTCTTAAATTTAATAAATTATTTTCTTGATTTTTTTATTTTAATTAAAATTAAAATTATTATCAACTTAAGTTCATAACTTTTTCCCTTCTTCTCGCGAAAAGGATATTCCATTAAAGAAAATCGTTCTCTTATGTCGTCCTTCCCGCCTTCCCGTGAGAAGAACTCTCTCCACCGTTATTCCTCATCATCGTCGTTTTCGTATATAAATTTTAATGAACTAACTACGGAGATAAAAAATGCAGTAGACGAGAGAGAATCGAAAATAACATTTAGTATATAGTTTAATAAATAAATAAATAAATAAAGATTAAATAAATTTCAGAGCTGCTATATACAGTTGAAAAGTCAAACAAACTCTATAACACTTGTCCATCGCAAGCATTAGCGACATAATTTTTCGCAGTGCGATTTCCACAAAGTTACATGTGGCAATTCATAATGTAAGGCTTTTACCTTTCCTTTTGGTAGAATTATTTTTCGCTTATACCCGTTAAACAAGCCATCAATTATGGGATTTTGGTATAAAAACTGATTTGGTTACCTTATACTTATAGTTATTTTCTCACGTCTTGATATCCTCGTATGTACCTGTTGAATTCTGGGGTTGTGCAATTTTGCGGATAATTCCTTGGGACAGTGTTTTCATTTTTGCTGTCATCCGCGACAACAATGGATACTTTCGTAAGTAAGTTGAAGGTTGGGCGGTTTTCAACCAAGAAAGAAGTTTCCATAAGAATTTTAGTAGATGTAGTGAGAAACAAAGTTTTATTTGTCCAAGCAGGTAAGGACTTTGTTGATGTGTTACTGAGTTTCTTAACTTTGCCATTAGGCACCATTGCAAGGCTTGTGCGTCAAAAATCAAACATTAACAATGTTAGCATTGGAAGCATAAGCTTGTTATATGAAAGCGTGTCAATTCTTGAGAGAGATAAATTCATCTCAGATTTGGATAAAGAACTGTTGGTTCTACCAATTAACTCAATGTTTCAATATTGTCGATATCTAAAACTGAACGTTGATGACACTGAAAAAATGAGGTTTTTTAGATGTGAGAACCTAGATTGCTGTCGTAAAATTTCCAGTAGTCGAAATTGCAATTGTATTAGCAAGAAGAGAGATAAGTTATGTCGCAGTGTTTTACCTCCTGATAAAGGTTTTGTTCCAGAAACTGCGACCTTTATTATTTCAGATGATTTGAATCTGAAGCCTGATGATTCTCGAAATACTATTTCTCTACCTAAGTATCTTGGATGTGAAGATGTAGATACTATCAAGATAGTAACTATCAATGTCACTCATAAGAAGGTATTTATCTATCTATTTATTTCTCTATATAGTTTATGTGATTTTCCCTGCTTTTAAATGTGAATAGAGATGAAAATGTAATTGGACTCAAAGTGTTTAGCGAGTTTCACTCAAGGAAAGATCATTCGGGATAACCCGAGTTCGAATCTTGGCTAGTTTTTACTATACTTTATTTACACAATTTGAGTTTAAAATTCATCAATGTAAAGATTTGCAGCATAAAAACCATGATTTACTAGTTAATTGTTCCTTGCTTATTTTTGTAGATACTAGATCTAGTGAAGTGCTCCATGTTGTCTACGACACCTTTAACAGACGTATTCTTGTCAAATAAACTGAATCTTCAGAATGCAAAACCCATCAGTTCATTGGATTTAGATGTTAGTAAATTTAGAGCAAAGCTTGTAAGGAAGACCATACAAGTAAAGGCAATGGTAAGAAAATCCAATAACAAAATATTGTATGCTTTGGGTGAAGAGGATTTTGCAGACTTGGTACTAAGTTTTTTGACATTCCCTTTGGGAGCAGTGGAGAATATGTTAAATGGTAACTCTGACATTGACGGCATAGATAACCTATACAAGAGCATGCATGATTTGGTTCCTAGTAGGTATTTGAGATCCAATGATTTATGGGATAAGTTAGATCAATCTAATTTTGGTAGAAAAATATTCACCAAGAGTCCATCAACTTACATGGTAACCGATGACTTAGTTGTCTCGCCCGGTTCTTCAGCCTCCGCCATTTCCTTCCTGACCGAACGTCAAATTCCTTTCTCGGATTTGGAGGAAAAAGTGATTAGCATTGGCAATAAAGAGGTAAAGAGTTTTGTTTAATTTCTTTTATTTTGACAAAATTCTTAGTGTATGTTTGATGTTACTGTATAGCAAACATACACTTAGATTATTATCAACATTAAGTTAATGTTCTTGTAAACAAAAAATAACAGCAAGTTAATGTTGTGTTTTTGTTATATTTATTTTTATTTGCAGGGTCTTAATCTTCTAAAAGCTTCTTTGATTTCATCATCTGCTCTGACCGATGGTCTTGGACCATTCATTTAAATTATTTAAATTAAAGATACTGAGAAGATCTTTTCAAAATAACACCTTTTATGATTTAAGACAATGAAATAAAGCAAAATCGTTGAGATTTTGATTGTTGATTATGAATTTTGCATATTTAATGTCAAGGATATTGCAATGTTTAGTACTTGTAGGATACCAAATAATTGGCTCATTTGTCATGTGCCAATGACACATTTTACTAGTTTTTTTTTTTTTTCAAGTTAGTTTGTCATGTGCCAATGACACGTTT
>JBBPBQ010020321.1:9245373-9260323 GCA_037974755.1 Cicer yamashitae | reverse complement strand
AATGACACGTTTTACTAGTCTTTTTTTTTTTTTCAAGTTAGTCAGTTTTGTATTAGTACTTAACTCTTTAATTAGTTTTTTTTAGTTAACTTGCAATTTCCATATTTAGTTAACCTTTGTTTGTCATTTCATAATCTACATTTATGAGGGAAAATGTGTACCATGAAGCTTTCATCTTTGCCCGCTCTCTTTTAACTTTGCTATTTTTGCTTAGAAGAAAAATTGGAATAGTTGTCTTTGACAGTAAATTCTTGTTTGTACATCTGCTTTAATTTTTTGTTTTCGTGAATGAATTATAATAGTTGTTTGTTTTGGATCATGCTAACAAGTTTAGAAAATCAAAAAGGAAATAAATAAAAAATCTTTGAATGGAAAATTCTACTTTTTACAATTTCAAAGTATAAAACATACAATTTTTAAGGTTTTATTACCATATTTAGACTATTAACAAGGGTCCACTTGTTAGCACTTCTCATTTATTTTTTGGGTTCGTAGAAAATAAGTTGTAATGGTTTAGACATCTGAAATCCTTATAAAAAACTAGTTATTGTATATTTGGATTCATAGGACAAAATCAAAGTTAACCACAATGATTTAGGCAAAAGTTATCGTTTGAAGCTTTAGGTGATTTTGTCAAAAAGAGTAAACTATCAAATTATGATCCTAAAATATGAGCATCTGACAATTTAAGTCTCCAAATTTAAATCACATCAGTCAAATTGAGACATAAGAATGATTGAAATTACAAAAACTGATTAGAATAAAGACGACGACCAACTTCAAATGAAACAAAAGCATCAACAGTAGCATACTTAACCTGATCCTCATTAAGCTTCTTATTATCCCACTTACTCATAGAAACCTTCTTCGGTTTCTGAACAGCTTTCCCAAGCACACGCTGCGACAACGTTTTAATACCAGTCTTCAACATCTCTCGATCATTCAACACGTTAGCAGCAAGGGTACGAAGGTCATCGAAATTCGCCACGTGGATTTTGTAATCATTTAGAAGCTTCTCGATATCATCTTCGATTCCAACGCCAACGAATTTGTTGTTAATATTGGATAGGAAGGTTGTGAGGGAGGTAGGGATGAAAGGGGAATGGATGATTTGGAAAACCAGGCAGCGGTTGTTGATGCAGAGTTGGAGGACGGCGGTGCGGTTGTTGCGGCCGCGTTGGAAGTTAGGGCGCCATTCGATGTCGAGGCCGATGAGGAGGGGGAAGGTGTTGTGCAGGCGGTGAGTTTCGAGGAACCAGGCGTCGACGAGGGAAGGGGAGGAGGTTAGGAGGGTTTTGATTGTGAGGTTTGAATCGAAGATGATGTCTTAGATATTGTGGGTGTTGGAAGGGATGTTGCGGTCAATGATGGTGATGTCGAAGGGTGTTGGTGTAGGATTGGTGGTGGGCGTGGAGTTACGGTCTGTTAGGGAAATTGACATTATGAATTTGAGTTTAGTGGTGAAGAAAGAAGAGTGTGTGTGAGAGAGAGCCGAGGCCCGAGAGGTAGAGATTAGAGAATGGATTTTCAAGTTTGACCACGGTTTTTTTTCCAAATTAGTCTCGTCGAATTCTCCGGATATATTTTATCAAAAATTTGTTTTATATATGGATATATTATATCTCTAATTAAATATATTATAAATAGAAATATAAAAACTAAATTTTTAATTTATTTATTTAGTTCTATTTTCATCTCTTAATTGTATTCTTGTTAATTAAATTGATTATTTCAGTTAATTTCTATTAAAGAATGTTAAGTTTTGTCATTTTATCTATCTTCAAACTCATATTTTTTTCATTTAATTCAATCTAAAAATCCAGAAAATTCATCAAAATTATGATATTCAAACTCATTAACTATCAAATTCATAACTTTCATATTCAAATTCATAATATTTAAAACTTAAACAAATGAAAAATCATTAAATTCATGTTGGAACCAAGTTGGTTTTATACTTAGAATTTTGAAAATAACAAAAGTATTTTATGAGAACAAAATATTTGACTTCATATAGTATGAAAGAAGATTGGTGTTTTTGAAGAAAATCTAAAATAAGATTTGATTCAGATTTATAATTGAAGAAAATCTAAATTTATAATTGAAGAAAATCTAAAATAAGATTTGATTCTGATTTATGATTAAAGAAAATCTTTGACCAAGTTGAAAAGTAGATATAGTCAAAATTTGATCAAGATTTATCTACAACAAAATATGAACAGTATCAATGTGAAGAATTTACAAAATCAATCTGAACTAACTCTGAACAGAATCAATCTGAAGAATTTACAAACTCAATCTGAACCAAATACGAACATAATCAATCAAGGTTAAAGAAGAAGAAGACCATCGAAAATCATAAAAGAGTAGAAGAACTCATAAGCTCAAAATTTCAAATTCATCTTAGATTTCAAAGAGAGAAACACTTGTTCAAGTTAGAAATATTTTCTAAGTCTTTTTTCTTAAAGTGTGAGAATTATTATTATTATCAACTTTGTTAGAAGCAAAAACTTAAAGTTCTAATCTTTTGTATCCAACTTGATAGTGATTTAGTTCTTTCTTCAATCTGGAGTTGTCAAGTTGTTAGGAATACACTTGGCTTGTAGGATCAAGGTGGTTAGTTCCTCAAAAGTCTGGGGTTGTCAGGTTGTTTTGGAAGATTGGTTTGAAGGGTCAGGTGCTTTGTAATTCAAGGTATTTGAATTAGAGGATTAAAGCATTCTGAATGAGGGAACTGGATGTAGCCAAGTTAGTGGTGAACCATAATAAATCTATGTGCCAATTATTTATGCTTTCATTATTTGCTGCCTTTGAATCCGATTGCTTCTTATCTAAGTAATTCATAAAAACCAACCAACTTTCAACAAATTAGCAAGAAGTTATCAACTTTTGTCAAACACAATTCAACTCTCGTTCTCGTGTTTGCACGTTCAATTCATTCATCTTCTTTAGAATTGTCATGTGAATCCAAAAATCTATTCTTTCATTTTCTTCAAAGAATTTTTTTTAAAATAAAAATTAATAAATTAATCATCTTCATCACCTACATCATCATCTTTATCATCCAAACCTAGAAATCTATCACCCCTTTTAATTCAAAAATTCAGAAAAATCCATCAAACCCATGTGAAGTAGCAATGTCAAGTTACAAGGAAGGGGGTTTGAAGTAACAACTCAATAATGATCTTGGTTATGAAAACAGAAACGGAGAACGTTCTTGGTTCTAGAAACAGTAAACGGAGAATGTTCTTGATTAGTTAAAAATACAGTTTTTAGTTTTCTATTTAACTTGATAATAAAAATAACTGAATGTAAATAGAGATAAGGAAGAGATATCACACAATGATATATCTTGGTTCACCCAACTCGGGCTACGTCCAGTCCTCACAACTGTGAGATTTTCACTAAGTGTTCAAAAACGGAGAACAATCTTTTGTTTACACAGTTAAAGATCAACCTTGATCTGTAACTCCAATTCTTTTCCACCCAGAAAGGATTCAATCAAGTCACCTAACAATTCTGATAGGATTTTAGAATTTACTCTTTTAATCACACTCAAACTATAAATAATCCTTATAGTTATGAGTTTACACAATAATGATTTAAAAGATTTGGTTGAATATGATTATGCTCAACTCTTGTTTAAGAATAGATTCAGGAAAAAAAAGAAATCAATATAATAATCTGGACGTGTATGGGAGTTTAAGACTGATTCTTTTTGTGAATGAGATGCCTTCAAGAATGCAAGTGAATATGATTTGATGAGAATACTTGGCACTTGAAGTTCTGAATGTTGCTGAGTATTTGTCTTCCTTTTATAGACGATTTGAGCATTTAATTATGGTCAGAAAGAGCTGTTGGTAGTGCTCTGTTACTTTTGACCAAAACAATATAAGTGAATAAAAATAATCCATTCATGTGAACAATTTTGGGCTTTATTGAACTGGACTGTTTTATTCAAATTTGATCAGAGATCCTGTGCGTTTTATGATCCCTTAAGCTTCGAAAATATTCGTTGATAATTGGGCTTTGATCTGGATACTTGATTTAATCCAAAACTGTTTGGAAAGAAGTAAACAGCTTCTGTAGAACTGAGAGGTCTGTTTCTGCAGAAACGAAGATTGTTCTATTAGAAACGGAGAATAATGATCAGAAATGGAGATTGAAGATCAATCAGGTTTGATAGTCTTCTGGACAGTCTGGGGACCGATAATCAATCTTGAAGTTCAGTTTTGTTTCAACTTTCTTGACAGTTCCAGACTGGAGAAAGTTGCAATCCATTTTTACTTGCTTTGATTCATGATGTTTTTTCTCACTGATTCGGAAGTCTCTTTAAACAAGAACAATTCCTACTTGTTCCTTGCCATGTACTGATGAACTTAGTATAAAGAATTAAGGCATAAGCTTTGTTAAAATAGTGGAGAATGATTGGTGAAGAGGCTGCGATAATCAATCTTGATTCTGCAGAACATTATCTGTTTTGTACAGCTTATGGTCAAGAATGTTCTGTTTAGTTTTTTTTTATTATCTAATTTCTTTGCTTTGCTTGGTTCCTATCTTTAATAAAAACACTCAAGAGCACAGATTAAATTAACATAACATTTAGAATCATAATTAATATTCTTAATTAACCTTTGTTTATTTTCATCAAAACTTAATTTGAGAGTTTTTCTTAACAATCTCCCCCTTTTTGATGATGACAAACATGTTAATTTAGATTTTAATTTTGATTCTAATTTTAATTTTGAAGAGCGTAGAAGCTCCCCCTCAATTGGTGCAATAGATGCTTTTATTACAGTGAAATAGATAATGCAATCGGATTTTCAGCATAATGAATATTTCATTGATTTTCAAAATAATACAATCGCAAAGTACAAAATAGCAGATCTTGATTACAAAAAGGACTTCTTAATTATCAGAATATAAAAACTAAAATTATTTCTCCCCCTTTGTCATAGAAAAAGGAAAGATAAAAAGATTCCTGTTTAGCTAAAGAAGGAGAAGATCCTTCTGAAGATGCAGACTTGGAAGGATCAGGAATCGGTTCTAGAGCAGGAGCAGGCTGAACATGAGGAGGAGGCACACCGAGCTTGGGGGCAAGTGTTTCTATGAGCCAAGACCGCAGCATGGAAGACTCTAAATCTTGTTGAGTCTGTCGGGCTAGAAGGAGTTGCAGGGTTGCCATCAGTTCCGAGTTTGTGGGTTCCTTTGGAGGAGTCATGATTGGAGGAGGGATAGGACCAGCACTGCTTGGAGGAGCAGAGATGGTAGGTAGAGAGGCAGGTAGAGGTTAAGGGTTAGGTTGGGATGAGGAATTTTGGTTAATGGAAGGACCGGGAGTAGCTGGAAAAGTCAAAAATTGACTGATTCCAAATATGGATGAAGTGGTTATCTGGGGGGAAATATAGGCAGGCGACATGGCTGACACATTTTGATGGGGGAGTAGTGTGGTCATGGGATCAGGTGGAGAATGGAAGTATTGGGAGAATGATATCAAGTCAGTGGAGGATAAGGTGGATGGTTGTGAAAAAACGGAGAAAGTTGGAAATTCTGGAGGAAGGTCTGGAGAACGTTCTCGGTTTACAGGAGAACATTCTTGAACATTCTCAACTGCCCTATTTGGAGATGGGGAGGTTGAGGTTGGGTCTGGGGCTGCAGCTCTTCTTCTTGCAGAGCATTTTCTTTTGAGAGGGGATGGAAAAGAAGATGAAATGCGGGCAGACCTTCTAGTTGTTGGAGGGATAGGCTGACATGATGGTGTGGGAGAAGGTTGTTTTGTGATGGTTATCTTCATATGAGCAATGTTTTTTGTGGAGAATTTGGATAGTTTCAGGAGGTATTTTTCATTGGAGAGAGAGATCTTAAAATAGTTAAAAACTTTGGTTAAGATCATACCGTAAGGAACGGTATTTTTCTTGTAGTCTTCAGTTGCAGCAGCAATCATATGATGAAGGATGAGATGTGGAAGATTGAGGCGTTGACAGTTGATGAGATGATAGATGATCAGCGCGTCGTTATCAGAGACATACTAATGGCTTCCACAGTGGGGAAAAAGAGTATGTTGACTCATACTATTAAAGATCTTAGGGAGAGGTTTGAGGTATGTGGAGAGGTACCAAGTGGAGTTTTCTTGAAATAGCTCAGAGAGAACATCGGTTTGTTTTAGGTTGAGAGCTGCATACCATGTGTTCCCAAAAATAGCAGGACCTTGAGTAGGAAGATCCAAGATTGATGCTAGAATATTAGAAGTCATCCTTATCTCGATTCCCTTAATGGTGGAAATTAGAAGAGATTTATCAGGGAATGTTTGGGCCTGATTGTAGAAAGCCCTGACAACATCTGGATAGTAGTGCTCAGATGTTTGCAGAAAGACAGTCCATCCTAAAGCATCAGTAAATGTTGGACAACATTGCCATCTACTACGAGGTTGTCAAAGACAAAGACTTGTCCAATGCCAATGGGTCACTGAGCCCATTTTGCTTTAAACAGTTTGGCGGCTGTGGGAGGGATTAGAGGAGTGGATTGAGTTTTGGCTTTCTTGGAAGGTGGAGAAAGTTGTGCAGGGGAATCAGAGTGTGATGATGAATCAAAGGTGGGAGAGGAAGGGCGTTCAGGTGAAAGAGGTCATTTGGTGGGTTGTGAAGAAGGGGAAGTATGAGAACGAGAACGTTCTTTTGCAGGGGAATGTTCTTGAGTGGGAGAGGGAGACTTCTGAGGGATAGGAGAACGTTCTTGGAGAGGAGATCGTTTGGGAGAAGGTGAAGGGTTTTTTGAGGAACAGGAGATGTGGGAAGGACAGAAAAACGTTCGTTGATAGGAGAGCGTTCTTGATGTTGGGTGGGTGAAGGTTCACTGGGGGGGGAACGTTCTTGAGAGGAAGATGGAGCTTGTCTGAATTTCTGTTTAGGGGCAGTGGTTTTGAATCTCTGGGGAATTTTTAACTTTTTCCGTGCCAGAAATTGAGAGATTGTAATGGTGGTTTTTGTTTTAAAGGGACGAGTTGTGGGATGGCAGTGTTTGGGAGAAGAGAAAAGTTCATTAATCAATCTCCGTTTTTGATTTAGAGGAGTTGATTGAGAAGGTTTAGACGAGAATGGAGATTTTGATGGAGTGACAGGTTTTGTTAGGGTTATGTGAGGAGGGGTATCAGATGATTCATCTGAATCAGAGTCTGAAATGATAAAGTAAGCAGGTTTAGTGATTGGGGTTCTTGAAGTCCCAATTCTTGCCAAGACTTTCGTTGAACGTCTTTTTGGTGCTGGGGGATTGACAAATTTCTTTGGTGGTGATGGATTTATGAAGGGTTTGCGCAAGTGAGGGGGAACTTAAGCAATGTTAGTATGAGGGCAAGAGTAAAGAGAGGGAAGAACAGTAGACAAAGGTTTAGGAATAGAGGAGTTAGGGTTTGTTTCAGAAGAGGATGAGAGATAGTTTGATAAGGAGGTGTCAGACGAGTGTTTTGGAGGAGTTGGTCTAGGTGGTGGAGATGGTGAACGAGTGAAGGATGTTGACGGTGAAGATGATGATGATGGTGTATCTGTGCATGCATTTTTGCGCGCAGATTATTTGGTTCGAGCCATTGTTTTTGGAGGATAATGGTTGAGGAATATGAAGATGTTTTTGAAACTGAAAGGTTTGATAACTACAACACGTTTTTGCTGTTTTTTAAGAAAAAGAGCAATGATGATTTAAACCTAGGGAAGTGAAAGACGTTTGGGGGCGGGAAACGAAGTGACCGCTTGTCAGAGTGACATTTGAAAATAAGGGGACACATGTATTAAATGCCAGGACATGCCTTTTCTGCGCAAGAGGAGAGTGATGACTCAGGGGAGAATGTTAGTTTGAAAAACGTAGAAAGATGTCTGGAAAAACGAAGATTGATAAACGTTCTCCGTTTTCTGCAGAAGCAGTTTTAACGCGAATTTTCAGGATTTTTCGTGATTTTCAGTTTTTCATTTGATTGAATTGAAACTTTCCTCAACTAGAGGCTTTGTAAAAATGTCAGCAAGTTGATTTTGAGTATCAACAAAGATTAATTCAATATCTTTCTTGTTAACATGATCACGAATAAAATGATGTTTTATTTCAATGTGTTTTGAACGAGAATACTGAATGGGATTTTTTGATAAATTGATTGCACTAGTAATATCACAATAAATTGGAATGCTTGAGTAACTTACAGAGAAGTCTTCAAGTTGATTTTTTATTCAAAGAACTTGTGAACAACAGTTTGCGGCTGATACGTATTCAGCTTCATGGGTTGATAAGGCTATAGTATTTTGTTACTGCAAGACCAGTTTATCAAAGCATCACCCAAAAACTGACATACTCCACTGGTGCTTTTTCTTTCAGTTTTATCTCCAGCATAATCAGCGTCGCAATATGCTACAAGATCAAAATGAGAACCTTTTCTATATCAAAGGCCAAGATCAGTAGTTCCAACAAGATATCTAAAAAATCGTTTCACAGCGGTTAAATGAGATTCTTTTAGCGCATATTGAAATCTAACACATAATCCTACTACGAATACAATATCTGGCCTGCTAGCAATTAAATATAGCAATGAACCAATCATTCCTCTATATTCTTTTTCAGAAACTGATTTTCCATGTTCATCTTTGTCTAATGAAGAGGATGGATGCATAGGAGTAGACATGATTTTTGCTTCATTCATTTTGTACTTGGTTAACAAATCTTTAATGTATTTTTCTTGACAAATAAAAATACCATTTCCATGTTGTTTAATTTGTAACCCAAGAAAATATCTTAACTCTCCCATCATGCTCATTTCAAATTCACTTTGCATGAGTTTTGAAAAGCCATCGCACATCTTTTCATTAGTTGATCCAAAGATAATATCGTCGACATACACTTGTACAATGAGTAAATCATTTTTATCAATTTTCTTAAATAGTGTAGCGTTGATTTTTCCTCTGGAAAATCCATTTTTGATTAAGAAAGAACTCAACCTTTCATACCAAGCTCTTGGTGCTTGTTTTAAACCATATAGAGCTTTGGTAAGTTTGAAAACATGATTTGGTTTTGATTGATCTTCAAAACCGGGAAGTTGTTTTACATAAACTTGTTCATTTAAAAAGCTGTTTAAAAATGCACTTTTAACATCCATTTGAAATAACTTAACAAGTTTATGAGATGCATATGCAAGAAGTATACGAATAGCTTCTAACCTTGCAACGGGAGCAAAGGTTGCGTCGTAGTCTATACCTTCTTGTTGGTTATATCCTTGAGCAACCAATCTTGCTTTGTTCCTTACTACCTTACCTTCTTCATCTAACTTGTTCTGAAGACCCAGCGTGTACCAATGATTGTTTGATCTTGAGGATTTGGTACCAAGGTCCAGACTTCATTTTTATCAAACTGCAGCAGTTCTTCCTTCATGGCTTCAATCCAAGATTGATCAACTATGGCTTCTTTAATTGATTTTGGTTCGACTTGAGAAATCATTGCCATGTTGTTTTCATCATTCTTGAATGATTTTCTGGTTCTAATTCCATCAGTTGTATCCCCAATGATTTGGGTTTGAAGATGATCCCCTATCGTTCTTCAGCTTTTAGGTGGAGAATGATACGAAGATTGTTTATCAATCTCTGTTTCCTACATATCAGTTTTCTGTTGTATGTCTGACAGTTCTTCTTCCTCATTTGTTTTTTCCAATGCTAAATCATCAAACTCATCAAATAGAATATGCATGTTGATTTCTACCACTTTAGTTCTTAGATTAAATACTCTATAACCTTTAGAGTCGTGTGAATAACCCAAAAAAATAGCTTTGTCTGATTTTGCATCAAATTTTCCAAGAACATCTTTGTTATTTAGAATGTAACAGTAACAGCCAAAAATGTGAAAATATGAAATGTTTGGTTTTCTGTTTTTCCAGATTTCATATGGAGTTTTGTTTTTGATTTTTCTTATGGATACACGGTTTAGCATATAACATGATGTATTGACAACTTCAGCCCAAAAATATTTTTCAACGTTAGACTCTTCCAAGATTGTTACCATTTCTTGTAAGGTTCTATTTTTTCTTTCAACAACTCTGTTTTGTTGAGGAGTCCTTGCACAAGACAAATTGTGAGAAATGCCAAGTTCTTCAAGAAAGCTTTTAAAAGAGACATTTATGAATTCTCCTCCATGATCACTTCTTATAAAAATGATGCTGGATTTTTTTCATTTTGTACTATTTTACAAAAGATTTTAAAAGCATCATCTTTTTGTTTTAAAAATAGTACCCAAGTGTATCGTGGGAAATCATCAACAATAATAAAGCCATACTTCATTCCTCCTAAACTTGTTGTTTTAACATGACCAAACAAATCTATGTGAAGCAATTCAAGAATTATGTTTGTGGAAATGAATTCTTTTGAGTGAAAACTGCTTTTGACTTGTTTTCCCTAAACACATGCTTCACATATTTTATCTTTTCAAAATTCAGTTTTGGTAATCCTCTAACGAGTTCTAATTTTGAAATTTTTGAAATGGTTTTCATGCTGACATGCCCTGCCCTTTTATGCCAAATCCATTTATCTTTATCGATAGACATGAAGCAGGATTCATCAGGCAGTTCTTCAAGATATAAAACATAAAGATTTTTCTTTCAGGTTCCAGAAAACAATACTTCTCCAGATTTTGTTTTTATGATTTCACATAGGTTGGGTTTGAAAATAAATTCAAAGCCATTGTCACATAGTTGACTTATGCTTAAGAGATTATGTTTCAGACCTTCAACATACTAAACATCAGTTATTTGAGCAGAGTTTTTCTTACCAATTGTTCCTTTACCTTTGATTCGAGCTTGATTATCATTTCTAAAAGTGACTGATCCTCCATCTTTCTAGATGAAGGACATGAAGCAGTTTTTATCACCTGTCATATGTCTTGAACAACCACTGTCCAAGAACCATGACTTTTTCTTGACACCTTGAAATCCAACCTACATTTTTTGTTTCATTAACTTTTGGTACCCTTTTTGTCTTGGGTCCTTGTGGATTAGTTCTAGATTTTGATTCTCTCTTAATATGACATGTTGATTCAGAGTGTCCAATCTTAGAACAGGAGGAACATTTGATCACTTGATTTTGAAATAATTTCAAAGATTGTTTTTTAACGAGTTTTGACAAATTTCCATAACATTCTACTTTTTCTGCTTTAGCTGGAGAACGTTCTCCTTTTTTCTGAAAAGAATTTTTTTTTGTTCCAAACTGTTCTCCCTTCTGTTTGTTCTTGATTTTCTCATCTCTTTTCTTAAAATAACATGCAAATTCAAGATGTCCAATTTTGTTGCAGTATGAACATTTGATCTTGCATTTACTTTCTTTTCTTTCTAGAATGAAAAAGTTTTCATACATTTTGGTTTTCTGAGTTTGATTAAAACCAAGACCCACTTTATCAAATATTCCTACTTGAGATCCCATGATATTTTGAAATGTTTCAGTAGCTTTAATGAAATTTGAAAGATAATTTTTCAACAGTTCAACTTCAGCTTTAAGGAGAACGTTCTCCTTTTGAAGGGCAGAATGTTCTTGACTTTCTTGTTTTTTAGTGTGACAGTCTTTGATATGAGATTCTTTTAGATTTTGAATGATTTCTTTCAGCTTATCATTCAGAGCCTGAGTTTTCTCTTTCTCTTCTTTTTCTTTATAAAATTTTTCTTTTAATGAACTACACTTTTGAATGAGTAAGTTTGAATCATGTAGTAAGTTGTCAAATTCTTTCTCCATTTGTTCACACAAAAGACAGGGTTCATAATTTGTTACCTCATTTTTTTTCAATGTTTGCCATTAAGCATATGTTGGCTTCTTCATCTTCTTCTTCATCAGATTCGTCTGAGTTATCCCATGTGGCCATCATTGATTTCTTTTTGAAAGGAAATCTATTTGGTGTTCTTTTGTTTAAGGGACACTCATATTTGTAATGCCCCAGCTTATTACATCAAAAACATGTGATTTGACTCTTGTCTATTTCTGTTTTGGGATTTTCTCTTTTGTTTGGAAATCTTTTCTTGATCTAGTCTCTTGTTCTCATCATTCTTTGAATTCTTCTAGTGAGAAGAGCAATTTTTTCATCAACATCTTCTTGTCCAGCTTCTTCTGTTTCTTCTTCTATTTGGACTGGTATGCTTTCTTGAGATGCTTTTAAGGCTATTGCTTTTCCTTTCTTGACAGGTTTATCTTCTTGTAGCAATACCTCATGTGCTCTTAAGGTTCCAATTAGTTCTTCTAATGCAAGCACTTCAAGATTTTTGGCTTGGCTTATAGCTGTCACCATTGGTCTCCATATGACTGGAAGACATCTCATGATCTTTCTTACTCTGCCTTGTACTGAGTAAGCCTTTCCCAAGGACCGCATTTCATTTACTATAATTGTGAACCTTGAATACATTTCATCAATGGTTTCTCCTTCATTCATTTCGAACAACTCAAATTTTCTTATGCCGATGTCTATTCTTATTTCTTTGACATGATTTGTTCCTTCATGATGAATTTGCAATGTATCCCAGATTTCTTTAGCAGTTGTGCATTCATCAACTCTTTCATTTTCTTCCCTGCTCAAAGCACACGATAAGAATAATTGAGCTTTAGAGTTTAGGAGTACCTTAGTTTTGTCTTCAGATGTCCAGTCGATTTCTTTCTTCTCAACAGAGTTTGAATCATTTTGATCAACTCTTGGTATGAAATCTCCATCTGTAATGATGTGCCACATTCCCGTGTCTTGAGATTTTAGGAACAACTACATCTTGTTTTTCCAGAAGTAGTAATCAGTTCCATCAAAATATGGTGGCCTGTTTGAAGATCCTCCTTCAATAATGTATTTTGCTTTTGACATTTTTCCTTCTAGATCTTTTTCTCTAGCACTTGGTTAAAGTGTTTCTTTAGAGACCTTGCTCTGATGCCAATTGAAGTAGCAATGTCAAGTTACAAGGAAGGGGGTTTGAATTGTAATCTTGCCTAATTAAAATTTCTTGTTAAAAACTTTAAGAAAAACAACTCAAGAATGATCTTGGTTATGAAAACAGAAACGGAGAACGTTCTTGGTTCTGGAAACAGAAAACGGAGAACGTTCTTGATTAGCTAAAAACATAGTTTTTAGTTTCTCTATTTAATTTGATAATTAAAATAACTGAATGTAAATAGAGATAAGGAACAAATACCACACAATGATATATCCTGGTTCACCCAACTCGGGCTACGTCCAGTCCTCACAACTGTGAGATTTTCACTAAGTGTTCAAAAACGGAAAACAATCTTTTGTTTACACAGTTAAAGATCAACCTTGATCTGTAACTCCAATTCCTTTCCACCCAAAAAGGATTCAATCAAGTCACCTAACATTTCTGACAGGATTTTACAATTTACTCTTTTAATCACACTCAAACTATAAACAATCCTTATAGTTATGAGTTTACACGATAATGATTTAAAAGATTTGGTTGAATATGATTATGCTTAACTCTTGTTTGAGAATAGATTCAGGATAAAAAGAACTCAGTATAATAAGTTGGAAGTGTATGGGAGTTTAAGACTGATTCTTTTTGTGAATGAGATGCCTTCAAGAATGCAAGTGAATATGATTTGATGAGAATACTTGGCACTTGAAGTTCTGAATGTTGCTGAGTATTTCCCTTCCTTTTATAGACGATTTGAGCATTTAATTATGGTCAGAAAGAGCTGTTGGTAGTGCTCTGTTACTTTTGACCAAAACAATATAAGTGAATAAAAATAATCCATTCATGTGAACAGTTTTGGGCTTTGCTG
Source organism: Cicer yamashitae (assembly GCA_037974755.1). Lineage (NCBI taxonomy): Eukaryota > Viridiplantae > Streptophyta > Magnoliopsida > Fabales > Fabaceae > Cicer > Cicer yamashitae. The sequence continues at coordinate 9,246,551 of JBBPBQ010020321.1, read as the reverse complement.
AACTGGACTGTTTTATTCAAATTTGATCAGATTTCCTGTGCGTTTTATGATCCCTTAAGCTTCGAAAATATTCGTTGATAATTGGGCTTTGATCTGGATACTTGATTTAATCCAAAACTGTTTGGAAAGTAGTAAACAACTTCTGCAGAATTGAGAGGTCTGTTTCTGCAGAAACGGAGATTGTTCTATCAGAAACGGAGAATGATGATCAGAAATGGAGATTGATGATCAATCTGGTTTGATAGTCTTCTGGGCAGTCTGAGGACTGATAATAAATCTTGAAGTTCAGTTTTGTTTCAACTTTCTTGACAGTTCCAGACTGGAGAAAGTTGCAATCCGTTTTGACTTGCTTTGATTCATGATGTTTTATCTCAGTGGTTCAGAAGTCTCTTTAAACAAGAATGATTCCTACTTGTTCTTTGCCATGTACTGATGAACTTAGTATAAAGAATTAAGGCATAAGCTTTGTTAAAATAATGGAGAATGATTAGCGAAGAGGCTACGATAATCAATCTTGATTCTGTAGAACATTCTCGGTTTTGTATAGCTTAAGGTCAAGAATGTTCTGTTTAGTTTTTTTTTTTATCTAATTTCTTTGCTTTGTTTGGTTCCTATCTTTAATAAAAACACTCAAGAGCACAAATTAAATTAACATAACATTTAGAATCATAATTAACATTCTTAATTAACCTTTGTTTATTTTCATCAAAACTTAATTTGAGAGTTTGTCTTAACACCATGATCTTGAACTCAACCTCAAATTCAGAGAAAACACATCAAACTCAATCATTTCAAACCCAAAACGACCATAGATGATGGCATTAAATCAATCTTGGGCATGACATCTGAAATTTGTGAAGAATACCAAGTCTTCTTATTTAGAATCTCTTGTGAATTAACCAAAAAAAAAAAAAATCATTTTTATGAGTTTGAAATGATATAAATTTGACTTTGAATAATGGATTTGAAACGTTATATTTGAAGGTCATAAGTTTGATGAATTTTCTCGGTTTTGAGATTGAAAATTATAAGAGATTTATGGGTTTCCAGGTTTATGGATTTGAAGATGAGTGAGATGAAGAAGATGACAAAAGTTAACGTTTTTTTGCATAAATGACCAAATCGAAAAAAAAAAAAAATGATAAAGAACTGAAGTATTATTTGAAATTAAATTAAGA
>JBBPBQ010020321.1:9125076-9235899 GCA_037974755.1 Cicer yamashitae | reverse complement strand
TCTGATTTTTTTTCATCTTTGTTATAAATCTGATTAGAGTTAAGATTTTTTTTTCATCTTTGTTATAAATCTGATTTTTCATCGTAGGATTTTGATTTTGATTTTTTTTTTCAACTATGGTTTAGGATTGTTGTTAAACAATTTATATTTATTTACTTTTTTATCTACTGATTTTTTTTATATGACTAACTAATTAAAACTGTTTTTTTTGCTTCATTATCTCTACGATTCTACCTGTTGATTTGGACCAACTTATCTCTACATTTTTTCAGATTTGAGAGGTAACATATATTATTAAATTTATTTATTTATTTTAGTTGTTAGATTTGTTGATACTATTTCATATAACTAATTTATTTTTATATTTTTTTTGTTTTATTTTCTCTGTTTATTGGTTTTCATATCTTGAATATTCTTTTATTTTTTTCTTTGATTTTTTGCATACTCTAGAGTTTGAATATTCTGATTTTTGAATTCAAACTCTAATTTCCAACTCTAATAAATATTCATATCTAGAAAACTTTAATATGCATATTCTGATATTTGAATATTCTGATATGAATTCAAACTCTGATGTCTAGATATGAATATTTATTAGATATCAATATTCTGATTTTTTCCCAGAATACTTTCAAGAGTTTGATTTTTTGCATCTAATTTCCCATAATAAATATTCATATCTAGAAAACAATAATATGCATATTCTGATATTTGAATATTCTGATATGAATTCAAACTCTGATGTCTATATATGAATATTTATTAGATATGAATATTCTGATTTTTTCCCAGAATACTTTCAAGAGTTTGATTTTTTGATTTTTTGCATCTAATTTCCCATAATAAATATTCATATCTAGAAAACAATAATATGCATATTCTGATATTTGAATATTCTGATATGAATTCAAACTCTGATGTCTATATATGAATATTTATTAGATATGAATATTCTGATTTTTTCCCAGAATACTTTCTAGAGTTTGATTTTTTGATTTTTTTTTGCATATTATGAAAAAAAACATACTTTTACTAATTTCCAACCACTTTTATTGATGTTCTTGGCTTGCGGCTGGAAAAGATGGATCAACGAGCCAGTACCAGTAGCAAGCAAGGGGTGAATGTAGAGCATGAGCAGTGTAAGTTTGTGCTTCTATTTTTTTCTTCTCCAGTTTGATGCTTATATTTATTCTATTTCATGTTTACTATCTTTCAAATGTGTACTATCTTTTTATGCCTATAAATGAATGTTATCTTTTTAACTTGTATTTTTCTTTTTAAGATGTGTTTAATTAATGTGTTTAAAGTTTCTGGTTCTTTTTATGTGTTTAATATGTGTTTTTTTTTTTACCAAATGTAATTAGTGCTTCAGTTTTTTTTTAATGCGTGTTTCTCTCCCCAATTCAAAAAATAGAATTATTATGCTTATGATACATCACATAAAAAAAAAGAACAAATAAAGTAGGGCTCGAAAAAACCTTTCTTTATCTCTGATTTGATATTGATTTGATATATCTTATCTGTCTTTTTTTTCTATTTGATTTCGATTCAAAATTATTTATATTATAAAGAAATTTATATATTAATATTATAAATAAATATATAAATATAGAATTATTTATTTTCTTTTTTAGTTTGTTTTTTTTATACAATTAGAGCCCAGCTAGATACTGGCATGACTCTTTTTTCCACGAATCCTAGATAACAATGATTTATTTGAGTGTATTTTATTTGAAAAAAACTTGTAATTAATTTGACCACGAATTCTAGTGAAGTGGAAGTACAATCTGCCGCATGTAAATACTGCCACAAAATATACTTGTGTGACTCTCGAACTCATGGCACCTCTAACCTCAACTACCACCTTACTAGATGTGCCAAAAAACCTTTGGTTGTATCTGATGACCCCACCCAAACTATTCTTACATTTCCTAATGTAGAAGGATCTGGTTTGGTTTCAACAAGTAGTAAATTTAACCTTCAAGCTTGTCGTAGGGCATTGTCTATTTTTGTGATTTTGGATGAACAACCATTCAAAGCTGTGGAAGGTGAAAGATTTAAATATATGTTGAGAACATTGCTGCCACAATTTACAATACCGTCTAAACGAACTGTAGCTAGGGATACATTTAAGTTGTTTATGAAGGAAAAAGCAAGGTTGAAAGCTTTTTTTAAGTCTGATTGCAATAGGGTAGCTCTTACTACAGATTGTTGGACTTCAATCCAAAACCTTAACTACTTGACCCTTACGGCACACTTTGTTGATAATGATTGGAATTATCAAAAAAGGATTATTAGTTTCACAGTAATCCCAAATCATAGGGGTGACACAGTTGGTAAGAAGATTGAAGAGGTTTTAAAGGATTGGGGGATTCAGAATGTGTCAACTATAACCGTTGATAATGCATCATCCAATGATGTAGCTGTTGCTTTTTTCAAAAAAAAGATAAATAATATGGATGGTTTGATGGGGGATGGGGAACACTTCCACATGAGGTGTGCTGTTCATATTCTGAATTTAGTTGTAACAGATGGCTTGAAAGAAAAAAATTTGGCAATCTCTAGCATTAGAAATGCTGTTAGATTTGTAAAATCTTCACCTCATAGAGCTGCCAAGTTTAGGGAGTGTGTTCAATTAGCTGGAATATCTTGTAAAAAATTGTTGTCTCTTGATGTTTCAACTCGTTGGAATTCAACCTACTTGATGCTTGAGGCTGCGGAGAAGTTTCAAGTAGCTTTTGGGAAGCTTGAGGTTGAGGAGTCAAGTTATAAGGATTTCTTTGGAGAAGCTGGTCCCCCAACTAGTTCTGATTGGGATACAGCTAGGGCGTTTGCAACTTTTTTGAAGTTATTTTATGAGGCAACTAGAGTGTTTTCCTCCTCACAACATGAGAGTATACATGCAGCTTTTCACCAATTGTCTGCAATCTACTGTGAGCTGCAAAATGCCTCTTTGAATTTGAACACCATTTTTGCAAGTGTGGCTGAGGATATGTTAGCAAAATATGATAAGTATTGGGGTAGTATTACAAACATTAATAAGTTGCTATATTTTGGGGTAATTTTTGATCCACGGTATAAGTTGAAATATGTTGAGTGGTGCTTTCAAGAGATGTATGCAACTAAATCAGCGGTGGCTATTGAATTGATCACATTAATTAAAGAAGATCTAACTAAAATGTACAAATGGTATAAAAAAGTCCATGACAAAAAAAATAATTCACCACAACCAACTCCCATGGCTGTTGACAGTGCTTCCCATGATGAAACCGCTGTTGCTGCTGCCCATAATTCACATATGGCTAGAGCACAAGCTTTTGAAGACCATTTGAAAGAGAAAGACTCTATTGACCAACAAAATGAGCTTGAGGGATATTATTCTAGTAAGTGTGTGAAGATGAGTGAAAAGTTTGATATTCTTGCTTGGTGGAAATGTAATGCAACTCAGTATCCAATCTTATCTCTTATAGACAAATATATTTTGGCCATACCAGTGTCTACAGTTGCTTCTGAAAGTGCTTTTAGTACAGGTGGGAGAGTCATTGAGACCTTTAGAAGCTCTCTAAAGCCAGAAATGGATGAAGCATTAATTTGCACTCAGAATTGGCTAAAACCTTCACTCACTTGTTTCAAAGACTTAAATCTTAGTGAAGATGTTGATCTTTCTGAAGAAATTATTAAAGGTAAAATTATTTATATATCTTTTAACTGTTTGAACTTCCTAATATATTTATATGTTCATAATATAATCTAATGTTTATTATTTTGTTAATTATTTCAGAGTTTCAAGGAATGTCAGTGGGAAATTCAACTACTGTAGGTGGCTCATCATCACAACCACCTAGTTGTGGTTGAATAAAATTATTGTATGTTACATTCCTTTTTATTGTTACTAATTTGAAATGATTTTGTCAATCTTGTGTTAGTACTAACTATTTCTGCCAAATTTTTCAGATTTGAACTTTTTTGAATTTTTTGAAGTCACACAAACTTAAGTCAAATATTGACTTGGCTCTATGACAATATCAACACAAGTTTTTTGGGATTTGTATAAACTGCTGTTCTGCCTGGTAAGTTATTATTGTTATATCTTATTATTCGTTTATCTGGCTGTTTGATTTTATCAATTTAAGTTAGATTAGTTTAATTGTGTATGGACCAAACTACATGTAATCAAAACTGTTAAATGCCAAAAATTGTTAGTAACCAAAATTGTAAGTAACCACAACTACAACTGTTACTCTGTTAGCAATCTAAACTGCATATAGATATATGTTAGCATATGTTAGCATATACAACTGTTACTCTGTTAGCAATCTAAACTGCAAGAACATAAGTTTAATTTGTTATTCTTATATAATTACTCTTCTATTTCCCAACAGCTGGTGCCTGATAATCCGAGACTGATTTTGCTGCAAGTCATAGAAAGACAACTGTTTTATCATATGTATGTTGCCTTTTATTTTAAGTAAATTGTGAGCTATTAGAATTTTATTTTTAATAAAATTAATGTACTGAGTATAAATCTTTATTTAACATTCGCTAAGTTAGTAGCAGCAATTTATATTATTTTGAACAACATATATGGGTATGTCAACTTGATTTCTTAGTTATACCTTATTGTTGATTCAAAATGAATGATCTAATCATGTTGATTGCATTATTTTGATTCAAACTAGGCTGCTATACATGAAACTAAGCTAAAGTAAATTTGGCATTATCAAGTCTGGAATTTTTTAATGTTGGTTGCAAACAAGGTATTGAATTATTTTTTCTATGGTTCACATCAACATCATATTTTTACAATGATTATTGAATACTAATTTTTGCTCTAATTTTTTAGGTTGGCGATGAGAAAAAATTGGAAACATATATTGATATTTGTATTGTCATAGAGTCAATTAAAACTATCAATATTTTCCAAGAAGTGTGTATTAATATTAGACTTTATGTATAATTTGAATTTAAAAGTGTGTATTAATACTAGACTTTATCTATAACTTGAATTTGGTTGAGTTGTTGAAAAACTAAGCTGTTATAATCTGATGGACTTGAAAATCAAGGTTTGTGTAAAACTTTTAGTTGCAAGCTGTTGTATTTATATGTTATTGTATGATATGTGAATGTAGTTGTAAGCTGAGTTGTTGTAGGTGTAAGTTGTTGCATTATAGGAATATTATTATATGTTATGTGAATGTTAGTAGTCCAATTTTAAAATAAAAGATAATACAAGTTTTGACTATAAATGGCTCAAAAGTGGTGTTATAATGGATAATAAACTACTTTCTTGAGAAATCACAAAAAAAAAATAGTTATTGGGTCAAAAAATTTGAATGGCCCAAACAATGATTCAACCCGACTGTAACCACCCGTTTAACCCGTGGCCCGTTGTACGCGCAACCCGCTAATCCGAATTTTGTAATGGGCGAAATTGGGCTTCTATTCTTCAACCGCGGATTGGGCCGGTTGGTGTTTTTAGGCCCGAACCCGCCCTATCCGGCCCGTTGTCCAGCCCTACTCAATAGTCAATATCCTTAGTCTTTGGGGAAGATATTATGGTATTTAAACCACTTATTTGCTCTTCGCTTAATGTAGTAATATGTTCGTTGTTGTATATTTTCCTTGTGAGCCACAATAACTAATTAGATGTCTTTATTGGTTCTGAACAAAGACGTGCACCCTCATACATTAGCACTTAGTCCTTGCACACAATTTTTAGATGTTTTCTCTTTGCTTTTCATGCAAAAGTGAGAAACTTAAAGGTAAGGCGACGCTAGGAAAAAAGTTAGACTCTTAAAAAATAATATGTTTCATTCATATGAAAAATTGTCAAAAAATTGTGTTTTTTTAGTAAATTCGTTGTTTAGGTGGATTCGACCCATAAACTTCACACATAAATTTGTTGAATTCACTTCATATTAAAATTATTATATACATGATATATATATATATATATATATATATATATATATATATATATATATATATATATATATGCCATAAATATATCAATAAATATTATATAGTTTGAGTTCACACGAATTTACTCTAAATTTGCGAATTTACACGAATTCACCTTAAAATTTCAGCCTAATTTTAAAATTAAGGTAAAAACGTTATATAATTTGAATTTACACGAATTACTTTAAATTTACGAATTTACTCGTGTTAATTCCGTATCTAGTGCGAATTTACTAAATTTCGAATTTCTCAACGAATTAATGCATTTTTTGCATCTAAAAACTCATTCGAATTTATGTGTTAACACTAAACTTTGATATTTAATCTAGAAAGATATTTAATGTCCAAAGGACTCCAAGACAAACTAACCAAGCCTCAATGTTTCCCACAATTTAAGCTTAGCAATCAAATATTACCAATTAGTGCAACATCCTTACCCGTTTATCTTTGTCTTTTTTATTGTGGTTTAGCGTATTCTACCGATCTTTTTTAATGTTGTTCCGTTTAAATTGGTTGATCCTCGGTCCTCTACTGAAAAATCATCATTTGTGAGAGGACCATTAATGTAGATGGTGACAAATGACTTGTTTGTGACTCCAATGTCGTCCATATCTACTATGTCATATCTGAATTGGAGGATAGAGTCATTAAAATTGGTGTGGAGGTAATTAAGCATTTTTCATTAGTCTTTAAAGTTGTCTTTCATTGTAATATTCATTTGCTTACATGAAACTTACTTTTTGATTAAATGTTACAGGGTCTCAGCATTTTAAAAGCATCTTTGATCTCAACATCTGCTTTGCAATATGGTCTCAAGTAATTTATCAGAACCATCAAGGTGGAGAAATGAACAATTATTTCCCTCTATATTATGGAGAATATTCTGAATGTCAACTTATTTTCTGTCTTCATCATGACAATTGCACTTCCATGCTCATTAGTACCTTCTTATCCATGAATAGTTATATGAGGGATGATTGCCTTGTAATAGTAGAATATATTGTTTTGGCAGCCAGTAATCACTATTGCACTTTAACAAAGATGTTTTGCATTAGTTATAAAATGGCATTATATAATTCAAGTGATATAGACTGCGGCAATTTTTTTTATATCAAATATTGAATTGATATAAAATAAGCATTTATATTTGTTACTATATATGTAGTAGTATTTAATATATAGTGACTTTCTTAGATTGGTTAACAGTTAAATCAGTTCAAATAGGCCTTTGACACTCAAAAATGCCTTTCATTTCTTCTTTTTTATAACATTAGTTCATTTAACTTTGTAGCTAGATATTGCTGTTAAAAAAAACTTTGTAGCTAGATAGAACTATTTGCTCTACATGGCAGAATGACAAAAGGCACACTAAATGGCCTTTAATTGTTAAATTTTTTCCTTCTATTCTTATAGTGATTCAGAAGTGCTTTTTGCCACTAAAGTTAAGTAAATTCATAAGATAAGATTACTTCCAATTAGAATGATATCTGTCTTAATCCCACAATTTAGTATCATCACCAACTGGAGTTGAAGCAGAGACTAAATAACATTTGTTTTTAGACGTTTACTTAATAGGCAGGACTATTGGGAAACTTTAATTTCTTAATATATGATTTATAATACTTGTATGTTGTTTCTGCAAGTGAAGTGAAGTGCAGAGTGAAGAGTATGAAAAGCAGTAATGTTAACTTTGTAAGAATAAGCCTTGATGGAAAGGTTGATCATGCCATTTCTTCATTCTTTGTAGTAGTATGACTTCATTATAAAACATATTAATTAATAGTTTAATTCATGAGTAAAGTTAATTACTATAATTCATCTATACTACCCATGCCCAAAGGGTCATGGAGAGGCTGCTAAAGTTAATTCATTCTTCAAGAAGCATCTAAAAACAGTAATACCTAATAATTTGTATACAAAAGCTAAATTATTTTAAATGAAGGATTTGGATAGTTATTGTTTACTTTGTGAAAACATTTTTTATTTTAATTTCCTAAAATTTGTGTTAATTTTATTTTTGCTAAAAAAGAGATAAAAGACTTTTGAGAAAAATAATTGTCTACATTTTATCTTCTCTCTATGAATATTTATCATCAAGAGTCTCTCATTAATGTAAAATGAACACATATTTTAGAAAATGAAGGCACAAAATATTTTCAAAGTAAACCACACAAAAAAAATATATCCAAGACATACAACCTTACATGTTATACATTTCCAATATTAAAAAAACTTACAAAAATTGTCCTTGATGAAGTAGTAGCAACTCATGCCTCCCAATTCTATATAGTAAAACCATGCTTGCCTCCAATAGGGGTTTATGCAAAGAACCGTTGCAATTGCTAACAATATTGATGTGTATGCCACAACAAAGCTCACACGAAAAACATACATGTCCACCAAACTATCATCATCTTCATCCATATCCAAGTCGTTTATTAATGTAGCAGGTTCTTGTCCCCTAGGATTGCAACTTTTGGGAAGTGGAGGTCCACAAAGAAATTGATTACCCTCATAGCTGCTTTCATCAAATGTAATAAATTGCCCTTTCCTTTCAGGTGTTGCACCCGATAAATTGTTGTGTGCCACACTGAATACTTCAAGGGAGGTCAATCCACTTAGCTGAGGAGGAATTTGGCCACTCAACTTGTTGAAAGAAAGATCTAAACTCTCTACTTGTACCAAATTTGAGAATGTGTCAGGAATTTTCCCCGCGAAAAAATTGTTCGACAAATTCAATGCTCGAATTCTTGTCAAATTTCCAAGCTCATATGGGATACTCCCATTTAGTTTATTATGAGATAAGTCAATTCCAGACATATAAATAAGAATATTTGTTGTATAAGTTTCTGATCTTTTCTTCGAAGTAAAATTTGCTTTCTCTTTCCCAAATCGGTTATAATAATCTCCTCGACTATGAATGACACCATTGTATTGATCCCTTGATGCCTCTGGATCCTTATTTTCAAAAGGCATTTTACCCAAGCAAGTTGGTATTTCCCCAACAAAATTATTATAAGAAAGGTCTAGTATATTTAAATCTACTAGTTGGCATACTTGCTTTGGTATATTCCCTGTAAAGTGATTACCTTTCACAAGGAGTATGTTCAATCCTGTATAGTTAAGGTCATGTATTAGATCATGAAATCCATCTATTATTTCATTGTTGCTAAGGTCTAGTGTCACTAGGGAGGACCTTTCTCCAAACATGTTTTTGGACAAACAAGTCAAATTGTTGTTGCTCAAATGGATAAAGGTGGCAGAAGAATTTATAAACGATGGAACACAACCTACTAAATTGTTTTGTGAAAGATCTAGATAAGTAAGACTTTCAAGTTCTGCTAACTCTGATGGGATAGATCCTTCAAAATGGTTATTGGACATTGAAATTTCAATCAATCCAAAACTGTTTTGTATTTGGCTTGGAATTTTTCCAATGAAATTATTATTACTTATGTCCAAATGTTCAATGCTGGATGAGTTAAAAAAATTACTTGGGATGCTACCAGAAAGGCTATTACCATCCAACAACAAGTACTGCAAAGAACTATATGTTGACATCATAGGAGGTAAGAATCCATGAAGCTTATTGTTTGAAAATCTTAAGAATGAGAGTTGACTCCCATCTCTAGATAAGTTATGTGGTATTTCTCCAGACAATTGATTATCAGAAAGATCCAATGCAACTAAAGAGCTTAAGAGACTTAGCTCATAAGGAATTGAACCATGGATTGCATTTTTAGACATGTTTAGGTGAATCAAATTTGGAAAAATTGAACTGATATTATTGCTCAACATTTGACCTGTTATTGCATTGTTGGATACATCAACTCTTACCATATTAAGATGGGGATGAGATGGAAGATGAAAATCTCCCATAAAGGAACAATTTTGAAGAATGAGCATTTCCATTTTTGTGTTGTTTTCTAATAACCAATTTGGGAACTCTCCTTTTAGTTTACAACTAGTGAAGTCAACATTAGTCAAATTGTTTTGGTAAAGAAGAAAGTTTGGAAGTGGAATGGACTTGACCTCAGTTGTTGAAGACAATTGAAGCACTTGCAATTGAAATTTGGGAACCCATGCTTTCAAAGTTGAGTGTGAATCAAGGATGACTTTATTCCCGTTTCCATAGATGAATTTAAGGTTGGAATGATTGGAAAATGGTGTGAATGAAATAGGGAATTCAAATTGGTTTCCTTCAAAATTAAGATATTCAAGTGAAGTAAGAGTTGCAACGTTAGGACCAATATTACCAATAAAGTGATTATTAGTAAGTTTCAATGTCCGCAGAGATGTCATGTTAACAAAAGATGACGGGAGTGGCCCCACAAATTCATTGTAGGATAGATCTAACTCTTCCAGCTTCTGAAGCTTAGGCCAATCTGAAAAATGAAATGGTTTACAAAATTCCACTTTAAAATGGGCATATTAATTAATGAAAGTACATTTCATTTCAACAAATTGAAAAGGAAAATGACTTTGGTCCTGAAGCATAATGTAAAAAGTTTTTTATCTAAAAATTGAAATGATAAATAAAATTACCTCCAAATGAAAGGGTACCATTTATCCCACAATCCGACATAGACAAAACTTTCAAAGAAGGCAAGTCCCCAATACTTCTGAAAAACTCATTTTCTAGATTAGAACTTTGGTCTAATGCCAAGTATTCCAATTTACTTAAACCGCTAAAACCTACACACAGAAGACATGAATATATTAACAAAACGGGAATGTAATTATAAAAAGTAATTAAAGATTTTATATATATGCACTTTCAGTGTTAACTCTTTTACACATGCATAATCACATCTTATAATATAGATATTTTTTGTATGTTTTAAGAACTAACATAACAAACTAGTATTATAGCATAATTCCATTGAATACATGTGTAAAGAAAAGTCAATGCATAATAGTTAACCTCATGCATTGATTAAGATACATTATTACCTCCGGAGAGAGTTGTTCCTTTAAACTCATTTTGTCTCAAAGTAAGATTACTAATAGATGAGAAAGCTCGTAATGACTCTTGTAGCTTGCTTCCATTTATCATATTCTGGTCTAAATCAAGGATATCCAATCTGCTTAAATTTTTTGACCCTGAAAAATGTAAGCTTGACATATGTTTTAATCAAAAGAAAAAAAATTGACAAAGCAAATGTGTCTCAACTTAAGTTACACAAAGAGATAAATAGATATCATTATAAATTGGAGCACATTTGGCATTACTACACAATTGTAACATGAATAGGGTGTTTAAAATATGGCAAAATCCTAGTTATCCCTATAATTAATTGTTGATGTGGTGTAATATTTTCAATCCAGTTTATATTTTTTTTTTACTATTAAAAGTTATGTTTTTGTTATCAGAATTGAAATGAATTGTTGTTATTGCTAACATTTAGTGTCACAGTCATGTACACTACATATGTTTTCAAGCTTTTACATATAAGAATAACATTATAAATGTGATAAGTTGAATGCACATAGCTATTTTTTATTGTTTAAACACATGTAAGTTCCATTACTCAATTGATTTATTTAAAGAATACTGAAGTTGTCACCTTAAAATACTTTAAAATAAATACTTAAATACCTTTGTGAACAACAAAGTCAACGATTTGATTATCACTTAAATCAAGCATCTTCAAGTTGGTTAAAGTCGACAATCCTGCAAGAGGTAAATAGAGGACTTATTAATAATATTTTCAACAGATAATTTAGAAGTGCTCCTTTAAGTTATTTTTATAAGAAAATTTAGGGTGTAACTTTTTGGTCCTAACTAATTATAAGAAACATATAGTCACTTTCAAATGTATTAATCGTTGTGGAATTGTTATTTCTCTCAAACTGAAGGCCCTGGGCCACTTGCATTATTTCTTGGGTTTGGATATAGCCCATTCCACATTGGGGATCCATCTCTGCCAATGCAACTATACCTTGCAACTCTTGACAAACACTCGCTTCATTTTGCAAAATATCAACAACTATCTATAGAGCCAAGTGCCCAATTTAATGAAGTAGATGGTGAGGCTCTACATGAACCATCCCTCTATCGCAAGTTGATTGGTCGTCTCATGTATTTGACCTTATTGTGCCTGAACATCATAATTGTCGTTAACCACCTTATCCAATTCACGACTAAGCCACACACTCGTCACATACATGTCATACATCACCTGCTGCAATACCTCAGAGGAGCTTCAAGTCAGGGAATTTTATTTCCTTCTTGTTCCTCCCTACCAGTCACAGTCTACTCTGATGCATATTGGGGTAGTTAGTTTTGTATCTTGCTGATCCCCATCAGGTTTTTGCAATTTTTAGGCTCCTTTCTCACTGATTGAAAGTCCAAGAAGCACACCACAATGGCATGTTCTTCAACTGAATACGAGTATATAGCCATTGCAGCATTAACCTCTGAGCTTCTTTGGTTGAAGTAGATACTACATACCTTTGAAGATCCTATGTAATCCTCAATGGTGTTTTCTGATTGTTTTTCAGCAGTTCACATGCTGCACAACCCTCAGTGGTTCAGCAACCTTGATCACATCTCAGCTCAGTATCAACTCACTCATGTGCTTACCAAAACCTTTCCCAAGCCACTGTTCTAGTCTCTAATGGCAAAGATGAGAATATTAAACACATAATTCCCATCTTGAGGGGGAGCATTACTGTCACAGATCTAACTCATCTCTGTCAATCCCTTATTTCCCATGTGCAGATATTTAGTTGGTTAATTAACTAAATCATTTTCCTGTTACTGTTAGTTAAGAATTTTTTTACACTATGATCTATTTAGCTTATTTCTTTCGTCAGTACATAAGCTTGTAAACATGTAGATTGTAGTTCTCTCCGATTCTTTGAGCTCTATAAGACTTGACAATATAACAATTAAAGCGTTTAATTTTAATACATGTTTGGTGTAAAAAAAGTTACACTTATCAATCTATAATTGATGCAAGTCACACACAACCACCATTTACCACTAAAATGATTTTCACTAGACATTGTCAAGATTATCACGGACAGTTATAGAGTATACCCAACATAAGATGAGTTTTAAATATAATTTAAATAGAAATACTCACCACTAATATCTAGGGTTCCTTTCAAGTTGTTGACACTTAAGTCAAGAGATTCGAGACGTGGAAGACCATTTAGGGATGAAAGAATATTGTTACTTAAACTATTTGCCCTCAACACAAGAACTTGTAAATTGGTCGGCCATGCAAATCCATGATTCTCTGATAAAAAAAAATTGAGAACATGTCACATTATCTTAACTCACTAAGAATCTACCAAATAAAATCTTCACCCATTAAGAATAAGAAACTTAGAGGACATAAATAATTTGATGATGACAACAAACCTAGAGGCCATAAGTTGAAATTGTTCCCAGCCAATTCAAGAATCTCCAAATACCTCAGTTTTGATATATCTAGCAATATATGAACATACAATCTTACATAATTAGAGTTACATGTTTCTCAAACAAAAAATGGAAAAAAGAAGATTTATAATTAATATGCAAAGTCTGACATACTGTGAATTGATCTCAGAGTAATTTCACTCCCTTGTAAGTTTAAACTCTGGAGGGAAGAAAGCCCACTAAGGGCAGATGCAATATCAGTGTCATTGAAGTTGTTGTAGGAAAGGTCCAGGATCTCAACATTCTTCAATATGGCGCTTAACCCTACACATTAAATTAATAGAGTGTGTTACTGGTATCCAACAATCAACATTCCTCCAATAAAATAAAAAACACTAGTTATCTATCTTTCATTTATATTTTTATAACCAAATATTAGTATATTAGTGGATTATGTTTGAGTATATCTAACGTTGTTCTTAATATTGTCCCTAAAGTTGAAGAACATATTTCTTAGTTTTTGCACCATTAGGGTACATTGATGTGGAAGACACATTGGAGAACCAAAGAAACTGAATAAGAAAAGGCAAGAAAAAATATATAGAATAAATATGAGGATCAATTATGAAACCCACTTAAAGTAAAATAAGAACATGTATTGAGTTATTGCATTGGAGTAAAAAAAAAGGTAGGATTTTTTAAATCCTACTTGTACCCACAAAAATATAGTTTAGAACCAAATTTTAGTTATTGACTTTCAAGATGCTCTTAGTTTACAAGATTCAAACTCTAAACCACACGCTAATTAAAACTACTTTAGCTCACCAACTGAACTACTTCCAAGAGACGATTAGCTATCTTAACAAAATGGAAAGTGTTAATTAGCATATATAAAACTACCTTGAATGTGAAGATCTGAGTCCAATCCAATGCTAGACAAATATAGTTCCTTCAAAGATCTGAATCCCCTGAGTGATGGCAGGATTTCATTAGTCAAATTGTTGTAACCTATGTCAAGGATCTCCAGATGCAGCAACTTTGATGAAAGTGTGTCCAAAACTGTCTGAAAAACTACGGTAGAAATATGTATCAGTACTATTTAATTAATTTGCTGAAACACGTGAAAATTATTGATTGCCTTTATTTATTTGATTTTTTTTAAGAAAGAAAACTATATCTTTAGCCTCACCGTGGAATGAAGTAGCATCAACCGTGTTCTCAGACAGCGATAGAAACTTCAGAGATGAAAGTCCATCCAAACAAGATAGAATGCTAGTAGCATTATTCAAATTATTACCACCCAAGTTAAGCACTTCCAGATTTTTCAACCCTGCACAATATGTAAGTGAAAATAATGGTTACTTATTTTGTCAAAATAGATTATTTCCACATGTTTCAAATCACAAAATCAAGGCGAATTTAACAGAATCACAGTGACAACGTGATTTTGTCGGAGCTTTGTTTGACCTGTTTTGCTGTGACAAAAATATATTTTGAATGAATTGATTCTTTAAAATTGATTTTGGTTAAAAGTGAGTTGAATGTAGAATGATTTATGTTTTTGTACATTCATGTAGAAGTGAGATGGACAATAAAGTTGAGTGTAAAAAATCATGTAAAGAGTCAAAAGCTACAAATTTTAGTTTCAAATTAGAATCAATTACGAGGACAAACTAATTCTACCCAAACACATCAAAACATGTCAAAATCAATTTATACACATATAAAATCAATTTAATCCAAAAGTAGAACCAAACATATACAAAACGTAGCTTTTGTCAAAGTCACTATGATAAAATTTTGTCAAACTCACCGCAAATCCAAATATATAATTAGTAATTGAAATAATAACGAGAATATAGAATTTGTATGAGAAATAACCTTGATTAGTGGTTGAACAATTGGATATTTGACTTGATGAAAGGTCGAGACTCTTCAAATCCTTGAAGATTATTAAATCAGAGTAGTTAAGATGCCAAGGTCCAATGCTGGATTGAAGATTGAATTTGGTGACTCTTCGTGTGGTGGTGTTGCATTCAACTCCTTCCCATTGACAACAATCAGTGTTGTCTAACCAAGAAAGAGCGTTTCCCAAACGGGAATTTAGAGCAATAAGAGCTTCTCTCTCTTGCTTCCAACAACCTTCACAACAAGTTACTTTCAGTAAAATGAAAACCAACAAAAATGCATTTACTAAGCTCTTCATTTTTCTTCTTCAAGTATGTAAGAAAATATGTGTGTCCATATATGTTATGTTTATCTCAAATTAGGGGATGTATCATGTAGTATTATCACTAGCTTTGTAAAGTTGATTAATTTATAATAAATTGAAGAAAGAGATAGCATGACTTGACTTGGGAGTCAACTTGCTACTCCGCGTCGAAGACTTCCCATTTCCATACTTTGCTAAATAGAGTAGAGTATAAAATACCGTATTTAATTAATTTGCTTAATAATTCCCCTTAACACACTTAGCATGACCAGATAGATTATTTAAGAGTGTTGAGGATATTCTTTCCAACACTCATACTCTTGTTGAGTGAAAACAATATAGATTCATATTTTGAAAATAGATTCTGAGTTCCATCCAATAAGAGAGTTGAAAATATAGTATTTTTAGTACTTCTCTTATTTACATTTACTAAATCAATAAATTTTATTACATTTAATAGAATTATTTGTATTTTTTTATAGTACCTTTAATTATTTATTATTTTATTTCATATTTTTCTATAGTACATAATAGATAATTTTGACAAAATAATAATTAATAATACTTTAAATTTTAAAAATTAAAAAAATATTCTTTTATTTTTTAAGAACACAAAAGAATTCTTTTAGAAAAAACATAAAATTAGAGATTGAATATTTCTCCTCATCTAAGAACATCTCCTTTCAAAGACTTGGTATAACATGATTAATGGTTTCGCAATATAAGATATTTTTTTCTTCGACAAAATAATTATAAAAAGTAAAAACTTAAGTAGGTCTCCCACGTATTTTTAGTTTTATTTATCACATTTTATTTTATTTCAGCTTAAAATATTCCTAATAAAAAAAAACAAAATATGTTTTTATTTTACTTATGAATATGCTTAAGAAATTCCTATTTATTGATTTGGTAGTCAACTTTGGTGGCTTTAATTTCTAAGTGAAGTTTCCGAGCATTTGCAAATGCTTCTTTTTTTCTTGCATTCCCATCAAAGACTTCCATCTACTCCCATATCTTATTATTATAGGGTTACATTTTAAAATAAAAGTGTCATTTTCAACTTTTGATACAAATATTAATTTTTTAGTACGTAATGTTAATTATATTTTAATTGTACTGTATGATAAATAATATTTATTTGTCTCTCAATAAATGTCGTTTTAGATTTTTACACACATATTAAAAAATATAATAATTAGAGGAAAGAGATATATCTTTTTATTTAATTATTCATTTCAATTATTGATAGATTTTTTACTATTATCAATGTAAATTATAATAATTTTTTGGAAGTTGTTGATATGGTAATATAAAGAAAAAATAACTAAAGTTCATTGAAAATTGTAAATGACATTCATTTTAAGATAATTTTTTTTTTTATAAAATGACACTTATTTTGAGATGGATGGAATATATGATAAATATTGTACAGCACTTCAAAATTAATATTTTTTTTCTTCTTGTTTAATAAGGTTAATTTAGTAACATTATTAAAATAAATTTCATTTAAGTTGTTCTAAATTTGTGTGAAGTAAATAAAAATGCATGTTATTTCATAACGAGACAAAGAGAATATTAGTTTCTCAATTGTCTTTGGGTGAATATATTAGTAACTGAAATGGTGACACAACCAAAAAGATGAATTTTCAATACTTTGGTTGTATTTTTATTATCATTAAACTTAAATTGAAAGAATAATAAATTAATAATAAATGTTAACATGTGTCTTTATGTGTTCTAATAACATATGTTAATGATTCAAATAAAAAGAATTATCTTAAAATTTGTGTATTCAATTTTGTAAAGGTTTATATATTATTATTATTATGATTATTCCTTAAAAAACATTGATATTTTGATTTTAAAAAAAATATTTTTAGAATCCTCAAAGATACATGTTAACAAGACTTTAAATTAATAGTTATGCATATAGTATTAATTTCTTCTTTTGGAATCTCATGGCATTTGTTAAAAAATAAAAAAAATTAATTAATTTTTACAATTCTAAATATTAACAATTTTCCAACAAAAATTATTTAACACGTACCTTACGACAAGTAAGCATTTCCTTTTGTTAAATTATAAATAATGTAATGTGATGATACTTACTTTCTTTTCCTGCGACTTTTTTCCCATTGTTAAGAAGATGTGGTTACAACATAGTAGTACAGAATTTGATAGAAAAAAATACATACCATCATATAATAAATATAATTCGATGATCTGATATGAAAAGAGATACAAAAAAATGAAATATGAAATAAATATATAAAAATTATACTTCCTTTAGTTTTTATTATAAGCAAAAAAATTTAACTTTTTTTTTCTTTAATTTTACCATTCCTATAATATCATTCATTAATTTTACCATTCCTATAAGTCAAGAAAAACTTTCTAAATTTTCTAGTTCTAGAAAGAGAGTGGTAAGTGGAAAAGTCACAAACAAAAATAAATAAGTGATCTTGCACCAAATTTTTTCTTTGAGTGCTCTTGTTTCTTTCTTTTTTTTTTAATTTTCTAATTCTAGAAAGAGAGTGGTAAATGGAAAAGTCACAAAAATAAATAAGTGATCTGGCACCAAATTTTTTCTTTGAGTGCTCTTGTTTCTTCCTTTTTTTCATAAATGGATCCACCACAAGAGTTTTTTAATGGTCTCTTATTTACAACTTCAATTTAACGAGGATGGGCAAAATGAAAAATTTGAATGAAAATTTGGATGAAGTAAGAAATCAAAAAAATTTGATACAACAGCTAGCTAGAAGATAGAGAGGAACCATAAAAATTAGAGTAGCAATAAAGAGAACCGCGGCATCTATTTTTTTTTTTTTTTAATTTATTTTTTTACTCATTAAGAATATTTTTATAAATATATACATGTTTTTTATTAAATAAAATTTTTTATTAACTTTACCTGATTTTCTTAATAAACGTGAGTTAAATTTTCTTAAGGAATTGAGGGAATAGATGTTTATGTATCTTTGTTGATTAAATGTTCAATGAAGCATCACACTAACCAAGCCTTTGTTTGACTAACTATTAATTTGAAATATCTCTTGATCTCATTTAATAATAATGAAGAAAAAAATGTTGTGTATTATTCTTCTCTTAGATCCCAACAAATGAAATAAGGATCCTTTTTATATAGAGAGTAAAACAAATTAAAGCTAAAAATAAGAGAAAATGGTAACAAAAGTAACTAACTCTAAACTATCTTAATAACAAACTCTAACTGAGATAAACAAATGAGAACTGATAGTTATGATAAGCTAACATCCCCCCTCAAACTTGAGTGGATATCAAGAAGACCAAGTTTGGAGGTTAAATATGTGAAAGGACCAAAGTGTAGGGACTTTGTTAGTAGATCTGCAATCTGTTTTGAAGTTGAAATTGGCAGCAAATGAATGACCCCGACTTGAATTTTGTCACGAACAATGTGGCAATCCATCTCAATATGCTTGGTGCGCTCGTGAAACATCGGATTAGAGGCGATATGCACGGCTGATTTATTATCACAAAAAATCTACACAAATGTTGGATGAAAGATCTAGAAATCAGATAACAAATATAACAGCCATTGAGCTTCGCATGTGGCATGAGCAAGAGCATGATACTCCGCTTCAGAGGAAGAGCGTGAAACGGTGGGCTGTTTCTTGCTTTTCCAAGATACCAAAGAGGAGCCACATTTAGAATCACAAAAGCCCATCAAACTAAAGTGGAGCGTCGTGTGTCTAAGCAAGTGCCCTAGTTAGAATCAAAAAAGCCCATCAAACTGAAGGGTGAACTGCTGTTGTAGAATAAGCCATGACCAGGACTGGATTTAATGTAGCGAAGAATGCGGAGGATGGCCTGGAGGTGTAAATCAGTTGGAGCAGATAAGAATTGACTCAACCTACAAACAGTAAAAGAGATATCAGGACGAGTGTGAGTCAAGTATAATAATTTGTCAATCAATCGACGAAAAACAATAGGGTCAGAAAGAAGATGGCCAGAAGTAAGATGAAGCTTCAAGGTAGGATCCATAGGAGTAGAAGCCGATTTGCATGCTAAAAGTCCCGTGTCCTCAAGGAGATCCAAGGAGTACTTGCGTTGACATATTGAAATACCCTTGGAACTCATGGCAACCTTAAGCCCAAGAAAGTATTTAAGGGTGCCTAGATCCTTGATACTAAATTTATAATGCAAGACTTCCTTAACAATATTTACTTCAACCAAATCATCACCTGCAATTAGCAAATCATCCACATAAATTAGTATAATGGTAAAACCAAGGGAAGTTCGTTTTGTAAACAATGAATAGTTTGATTTAGATTGAATAAAACCAATATCAAGCAGAGTGGAGCAAAGTTTAAAATTCCACTAACGACTAGCTTGTTTCAATCCATAAAATGACTTTTTAAGTTTACAAACCAGATTCCTATTAGAAACGGAAAGACCAGGAGGTAGTTTCATATAAACATCCTCAACGAGATCACCATGTAAAAATGTTGTGTTAATATCTAATTGAAATAACATCCAATTTTTAGAAGCGGCAATAGATAAAAGTAAGTGAAAAGTAGTCATTTTTAAGACTGGACTAAAAGCTTCTAGATAATCAAGTCCTTCGGTTTGACTGAAACCCTTAGCCACGAGACGTGCTTTATAACGCTCAATAGAACCATCAGCTTGAAACTTGAGTTTAAAAACCTATTTACAACCTATAGCAGATTTAGTTGGAGGCAAGGTAGTTAATTCCCAAGTTTAATTATGAGCAAGAGCATCCAACTCATTTTGAATAGATTGCCTCCAATTTTTATCTTTAATAGCAATTGTTTAGCTAGATGTTTCTTTAACGGTTGAAATATTTAAGATGAAAGATCTATGAGAAAAAGATAAATTATCATAGGAAATAAATTGAGAAAGAGGATAGAGAATACTTGAACCGTGCAAATGGGAAACATTCAGATTAGGATTCTTATTGGCCAAAAGTTCACAATGAAATTCCTTAAGATAGGATGGAGGTTTAACTTGTCGGGTAGACTTTCTAGTAGGAATTGGGTGTGACGTAGTGGTAATGGGTGAAGGAGAAGGAGTGGCAGATTTTGAAAATGGGAATTGTGGTGAAAAACTAGGGGCAAGAGCATTGTCTATAAGAGTTGGTGGTAAATCAAAAAGAAAATCAATTGAAGTAGGATTGATGAAAAAAATGGATGAAGGTATTTTATCTTGTTGAGAACCACTAAAAGGAAACACATTTTCAAAGAAAACAATATCGCGAGAAACAAAAATTTATCGATTATGTAAATCAAATAGAATATATCCTTTAGTTCCAAATTTATGGCACAAATAAATGGATTTACGAGATCGATGATCAAATTTCTTTCTATTTGATTTTAAGGTAGAAGCATAACATAAGCAACCAAAAACCTTTATTTCAGAAATATCCGGTAAAAAAACCATGTAAAATATGAAAAGGAGACTTGTAACTTAAAAACTTGGATGACAGCCTATTAATTAAGAAAACAGAATGTATAATAGCATGAGCCCAAAATTTAATTGATAACTGTGATTGAAACATTAAAGCATGAGTGACATTTAAAATATGTTGATGTTTATGCTCAACAATGCCATTTTGTTGAGGCGTATCCACACAAGATGTTTGATGAAAAATTCCGTTGGTTTGGAAAAAATCTTTGAGGCAAAACTCGTTTCCATTGTTCGAACGAATACATTTAATGGTTTTATGAAATTGAGTTTGGATCATGGAAACAAAAGATTTAACTAGAGACGAAATTTCTGATTTTAATTTCATGAGATATACCCAACAAAAACGAGATTTGTCATCGACAACTGTTAAAAAATATTTGTAAACCAAAATGTAAGGCAGCGAAAAAGGACCACATATATCCATGTGAATTAGATCAAAACAAAAATCAACAATATTAGTACTATTAGGGAATGGTAAACGTTTATGCTTAGCATGGAAACAAACATCACATGGAGAAATAGATTTTGAAACTCTAACAAAGGGAAAACTTTTATTCATATGGTTCAAAACATCAAAAGAAGCATGTCCAAGGCGATTATGCCAAATATTACAAACAGGTGGGACTACAACATTTGTTAAACAAGAAAAATTACAATTGGCAACAGGAGTGGAAACAATAGGTAAACATGGATCAGAAAGCAAGTATAATCCATGAATCAAATCAGTTGTACCAATCCTCTTATGGGAAAGGTTGTTCTGTATTCAACAGTTATAGGCATTAAAAATTAAATTGCAATTTAAAGACATAGTTAGACAAGGAATGGAAATCAAATTACAAGAAAATTCAGGAATAAAAAGAACATCACATAGGTAAAATTCAGAATTAAAAAATACAGTTCCAACAAGTTCAGTTATGATGGTACAACCATTAGGAAAACGAATACGAACAGGTTTAATATGTTTCAAAGATTGGAAAAGAGAATCAGAATAACATACATGATTTGTAGCACCAGTATCTAAAATCCAAGATTGGGTATTTATGACATTAGAAATATGAGGAAAATAAAAAGAACCTGTGTGGGATGAATTAGAGAGATGATTCACGACAAGAGAAGAGCTGGTTTGAGATGTGCGCAATAACGCCAATAAAGCCTTCTGTTGCTCAGTGGTGAAACCAGTATGGGGAAAATCACCTGGAGAATCATCAGCACAACTGGATTTATGATCGTCATCATCAACATCAGATGCAACACAATTATTGGTAAAAGAATTTCCATTCTTGCGAAAATGAGGAGGAAAACCATGTTTGCAGAAACAAATGTCAATGGTGTCACCTGAACGGTGGCAATGAGAGCAATATCTTGAGTGAAGGCCACTACTACCGGATGAACGACCACTAGTATCACCGCGCCCCTTTGAATTAGCACGGATAGAGTTGGAGACATTAGCAATGGTTGGAATTTCTTTAGAATTAGGAAAGATTTGACGTTCTTGCTGCACTAACAATGTAAACACTTTGTTTATATTAGGGAGGGGATCCATGAGCATGACTTGGGAACGAACACTATAATATTGATCGTTTAAACCTTTAAGAAATCGAATCACATAATCCCCATTCCGGTACTCACGATTTTTGGGAATTAGGGCACAAGAGCATTTGATTTCACAAGTACAAGAAGGTAGGGGACAAAAATTCTAAAGTTCTTGCCAAAGTTTCTTTAATCGTGTATAATAAGATGTAATCGAAGAATCTTCTCGACGAATGCCATAAATCTCTTCTTGCAAATCAGAGATACGAAACACATCTCCGTGATGATATTGTTCGCGCAGTTCAGACCAAATTTCAGCCACAAAATCCATCCACGTCACGCTTTGAGCAATATCCGGCTCCAAAGAATTCGTCGTCCAAGACATCAACATAGTATTACAGCGATCCCACGCTATAGAAAGACGATCAAGATCAGAAGGACGAGGAAGAGAACCATTTACAAACCCTAATTCGTTCTTTGAACGGATGGCAACAATCATTGAACTCGACCACGAGTGGTAATTCGAGGCGGAGAGAGGCGGAGAAACCAACGCGACACTAGGATTGTCACTTGGATGCATGAAGTATGGATCAAGCATATCATGTTGGTAAGTGCGATTGGTTGTTACCGGAGGCAGAGGCGGAGGAGAAATGATCGGAGTTTCAGAATCTAAATCCATAAAGGATGATGGAGAAAGAAAAAAAAAAGGAAAGAGAAAGAAAAAGAAAAAGAAATCAAGAGTAAAAAAAATCAGAGTATTTACACTGATACCATATTAAACTGAAATATCTCTTGATCTCATTTAATAACAATGAAGAAAAAAATGTTGTGTATTATTCTTCTCTTAGATCCCAATAAATGAAATAAAGATCCTTTTTATATAGAGAGTAAAACAAATTAAAGCTAAAAATAAGGGAAAATGGTAACAAAAGTAACTAACTCTAAATTATCTTAATAACAAACTCTAACTGAGATAAACTGTTATTTTTGAGTTTCGAAAAACTGTTTAAAATCACAATTTATGCCACCGAAGATATTACTGGGTTGAGTCGCGGACTAGGTCGCTCTCTTTAAGACGTTTCGCGACACTGCCCAAATTGTGCAAGGCAGACTATCAACCACGAAGTCCCCAGGATAAAACAGGCCAGATTCACTGTATCGGAGTTCCACTGCACCGTAGAAAACCGTTCTAGAATTACACCCTCAATATGGCGGTTAAAGCCACTCAATATGACGATTAAAGTCATTCGCAATATGGTACTATGACCAATCATAAATCAAAAGGACTACGGCATAAAAACCGCTCTATAAACGAAGGGACTACGGCATAACAACCGCTCTAAAAACGAAGGGACTGCGGCATAACAACCGCTCTAAAAACGAAGGGACTGCAGCATAACAACCGCTCTAAAAACCGAAGGGACTGCAACATAACAACCACTCTAAAAACCAAAGGGACAAAAAGAAAGGGGAGAAGTGGCTTGAAAAATAGGCAAGCAGAATAAAAGAGAGAGAAAAGAGAAAGTTGGGAAAAGCATCCAACTTTGGTGTGCTTTTCACAATAGATTGAAACTCATTATATAGTGATGGAAGCAAACTCACAATTGATTTATAATCAATGTGGGACTTTAGCATATTCAAAATAGGAGAGTTTTTCAATATGGGAGTTCAAAAAAAATTTATTTCCAATGTGGGACTTGAATTTTAAAAAACATGTTTCTTTCCACTTGAATTTACAAAAACAAATTATTTCCAATGTGGGATTTCAACAATTTTTTTAAATTCACACAATATGTTCCAACATAAACAAATGAGAAATGATAGTTATGATAAGCTAACACTAACTACTCCCTTCATCCCAATAACCGAGGATTTAAATTGTTGCACCATCTGTTATGGTTAATAGATTATATATTTTCCTTCCGAGAGTCATCTTCTAGTCTATAAACTCTAAAGCACATAGAAGAACAATTTTTTATTACAATATAAAAAAAGTTCAATTTGACAAAGGTACAGTAATTCTCCTATTTTTATACTATGGGTGCAAATCATTCAAGTTAGCTTGAGATTTTTGTTGGACAAAGAAAGGAACAGAGATTCACTCCCACCAAAAACAAAAACAGAAGCACGACCAAAAATATTATACAGTCCACTCTCACAAAATTATTGGTTTATATTGCTTCATGAAGAGTTATCACTTCATTAATCTCGAATATACATTAGTGGATTATTTATAGCAATTAAGAAGGTTGCATACTAATTATATAACACTGCACACATGGGTACATTATATCCTACTCTAAAAAAATTGGTAATCTAACAAACTAATAAGAGTGACCTGACTCATCAACAACCAGCTGTTTTGTCTAGCTTCATTTCTTAACAGCTCCCTCAAGCTATACATGGTAAAAATCTAA
The DNA here is from genome assembly GCA_037974755.1 of Cicer yamashitae. NCBI lineage: Eukaryota > Viridiplantae > Streptophyta > Magnoliopsida > Fabales > Fabaceae > Cicer > Cicer yamashitae. The sequence goes on along the minus strand of JBBPBQ010020321.1, from coordinate 9,210,944 downwards.
CATGTCAACCTTGGATAGTAAAGGAAGCTAATTTGAAACATGAAGTGAACATGTCAACCTTCGATAGTAAAGGAAGCTAATTTTAAACATGAAGTGATTTAGTTAAGAAATATTCAAGTTGTGACATGAGGACACTGAAAGTAGTTTGAATATGTCCTTTTAGAATTTCTCTCTACCAAAACAACATTCTATACGCATAGCACTTTGATTGTCACAATAGAGAATTGTGCTCGATCACATTTCATTCGTAAATCATCAAATAGGTACAATAACCATTGCACTAACACAAAGCTGTGGAAAATAATTTTAATTTCATAACAGGTGCTATAATTTATTTTTATGTTGTTTTATAACACATTGTCTATATTCAATCTTTAAGAAGCATCTAAAAACAATAAAAACTTATAATTTGTCCACAAACAAATCCTACAATCCTACAAACTGGTTAAAATCGAGAATCCTACAAGAGGTAAATAGAGAACTTATTAATAATATTTGAGTCATTTACTCCTTAAACTAACACTCTCTCATCAATTTAGTCCTAAATTATAAAAATACTTCAAAATAATCTTTAAATTATTATAAAAAAACAACAATTTAGTCTCTTAATATTTTATTTATTTTATATTAAACTATGCATCACTTCTTACACTCAGGAACAAAGCTTGACTGAAGAAGTCATGGTCACCCAAACATTTATAGATTATTTTAATATTAGTATGAAATTATAATTTTTTATCTATTTCTTGCGAATTTTATATGATATTATATAATGGATATTTTTTTTACTCAACATATTGGATTTTAAACATTTTTTAATCATGTAAAATATAAAATAAACCTTTATTAGAAAATTGGATTTTGTACCTCCACAATTAGACTTATACCCTTCAAAATATAAAAAACTCAATTTTGTCCCTTTCATCAAAGATAAAAAAAAAATTACTCCAAAATCTTACGCCCCACCAAAATTTTGCCAACAAAATTTTCGGTACATTATTTATTCTAATAGAAATTTTGTGTGTTGAAATTTTCATAAGTTAATTTGTATGTAATTTTTTTTTTTTAAACAGGGATGGAAAAACAACATTATGTATAGATTTGACTGAAGCATTCACAATTAATTAAATTTTTGAGTAACGAGAAGCTATCATATCATGGTCAAGAGAGGTTGTTCGACAAAATCGAGTAATTGTTATCATTACTCGCTTTGACATAAAGATCGGAAAGAGAGGAAGGAAGGGAAGTATTATTATGTGTCGATTACACAACCAATGAGTTACTTTTTCTTCTTTTTTCAACGGTGGTTATCCTATTAGATTGTGTAAGAGGTCGAACTTGAGAATGTTCCACAGTATTTTTCGCTCCTCTAGTTCTCACTGGAAAAAAAAATTGAATGAAAAAATGTAAAAAACAAAAATTTTAAAAATGTTGTACCGAAAATTGCAGGAATGAAATTTCCGGTAGTTATATTTCAATACTGAAAATTTCAAAAATGAAATTTTCGGTTGAGAATAACTACCAAATTTTCAAAATTTTGGATGAGACTAACTCCTTTTTGAAAGTTCCGGTAAGAGAATTTTAAAGAAAAAAAATTATTTTTTTTGAATTTATTTTAGTTTTTATTGTATACTTAAGGTATTTTAGTAAGTTAAAGGATAAATTTTTTAAATGGAGATATAAGTTCAATTGTGGGTACAAAATCCAATTTTCCCTTTATTAAAAGACGGGATTGCTGGAAAATCCACTTTTAAAAGTAAAAGTTAGTTCTTTTTACATTTGTTTTACAATATTAACTTTGGATATATCTTATAGTTTCTTTAAATTTTTTGTATATGTTTTAGCATTTAAAAATATATTTTTTCTTGACTAAATTATAGTTTTAAACTCGATCTCCCCTACACTTAACTCTTGACTCTGTCTGTACTTACACTTATTCTAAATTGTCATATTAAATATATAATAGTTACTTCATAACTTTAACGTTTAGATTTAGACTTCTGCTTGTAACTTTTGATTTGTAATGATTATATTTTAATCTCAAACAAAATAAAAGTAACTAGAAAAGTAATTAAAAATATGGAACCAATAAACTAGAAAAGAAAAGAAAAAATCAATAAAACCTATAATTTAGTAAAGACTAAATCAAAATTCATTAAACTAGTATTTATAAAAAAAAAACCAAAATTTCAGTAAACCAAAATTAATCAATTCAATAAAAAACCAAAAAAATCAACAAGATAATCCATAAATTCATTACATTAAATTATAATTAATTGCAAAATAGATTCAAATACTAGAATAAATACAAAGTTCATTAAAAAAACTAGAATTTTAGTACTTCATTGAATCTTGTGGTGTTTGACGACAACAAAAAATTTGAACATTGAAAGAGCTAAATTGTTATTTTTTAAGATAGGTTATAAACTATTTTGAAATATTTTTATAGTATAGAAACTACTGATAGTCATTTAATAGAGGGACTAATTTGATGGATGAGAAAATAGTTTATGGAACTTTTAGTTGATTTTAATAGTCTAGAGACAAAAAGTGAGATAATATTAGTTTAGGGATTAAATTGACAAGTGAAAGCAATAAAAATACTCCTTTTCAAAGTTCTTTTTATAAGAAAATTTATGGTGAAATTTTTTGGTCCTAACTAATTATAAGAAACACACTCATTTTTCAAATGTATATATTATGGGTAGGCTCAAGCCTCTCATGCCCAACATTATTTTTCTTTATCAAATAAGTTTCATTCCCAAAATGAGCATTTACGAGGACATTATTGTTGTCCAAGCAAATGATTCAGTCTATGAATAGGATGAGGTATGACTGTTTTCTTTGTTGTTAAAGTGGATCAAATGAAAACCTATGATAGACTTCATTGATCTTTTATTCGATATATCTTAGTTGAATTTATGATGCAATATGTGGCTTTTGTGAAGACTAATCTTTTGTGCTTCATGGCAATGGTTCTCTAAATTATCCTCTATTGTGAACGGATTTGACTTCTCTCAATTATCATTCTCTATTTCTGAAAGGTATTAGGTAGTGTTGATTATTCTCTATTTATTAGGATTGATTTAGTTTCCTTATTTTTCAGTTTTTCCTTTCTTGAGAGTTTCTCTCTGGTATATAAGTTTTGCACAATCTGACTGTGAAATACAAGTTATTCATTTTGAATTATTCAAGTTGGTATCGGAGAATGGTTTCTCTTTGGGGATCAGCCGCAGTCAAGGCTAACCCTAATCTTTAATAATTTGGTTCAAAACAGTCGCCCGAGCCATCGTCAGTACCATTGCCACACTGGTTCCATCTTTGTGTGTTGTTTATTGGTATTTTCCACACTGTTTCTAGTTTCCGTATCTCACTCTATGGGATTGTGGATTGTGGATTTTGGATTTTAGTGCTTCTGATCATATAGTTGGTAATTCATCTCTAATTTGTCACCTCCTAGAATACCTCACAACATTACCCTTGTTAATTATGGATCTAAGACACATGTTATTGGTTTTGGTCAGACTCCATCTCTACCATATATATCTTTGGATTATGTGTCATGTGTACCGGTTTCCTATTTAATTTGATTTCAATTAGTAAACTTACTCACCCTCATAATACTTACTCCAGACTCTGTCTTTATAAAGGACCAAAGTACGAGACAGATGATTGGAAAAGACTCTGAATCACAAAGTCTCTATTACCTTCAACCTCCTTCGTCAATCGTATGCAAAGTTTTTGCATCTCCAAATATCATTCTTTGTCGTTCGGGTCATCCAAATCTGGATAAATTATAAGTGTTGGTTCCTTAACTTCCACATTTAAAGTCTCTTGATTGTGAGTCATGTAAGCTTAGCTAACATGTTCACGCGTCGTTTCACTGTAGTGCCAATAAAAGATCCAAGTCTTCCTTTGATATCATGCATTTTGATATTTGGGGTCCTAATCGTTTGCCCTCTATTTTAGGAAATCAGTACTGTGTCATTTTCATCGATGATTTCTCGCAATACACTTGGATAGCCTTATTGAAGGATCGTTTAGAAATATTAGGTGATTTTAAGATTTTTTGTTCAAAGATAAAGACTCAATTTGGGAAAACAATTCGAGTCTACGAAGTGACAATGCCAAAGAATACTTTTCTACACAATTTAACACCTTCTTGACATCTCATGGCATCACACATCAATCTCATTGTCCACACACATCGCAACAAAATGGTGCCATTGAGCGGAAACATTGTCATCTAGTTGATACAGTTTGGACCTTATCGATCAACGTTCATGCACCTTTGAAGTTTTGGGGTGACACAGTTGTAACTGTTTGTTGTTTGATCAACCGTGTGTCATCCTCAATATTGGATAAGATGATTTCACATTCTCTCTTGTTTCCAAACTGCATTGATATTGATATGGCTATGTTGACTCCCCAAAGATATTTAATTTCAAAGAAAAACTAACTAAGCCTCCCATTGCATTGGTCACTCTATTGACAAGTGTAGAAATATCAAGGATCGGAATGCACCCAAACTTTCAATAGGAGGTCAAAAACCATCATAAATTTATGAAAACGTGGTCTTCCCATCATAATTGTAACAATATTATTAAAAACACTTGAAATGAGGTTTATATTGGTTGCTCTATGTTTGTGCTTAATCAAAAGCTCAAATCCCTGAAAGTCGAGCTTAAAGATTGGAATAAGAATGTGTTTGGGGACAATAACATGAAAGTTTAGGCTGCTAAATCTAATATGAATCAAATCCAGAGTCAAATAAATGACAATGGCTGCAATGATAGTCTTCTTGACTAAGAGAAGGTTGCGCGAATTGAATTGGACAAAGCCCTTAAGTTGAAGAAAGAGATTTGACAAGAGAAGGCTAAGATCAATTGGCAAGTTGAAGGCGATAGGAATACTGCTTATTTCCATAAGATTGCTAAGGTGAGATATGCTACTAAAAATATTTATGTTTTGAGAAATGGTGATGATCTTCTTACCGATCCTAATGCAATAGAAAAATCATGTGGTTACTTATTATTACTCTATCTTAAATACTGATAATAATTATCTGGAAAATGGTCTTTTTGAAAAAGTCATTCCCAATATGTTAAGTAAGGTCATAATTGATATGCTTACTAAGGTACCTAGTATGGAGGAAGTGAAAGATGTTTTTGGTATGAATTATGATGGTGCACCTGGCCCTAATGGTTATGGTGCTTATTTTTTTTCCAAAATTATTGGAATATTGTGGGTCATGATGTTTATCTAGCAATCTTACGATTTTTTTAGAATAATTGGTTAATTCCTAATTAGAATGCCAACACTGTGATATTGATTCCTAAGACTCTTGATGCTGACAGAATTGAGCAATATAGACCTATAGTCATTGCCAACTTCAAGTTTAAAATCATTTCTTAGGTTCTAGCTGACAGACTTGGCTCTCTTATGCCTAGTATCATTTCTCCTCGTTAAAGAGATTTTATCAAGGGGTAAGCAAATTGGTGACTGTATTTGTTTAACTTCTAAGGCGGTCAATCTATTGTTCAATAGATCTTTTGGAGGTAACCTTGCTTTAAAAATTGATATTTGCACGGATTTTGATACTTCGGATTGGAGTTTTTTGCATAAAGTGCTTCATTGTTTTGGGTTTGCTCTGAAATTCTGGCATTGGATTCATATTATTCTCTAATTAGCTAGACTATCTATTTATGTCAATGGTAAACTAGTTACTTTTGTTGCAAAAGGGGAGTGCGGCAAGGAAACCTTCAGTTTCCTCTTCTTTTTTGCCTTGCCAAGGAGGATTTTGGTAGAAGCGTCATTTTGCTTGTAGGGGAAGGTTAATTGTCTCTCATTTTTTACTCTAGAGGAATTACTATCCCTTCTCATGTTCTCTGTGTTGATGTTGTTATGACCATTTGCAAAGGTACTCTTTCTAACCTCAAAACTCCCCAATTTTTTAGGCAATATGGGAAGGTTTTTGGGCAACTAATTAATCAAGTCAAGTCCAAAATTTATGCTGGTGCGATTGATAATAGAAGAAAACAAAGATTTCTAAAATTATTGGGTTCTCGTTTGGTACTATTTCATTTATCTATCTTGATATCCCTATCTTTTAAAGGTAAACCTAAGGTGGTGCACCCTATGCTTGTTGTAGACAGAATCAAAACCAAGATGGCAGCTTGGAAGGCTTCTTTACTTTCTATTGCGGGAAGGGTTCAAGTTGTTAAAATAGTGATTCAAAGTATGCTTATTTATAGCTTTATTATTTATTCTTGGCCTAGATATCTTATCAACATTGTTGGTAGATGAATTAGAAACTTTGTATGGTCTGATGACATTGATCAAAGAAAAATTATTACAATTGCTTGGCATAAGGTGTGCACCCTATCAAGGAGGGCAACCTTGAGTTAAGATCTATAAGAGACATCAATGAGGCTGACATCAACCAGTGGGTCATTCTTCTAAGGGTTCGTGTGTTGAGATCCAAGGGACCTATCTCCTCTCATATTTTTTCTTCTATTTGGACTGGTATAACGCACAAGTTTCCAATTAATAAGGAGAATAGGCAGTGGGTTGTTGGAGATGGTGAACACATCAACTTTTGGCATGATAAAATGGAGCAATGTAGTTATGACTGATTTGTTCAATATTCCTGAGGAAAGACATCTTCTTCTTAAGGCTAAGGTGAAAGAATTTATTACAAATTGCAAGTGGTTTATTACTCATTCTTTATTACACAATAACACTGATTTTTTTATATGTATTTTGCAAAATGTACACATCCCTAAATTCTTTGTCGATGACAAGTTTATTTGGAAGAAATCCACTAATGGGGAGGTGTGTTTCAAGGATGCTTGCATGTTTCAAAAGCCTCCCAGGAATGAGCCGCATTGGGCTAAGAATATTTAGAATCCATTTATTCCTCTTTTCAGATCCCTTTTTGTTTGGAGGTTGTTCCACAACAAAGTTCTTGTTGACAAGAATTTAAGGGCTAGAGGTTGCAACATGGTCTCCATGTGCAGCTTGTGTTGCAAGCATGAAGAATCTAGAAAACATTTTTTTTTTTAATGTGGTTTTGCATGTCATATTTGGTATTGGATCACTTCCATATTGAATATGCAGATGGACACTAGTAATGTGCAAACTATGTTTTAGATTTGTAATAAGTCTTGGTCATCGTAGTGTAAAGTGGTTGTCATTGCAGCCATTATCAATGTGATCAACACCATCTGGTATTATAGAAACAAGTAGAGATTTAATGGTATCAATATTCGTTGGTTGTCTATTGCTAATTTAGTTTGTTATAACACTCCCCTGGATGTGAATCATACATAGGCACACTCTTATTCTGATATGCGAGAATTTGTGATTTTAAAAGATTTTTTTTGTTTAGGTATATGCGCCTAATGCTCCTTTCATTAAGGAGGTGTTGTGGTAGTCCCCATCCTTAACTGGATTAAGTATAAACAATCATGGCACTACTATGAGATGTCTAGGCCCTGTAGTCTGTGTAGAGATTTTTAGGGATAAAAATGCAAAGTTTTTAGGTGGTTTATTGTAAATTTGCATAATATTACTACTTTTCAAGCTAAGCTCAATGAACTGATGAATGCTATTGAGATAGCTTATAAGAAGAATTGGAGTAGGCTAGGGCTGGACAACGGGCCGGGTAGGGCGGGTACGGGCCTAAAAACACCAACCGGCCCAATCCGCGGTTGAAGAATAGAAGCCCAATTTCGCCCATTACAAAATTCGGGTTAGCGGGTTGCGGGTACAACGGGCCACGGGTTAAACGGGTGGTTACAGTCGGGTTGAATCATTGTTTGGGCCATTCAATTTTTTTGACCCAATAACTATTTTTTTTTTGTGATTTCTCAAGAAAGTAGTTTATTATCCATTATAACACCACTTTTGAGCCATTTATAGTCAAAACTTGTATTCATTTTTTCTTTTAAAATTGGATTACTAACATTCACACAACATACAATAATATTCCTATAATGCAACAACTTACACCTACAACAACTCAGCTTACAACTACATTCACATAACATACAATAACATATAATACAACAGCTTGCAACTAAAAGTTTTACACAAACCTTGATTTTCAAGTCTATCAGATTATAACAGCTTAGTTTTTCAACAACTCAACCAAATTCAAGTTATAGATAAAGTCTAGTATTAATACACACTTTTAAATTCAAATTATACATAAAGTCTAATATTAATACACGCTTCTTGGAAAATATTGATAGTTTCAATTGACTCTATGACAATACAAATATCCATATATGTTTCCAATTTGTTCCCATTGCCAACCTAAAAAATTAGAGCAAAAATTAGTATTCAATAATCATTGTAAAAATATGCTGTTGATGTGAACCATAGAAAAAATAATTCAATACCTTGTTTGCAACCAACATTAAAAAATTCCAGACTTGATAATGCCAAATTTACTTTAGCTTAGTTTCATGTATAGCAGCCTAGTTTGAATCAAAAATAATGCAATCAAGGTACTAACTTAGCTAATGTTAAATAAAGATTTAACACCAAGCAATCTGCAAGAATTCCAGCAACCTAGAGAATCAATATTCATACTTAGTACTTTAATTTTATTAAAAATAAAATTCTAATAGCTCACAATTGACTTAAAATAAAAGGCAACATACATATGATAAAACACTTGTCTTTCTATGACTTGCAGCAAAATCAGTCTCGGATTATCAGGCACCAGCTGTTGGGAAATAGAAGAGTAATTATATAAGAAACACAAATTAAACATATGTTCTTGCAGTTTAGATTGCTAACAGAGTAACAGTTGTATATGCTAACATATGCTAATATATATCTATATGCAGTTTAGATTGCTAACACAGAGTCAGTTGTAGTTGTGGTTACTTACAATTTTGGTTACTAACAATTTTTGGCATTTAACAATTTTGATTACATGTAGTTTGGTCCATACACAATTAAACTAATCTAACTTAAATTGATAAAATCAAACAGCTAGATAAACGAATAATAAGATATAACAATAATAACTTACCAGGCAGAACAACAATTTATACAAATCCCAAAAAACTTGTGTTGATATTGTCATAGAGCCAAGTAAGTATTTGACTTAAGTTTGTGTGACTTCAAAAAATTCAAAAAAGTTTAAATCTGAAAAATTTGGCAGAAATAGTTAGTACTAACACAAGATTGACAAAATCATTTCAAATTAGTAACAATAAAAAGGAATATGACATACAATAATTTTATTCAACCACAACTAGGTGGCTGTGATGATGAGCCACCTACAGTAGTTGAATTTCCCACTGACATTCCTTGAAACTCTGAAATAATTAACAAAATAATAAACATTAGATTATATTATGAAAATATAAATATATTAGGAAGTTCAAACAGTTAAAAGATATATAAATAATTTTACCTTTAATAATTTCTTCAGAAAGATCAACATCTTCACTAAGATTTAAGTCTTTGAAACAAGTGAGTGAAGGTTTTAGCCAATTCTGAGTGCAAATTAATGCTTCAGCCATTTCTGGCTTTAGAGAGCTTCTAAAGGTCTCAATGACTCTCCCACCAGTACTAAAAGCACTTTCAGAAGCAACTGTAGACACCGGTATGGCCAAAATATCTTTGGCTATAAGAGATAAGATTGGATACTGAGTTGCATTACATTTCCACCAAGCAAGAATATCAAACTTTTCACTCATCTTCACACACTTACTAGAATAATATCCCTCAAGCTCATTTTGTTGGTCAATAGAGTCTTTCTCTTTCAAATGGTTTTCAAAAGCTTGTGCTCTAGCCATATGTGAATTATGGCCAGCAGCAACAGCGGTTTCATCATGGGAAGCACTGTCAACAACCATGGGAGTTGGTTGTGGTGAATTATTTTTTTTTGTCATGGACTTTTTTATACCATTTGTACATTTTAGTTAGATCTTCTTTAATTAATGTGATCAATTCAATAGCCACCGCTGATTTAGTTGCATACATCTCTTGAAAGCACCACTCAACATATTTCAACTTATACCGTGGATCAAAAATTACCCCAAAATATAGCAACTTATTAATGTTTGTAATACTACCCCAATACTTATCATATTTTGCTAACATATCCTCAGCCACACTTGCAAAAATGGTGTTCAAATTCAAAGAGGCATTTTGCAGCTCACAATAGATTGCAGACAATTGGTGAAAAGCTGCATGTATACTCTCATGTTGTGAGGAGGAAAACACTCTAGTTGCCTCATAAAATAACTTCAAAAAAGTTGCAAACGCCTTAGCTGTATCCCAATCAGAACTAGTTGGGGGACCAGCTTCTCCAAAGAAATCCTTATAACTTGACTCCTCAACCTCAAGCTTCCCAAAAGCTACTTGAAACTTCTCCGCAGCCTCAAGCATCAAGTAGGTTGAATTCCAACGAGTTGAAACATCAAGAGACAGCAATTTTTTACAAGATATTCCAGCTAATTGAACACATTCCCTAAACTTGGCAGCTCTATGAGGTGAAGATTTTACAAATCTAACAGCATTTCTAATGCTAGAGATTGCCAAATTTTTTTCTTTCAAGCCATCTGTTACAACTAAATTCAGAATATGAGCAACACACCTCATGTGGAAGTGTTCCCCATCCCCCATAAACCATCCATATTATTTATCTTTTTTTTCAAAAAAGCAACAGCTACATCATTGGATGATGAATTATCAACGGTTATAGTTGACACATTCCGAATCCCACAATCCTTTAAAACCTCTTCAATCTTCTTACCAACTGTGTCACCCCTATGATTTGGGATTACTGTGAAACTAATAATCCTTTTTTGATAATTCAAATCATTATCAACAAAGTGTGCCGTAAGGGTCAAGTAGTTAAGGTTTTGGATTGAAGTCCAACAATCTGTAGTAAGAGCTACCCTATTGCAATCAGACTTAAAAAAAGCTTTCAACCTTGCTTTTTCCTCTATAAACAACTGAAACGTATCCCTAGCTACAGTTCGTCTAGACGGTATTGTAAATTGTGGCAGCAATGTTCTCAACATATATTTAAATCCTTCACCTTCCACAGCTTTGAATGGTTGTTCATCCAAAATCACAAAAATAGACAATGCCCTACGACAAGCTTGAAGGTTAAATTTACTACTTGTTGAAACCAAACCAGATCCTTCTACATTAGGAAATGTAAGAATAGTTTGGGTGGGGTCATCAGATACAACCAAAGGTTTTTTGGCACATCTAGTAAGGTGGTAGTTGAGGTTAGAGGTGCCATGAGTTCGAGAGTCACACAAGTATATTTTGTGGCAGTATTTACATGCGGCAGATTGTACTTCCACTTCACTAGAAATAATTTTGTTAAAGTGTTCCCAACATTTAGAGGATTGCCTAGGACCACTTGCATTAGCTCTTCTCTTCTTTTTAACTTGATTGTTAGCCAATTCAAGTCCAGCAACTACAGTTGTTGCTGCTGCACCAGCTTCAGTAGTGTTGATATTTGGAGTTGGTAAATTTTGACTAGGTTGGTTCATCACTGAAATCATGAAGGAGCCTTAATAACCAAATACCAACCACATTGAATTATTTATTTTAAGTTTATTGACTTTTAAAGGGTTGTAATAAAATTTTAAGGGAGTCTATTAAAATTTTAAGTGGATGTAATTTAACATTCAAAGATTGTATTACTCTATTATTTAAGTGACTATAATTGAACATTTAAGGGACTTTAATTTAACCTATAAGGGAGTTTAATTCTTATGTAAGTGACTATAATTCAAGAGTCTAGTGTGTTTTACAAACACTAGACTTATTCAACCCATTGAGGGTAACTATAACACAGTGTCTAGTGTGTAACTAGCACACTGTACTCATTTAACAATATTAGAATAATATTGAAAAAAATATCCATTAAGAAAAAGAAAAATAAAAGGCATATAATAAATAGAAGTATATATTGGAGAAACATGCATCAACAAAAACTTAAGTATGCATATAATACATTTAAAAGTATGTATAAGAAAAAAAAATTAACATACATTACAAGTTATAAATAAAGAAACCAAATAAATTTAAAACGGTGTATAAGAAAAAGTTATAAATAAAGAAACCAAATAAATTTAAAACGGTGTATAAGAAAAAGTTATAAATAAAGAAACTAAATAAATTTAAAACGGTGTATAAGAAAAAGTAATAAATAAAGAAACCAAATAAATTTAAAACGGTGTATAAGAAAAAAAAATTACGCATACATTAAAAAAACTAAATCCAAAACAAAAGAAGACGTAATCAAAAGTAACTTTTTGAGTCCTATGATATAGGATCAAGAAGTTACTTTTATTTTTGTTTGATCGTGGTCAAATTAATTACAAGTTTTTTTCAAATAAAATACACTCAAATAAATCATTGTTATCTAGGATTCGTGGAAAAAAGAGTCATGCCGGTATCTAGCCGGGCTCTAATTGTATAAAAAAAACAAACTAAAAAAGAAAATAAATAATTCTATATTTATATATTTATTTATAATATTAATATATAAATTTCTTTATAATATAAATAATTTTGAATCGAAATCAAATAGAAAAAAAAGACAGATAAGATATATCAAATCAATATCAAATCAGAGATGAAGAAAGGTTTTTTCAAGCCCTACTTTATTTTTTTTTTTTTATGCGATGTATCATAAGCATAATAATTCTATTTTTTGAATTGGGGAGAGAAACACGCATTAAAAAAAACTGAAGCACTAATTACATTTAGTAAAAAAAACAACACATATTAAACACATAAAAAGAACCAGAAACTTTAAACACATTAATTAAACACATCTTAAAAAGAAAAATACAAGTTAAAAAGATAACATTCATTTATAGGCATAAAAAGATAGTATACATTTGAAAGATAGTAAACATGAAATAGAATAAATATAAGCATCAAACTGGAGAAGAAAAAAATAGAAGCACAAACTTACAGTGCTCATGCTCTACATTCACCCCTTGCTTGCTACTGGTACTGGTCGTTGATCCATCTTTTCCAGCCGCAAGCCAAGAACATCAATAAAAGTGGTTGGAAATTAGTAAAAGTATGTTTTTTTTTTCCATAATATGCAAAAAAATCAAAAAATCAAACTCTAGAAAGTATTCTGGGAAAAAATCAGAATATTCATATCTAATAAATATTCATATCTAGTCATCAGAGTTTGAATTCATATCAGAATATTCAAATATCAGAATATGCATATTATTGTTTTCTAGATATGAATATTTATTATGGGAAATTAGATGCAAAAAATCAAAAAATCAAACTCTTGAAAGTATTCTGGGAAAAAATCAGAATATTCATATCTAACAAATATTCATAGCTAGACATCAGAGTTTGAATTCATATCAAAATATTCAAATATCAGAATATGCATATTAAAGTTTTCTAGATATGAATATTTATTAGAGTTGGAAATTAGAGTCTGAGTTCAAAAATCAGAATATTCAAACTCTAGAGTATGCAAAAAATCAAAGAAAAAAATAAAAGAATATTCAAGATATGAAAACCAATAAACAAATAAAATGAAACAAAAAAAATATAAAAATAAATTAGTTATATGAAATAGTATCAACAAATCTAACAACTAAAATAAATAAATAAATTTAATAATATATGTTACCTCTCAAATCTGAAAAAATGTAGAGATAAGTTGGTCCAAATCAACAGATAGAATCGTAGAGATAATGAAGCAAAAAAACAGTTTTAATTAGTTAGTCATATAAAAAAAATCAGTAGATAAAAAAGTAAATAAATATAAATTGTTTAACAACAATCCTAAACCATAGTTGAAAAAAAAAATCAAAAATCCTACGATGAAAAATCAGATTTATAACAAAGATGAAAAAATAATCCTAACTCTAATCAGATTTATAACAAAGATGAAAAAAATCAGATTTATAAACTAATCCTAAACTAAAAAAATCAGATTTATACAATGGTAAAACCATAGTAAAAGTATGTTTTTTTTTCATAATATGCAAAAAAATCAAAAAATCAAACTCTAGAAAGTATTCTGGGAAAACATCAGAATATTCATATCTAATAAATATTCATGTCTAGACATCAGAGTTTGAATTCATATCAAAATATTCAAATATCAGAATAGGCATATTAGAGTTTTCTAGATATGAATATTTATTATGTGAAATTAGATGCAAAAAATCAAACTCTTGAAAGTATTCTGGAAAAAAATCAGAATATTAATATCTAATAAATATTCATATCTAGACATCAGAGTTTGAATTCATATCAAAATATTCAAATATCAGAATATGCATATTAAAGTTTTCTAGATATGAATATTTATTAGAGTTGGAAATTAGAGTTTGAATTCAAAAATCAGAATATTCAAACTCTAGAGTATGCAAAAAATCAAAGAAAAAAATAAAAGAATATTCAAGATATGAAAACCAATAAACAGAGAAAATGAAACAAAACAAAAATATAAAAATAAATTAGTTATATGAAATAGTATCAACAAATCTAACAACTAAAATAAATAAATAAATTTAATAATATATGTTACCTCTCAGATCTGGAAAATGTAGAGATAAGTTGGTCCAAATCAACAGGTAGAATTGTAGAGATAATGAAGCAAAAAAACAGTTTTAATTAGTTAGTCATATAAAAAAAATCAGTAGATAAAAAAGTAAATACATATAAATTGTTTAACAACAATCCTAAACCATAGTTGAAAAAAAATATCAAAATCCTACGATGAAAAATCAGATTTATAACAAAGATGAAAAAAATCAGATTTATAAACTAATCCTAAACTAAAAAAATCAGATTTATAAGCTAATCATAAACTAAAAAAAAAAATCAGATTTAAAAAAATCAGATTTATCCAAAAACAGAAACAATAGCTAAATCAAAACCCTAATTATGATAAAAAGAAATAAAAACCCTAATACAATGCGAAATAGATTAGAAAAAAATTAACATGTTTAAAACAACAGAGACGAAAAATGTTATTTTTAAACACAAGATTGAAAAGTTTAGAATAATCCTAATCATCAAACTGAATCAGCAGATAAAAAAGTAATTAAATATCCATTTTTTTAACAACAATCATAAACCATCAAACTGAATAAGAATATTTATAACAAAGATGCAAAAAAGAAGATCAAAACGCAACCCTAATCATGCACACAAAAAAAGTTAAATCAAAACCTAATACAGAAAATAACATGCAAAAAAATCAAACTCTAGATAACTCATAATCAGAAACGAAACTAACAAAGAGGAAAATGTTTAGAACAACAAAGACGAAACTAACAATCAAAAACGAAACTAAGACGAAACTAACAGAAATAAAACTAAGATGAAACTAACAGAAAACGAAACTAGCAAAGACGAAACTAACAGATTTAAAACAAGAAAGATGAAAAAAGACAGTTTTTAAAAACGAGATAAAAAAGTTGATAACGAGAACCTGGAGTGGACGTTGGCCGCCACTGACCGTCGTTGGCCGCCGTCGAGCCTTGGAGGAATTAGGGTTCGTTGGTGTGACTTGAGTTCTGTGTATGTGATGAAGAACTAGGGTTTGAGGGTTTGAGAGGATGACTGATGATGAGAGAATGAAATTAGGATTGTGGGTGGGATTGTGTGAGAATCTGATTGAAATTAGGGTTGGATTATTTTAATGGGCCAGATCAAATTGGGTTTGGGTGTCCAGTCCAACACTTAAAATAATAACAATAAATATTAAAAACTGTATTCGGGCGGGTCGGTCACCGCCGGTCCAAAATCCATGACCCGAACCCGCCCGCGTCTACCCTATTTAACCCTATAGTGCTACCCGTATGACCCGTTGGGCCGGATCCAACCCGCCCAATTCACCTCACCCGTTGCGGGCCGGGCGGTTTGGGCTGGGTCCATCAAATTTGTCCAGCCCTAGAGTAGGCTTTGGTTAGAGACTGACTCACATGTTACTAGGACTATCAAAAATTCTAGTATTGTTCCTTGGTATCTCATATTTTTAGAGACAACCTAATCAACGGGGGAGAATTTTGCATCTTTCACTCGCCACCGATTAATAGAAGAAAACTCTCGTTAACCCTGTTTTTTGTCGGAGTTGAAATTTGGGTCCCTCTTTGCGGCCCGCATCTGCACCCATTTTAAAAGTTCACTATTAGAAATCAGCGTTTTACCTGCGGATTTAAGCTTAAAATCTGCAGGAACAAACATTACCTGCGGATTTTCTGGCAGAACCATATCCCCACGTAAAACCTTCGTGGATAATTGTTTCTGAATCCGCCGGTAACGTACCTACGGATAAATCCGCAGGAAAAGTAAATAAGGTCCGCAGAAAATGTTAAGTAAACTCAAGGTTTTTTTACGACTTTTCATACAGAAATATCTGCCTATTGTTCCTATAAATCTCTTTCGAATGAAAATCCGCAGGTATATCCACCTGAAATTTTGTGCTAAATTGCTTTTCGTTTGAAAATCCGCAGGTAATTTCGCATCAAAATTATTTTCAAAGATAAATCCGCAGGTTGAATGGGTGCAACGGGACCTAAAACAATATCAAATAATTATTAAACTAAGATGAAAAACAGAACATTACATAGTGTTTATGTTAATAACTCTAATTATTGAGAGATCTATTGAATAATATGTCAAAGTGAGAGATCATTTTTCTCACAATGAATTACTATCAGAAAAATGCACAAAGTAATCAAGTTTAAGTCCTTTTTATACAAAATACAACATAAAAACACACTATTTTGATGACCATAATAATTAAAGAGAGACCTACCTTAAGACAATAACTTAATCTACTAATAAAATAGACAATACATGGCATATAAAGTTGGATCTAGTGGTGATCAGGTGAAACCTAAATGGCTAGATAGTCACACAGCTCATAGCATTCCTTAAAACTCCATTGTCGACAACATCGTTGTAAGTCATGTCCAAGTTTCCAAACCCAACAAGATTTGAATTGTGTTCACCGCCATATGAGATACCATTTCCCTGCTGGACATTGATGGTTGGCGCGACATGTGACATGCGGCGCATTGTAGTCCAGTTGAGTTGTGGTGGTGTGTTCAATTGACACTGATTCTGAAGAAACTGATTGTTTAATGTTGTGTTAAAAGAGCTCCTAGTGACCATATCCTCAGCTAACTTCACCAATAACATAATATGGAAATTAATTTCTTCAGTCATTCATATTTATTTTTGTATGTTTATTATAAAAGCTAGCTCCTCAAACATACATACCTTAGCTCTCAAAGCTTCTACAACTGATTTTAACACTCGGTTATTTGTATCCGCATCACGAAATTGTTGACTAGCATCACTAAACTGCTTGTATAAGGTTGCATTTTCCAGTTTCAGTTTTTCAACATGCAGAGAAGTCAAATATCAAATGAAGATTACATGATTACTATTTATGCATCTCACAAAAGATTATGAATCAATTTAAAAAAAATCGAGAATTTAGTCAACAAATGAATGAATTTAGTCACTGAAATTGCAAGCCTCAAAGAATTTGCTCTTGAAACTAACTAACTTTCGAAATAACTAGAAAAATGCCCGTGCATAAATCTGGTTCGCGTGACTTTGGTTATCATACTAATGTAGGCAATATAGAATTTAAATATTCAAAAGTTCGTTATGATGCAAAACATGAATTAGTTACCTGAGACTCGAGTTCAGCCAAATGAGCTTGTTTTCTTTGCCTTGACCTCCTGGCTGAATCCCGATTCGAAACCTTTCTGAAATCATTTCATGATATCATTTTAAAATAAAATTTCATATAAAAAATGTTATATTTTTATATTCCTACTCCTACCCTATAATAAGTGCTTTAATTTGACTGACATACCTTCTAAGGCGTTTCATATGAAGTGGATTTGTGCTTTGTTCCCAAGGACCTGTTTCATCATCCTCATCAGACGGCTCAGAGGAACCACTTGTAGTCCCTTTGGTATGATTCTCTCTGCCGTTTGGTTTGTTAGCTGAAACTGAAACTAGGCTTCCAACTGAAAAAGTTTGCAATTCAATCAAAAATAATTTCACTATGATAATCTACAACCTTCCAAATTGTTAGGTTTATGAGGTAGATGGTTCATATCATGGACATAACTATGATAATCTCACTTTTGCAACCTGCACCAGAAACATATAACCTTTTTGATGACATAATATTACTTTCAGAAGGTGAGATTGTCTATCAAGGTCCCCGTGAGAGTGTTCTAGATTTTTTTCAAACTGTGGGCTTCAACAGCCCAAAAAGGAAAGGAGTTGCTGACTTTTTACAGAAGGTAACTTCCAGAAAGGATCAAGAACAATACTCGTTCCGAAGAAACATACCTTACCAATATGTTAGTGTTCCTGAGTTTGTAGCCCACTTCAATAATTACATCACTGGTAAAAAACTTCATGAAGAGATTCAGTTTCCATTTGCTTCTCTTTGCAACGAATTTCAAATATATATTTTTTTTGCCGGATGAATTTTGAATATTAGAAAACACAATATATGTAATTTACAATACCTTGCTGCAGATTCTGGTGATGAGGAAATGACATTGATAGCTCCAACCCTTTCAGCATAAAGACCAAGATTTTTACTGTATGACTGAGCTACAAGAACCTGCATGCCACGTGACACAAACAAGGTTGCATTAAACATCACTACACTGCAATGACATATTTACAGGTGTTTGTTTAAAACGGTAAATGAACAGTATTACTGAAAACATAAATTTTCAGAAAAGATGACACACATCAAGACCTAAGATGAAAGACCAAGAGGGGGAAAAGAATAACTAGAACATTCTTGTAAATCGGTATCTACTCTCTAATATAAAATCAGAAAACAGTAAAGAAAATTATCATAGTCCATATAAAAGTATTATTAGTTTCACTTTCTAAATAGTGGATCTAGATCTAACCTTTATATCTTCTATCATGCCCTCAAAATCCAAACCAACTGTCTTGGGATCATACCGGTACTCATACCATGGGACTCTAGCGTCATTGAAAATATTCTTGTGATTACCTGCAAGACAACATTATGCAGGATGTATGAATTCCCTCCAAACAAATATCAAGACCAAGTTAAACAGAGAAAGGAAAAAAAAATTGCATACCCCAAGTAGGATTTGATATCAAAATTTTTGCTCCAGGAAAATATCATTTTATCAGAGCTGCACCTAGTCGCAAAGAACCAGTTCCGGAAAGACCTTGGACAGTGGCAACCTGGGTGCCATGAATAATGCAAGTAAAAAATATGATTTGTTTCTTGTTTTCTACTAATGCAAGAAACATTCACCTCAACAGTCATAGAGATCCGACCAGAAGACTGAATAAAAAAATGAACAGACATAACATTAAAACACAATGACATTAATCAGGGTAGTAGGGTCGTGATAGAGGTTGAGCTTGAGGTTGCGGTAGTGGAGGGTAAGATTGAGTGGATAGAGGACGAGATCGATATAAGGTGCAGAATCATGGCAGTAAAGATTTACCAATTCTTTTTTATTAAATCTACCAATTCCTTTTACAATACTACAAATGTTAAATACCCAAAACAAGAATTACCTCAACAGAATAAGATCTTGCCTTCTTAATGGAAGTATTTTCAGCGGAGAAAGCACCTTCACCAAATAGAGAAACAGCATCTTTAACAGACTGAATTCGTGACATAGTATCAATCTCTCCAACCACTGGTTTTGTTGAATTTGGATAATCAGTAACACTTTTCCGGATTTTTGCTACCATTGTACCTTTTCTTTAATATATAATAAAATTATGGCCTTTGAACTTTGAAAATTGAAACCTGGTACCTGCTAAAATACATTACATTATGTTACAACAAATAAACTTAACAAAAAATTATATATTATCATCATCAAACACATTAAAATATCAAAATCAAAACAATCCCACATTTCAGATATCTAATATCAAATCAACATAAAAACAACCATCATGTAGCTTAATTATAAATTTATAAATTAAATATAAATGAACAAAACAGAATCATAAAGTTTTGAGGTTGAAAAATATAAACAACATTGTACTCCCAAAATTACTGTGATCCTCGAAACTAAAAACACATGTATACCCAAAATTCTAATCTCAAAATTTACAAGAAAGTTTGTACCTTTAAACGAATTCGCAATAAAAACAATGGAAAATTACAAAAAAAAAAAAAAAAAAAAAAAAAAAGACCTTTGAAGGCTTCAAAGTGGTGAAACTGTATGGTGAATTTTTTTAGGAGAATAGAGAATTTGTGGTATTAACTTGCGGAATTAAATCTCGGAGAAGAATCTCGATATACTTGAAGGGAAAGAAAGAGAAATTTGTTTGGAAGACAAATGTGGCATCAGCAAGTAAAGAGTGTAAACTAAAAAAGGCAGTAATCATGCACAATCAATTTTTTCTATATTTATTAAGATTTCACTCTCAATATTTATTTCAATTTGATTTTTTTGTATATTTATTATACATGCCCCTGCCACAACCAACACATGAAAAAGTTGGTGACTATGACCAGCAATATCAAACGTAATATGTGAGATCAAGTTAGAAACATCATTTCCTAAACATACACAACAACAAATCGGAAATTCAAAACCCTAAGCGAAGTTAAAATCAGCTTCAACTCAAATCTCTGACTCTAAAACACAAAATCAAGTGAACCAGAAAATCGAATTGAAACATACCAAGATTAATGTCGGAAACTAACGAGAAAGTAGCAGTAGTGATAGAATCAAATACCTCAATAAATTGAAACTGAAATTGGCTTGAAAAGCTGAGAAAGATTTGACGAATAAGAAGCGCAAATCAACGTAAATGAGAAGCGCAAGCGTGAAGAATCTGTGGGAGAGAAAATGAAAATATGATAAGCAAATCCACAATATTGAAGAATAACATAAAATCCCTATTTTTGAACATATGAAAAACCCTAGCAATGATTTCAGAACACAAATATATTACTAATAGTCTCAATCGAATAATGAATCAACCAAATTACTAAACCCTAAACAATGTAACTTTGCGATACCATACCTGGTTGAGTTGATGACTATTTACTGTAGTTGAAGGCCGAACAAGGAGCTATTGGTGGCTCGGTTTGCGCCTTCGTGGACGGAGGAGGGCGGTGGAGGCCTTGGTGGTCGCTATTTTGCGACGAAATGAGGAAGAGAAAGGAATCCGCGCGCCGAGGGAGAAAGAAGAAGAGAGGTCTCGGTGGCGAGATGGCGCTTGGGAGGCTGCCGCCGCCGAGCAGTGACGACTGATGACATATGACAGGAGAAGTTGAGATTTTGAGTTTAGGGTTTATCAAGGTACAGTTGATTTGCATATAGATTTGAGTTTATTGGCCCTCTTTTATTAACATTATATTACACTCTCAATTTGTTAAATATAAGTTCCTATTAATGAAAATTTATATAACGTTAAGGTTGAATTATCATTTTAATCATTGCGATAATCATTTTCGTTCATATTAATTTAGTCTATGTAAATTGTATTTTTCATATATCTTTTGATAATAAATTATATATTTCGCATATAATTTTAAGGACTAAAATGATACTTAACTATACTTAGATGTTAAACTGAATTTATTAAAAAAAAATGTTTGCATTGAAACAAATAAACAATTCATGGCTAATTTAATAGACAGTATATACTATAAAATTTAAAAATTATAATAATATTACTAGCTGGGCGAGTTCCGGTATAAAGTGGATATCAACACCGCAAACTCGTTTCTGCCCCGAATTTTAATTTTTATAAAAATTCATACCCTCAATTGCATTCAATCAAAACAGATTTTCCCTCCAAACGAAGACATATTCGGATGGATATCGCGGATGCGAATTATATTTTTATCCTAAGCGTGAAACATATTTTACTTTTTTTAATTTGTTTTAAAAAAAGTTCAACATTATTTATATAAAAATAAAAACTAATTTATATAAAAACATAAATATTGACATAAAAATTAACCAACGGAATTTTCTACGGAAATAACACTCGTAAATTTTGCTGCGAAATTTGCTACAAAGGTTTCCTGCGGACGTTTACCGCAGATAAATGCTAAGGAAAAAGATGAATTTTGCTGCGGAAACGTAGTCGCATGTAGATCCCCAGCAAACGAAAACTTTACCTATCGTTTTACCTGCGGAATATGACACCGCAGGAAAATTCATAAGTGAATTGTGAATTGCAGGAAAATCCTCATGTGCTACCTGCGGAAATATGTGCGCAGGACAATCCGCAGGTAAAACGCTGATTTCTAGTAGTGATTATATTTATTATAATTAATATAATTAAATAAATAAAAACATTTTTTTGCAAAAAAAAAAAATTATATTTTATATTGAGAGGAGATTAAAATTTATAATATGTAAAAAATATTAACTAAAATAATTAAATACACACACACAAAAACTAAAAAATGTAACTATTTTATGTAAAAATTGTCCAACTCGTTTTAGTTTTGTTAGATGGACTTCTTGCAATTTGAGCCAATGAGATGTGGGGATAAAATCATTACCATAATTAGACTTAGGTCTTCCTTCTTCTTAAGTTCTTGTTTTTCAAACATTTTTAAGGCTATGTTTAGATTGTTGGAATGAGATGAAATGAAATGGAATATTACAGTGTTTTATTGTTTAGATATTTAAAAAGAAATGATAGAATAAAATGGAACACAATGGTACCCATTCTATATCATTCCACTATTGACCTCAATTTTTCTTCCGTCCAATTTGAGAGGTATGAAATAGAATGAGTTACTTAATTAATTTTGAAATTATTAAAATATTGTTTTAACCTTATTTGTTATCTTTTGCTCTTCACATTCACATATCATGACATCGATTCATCGTCACCTTCCATCTACATATGCATGTTTGTGTCGTGCTCAATCCAAATCTAAGGTTTGGATGGACTGTGGGAGGATGAAGCCTTACTATTTTTACTAGATACCATAACAATTTATTTTAATTACTCTTATTTATGGGTTCTTTGTTACTTTTCTTATAGGGTTAGTGATGTTAACTTTTTTAACTTCCACCAAAAGAATGAGATAAAATATATTTATCTTTTGGAGAGACCATTCATAAAAATACTATTGTGAATTGCATTTTCTACAAACTCCGTGAAGTTTATTTTTTTAAGGGATTACATGAAGTGGGGAACTATTGAAACAATACATATCTTAAATACTACAAATGTATCCCCTTACAAAGTAGGGAAGTAATAGAGAATAATGGTCCAACTCAAATTGACTACAAGTATTAACAAAATAATCAAAATATAATTTATAAATAAAATTCAAAGTTAAATTTATTTGTTAATGATAAAGGTAGAAAGGAAAGAAAAAAAGTTATAATTCATTTCATTTTGTTTACTGCTCAAATAATAGAATGATAAATTTGTTCCGCTTCATCATAAAACATCCAACCAATACAATGACATTGTCATTCTATTTTGTTCTATTATGCTTTGTTTGTTTTTAAAAATTCAATCAAAACCTAAAGGAAGTTGTAATTTTTCAAAAAATTTCAAAACATAATCATAATTTTATAAATATCTTAAAAGATTTTATTCATATGCACTAATATAATATAAGTCAATTACAATAGTTAAATTGCTAAACATATTTAATTTTAATTATATTCACATTAAATATATATAAAATGTAATTTGTAATTAATTGATGATGTAAATATTTTACGCTCACATGATATAGAATTAACATTTCTTAAAAATATATTTCATTTAATTCTTTTTATAAAAAATAAATTACATATAAATAAGTCAATAAAAATTAATATATTTAATCCATATTATAAATAAAAATCTATCGAATCACGTCAAACCAAGGTGTATATGTGATCATTATCATCTATTTAGAGGTCAAGTATTTGGACCCTAATTACACCCTTAAAATAATCTCCATCTTAATGGACTTGCATAACCAGATATGGTAAATTAGAATTAGAATGATCTGACTCAAGGACAACTGTATCCTTATCCATCTCTGGATCTAAAATAAGTAAAAGAAAAATTATAAAAAGATGATCTTGTGTCATATAAAATGTGTGCATGCTTAAACGAAATAAATAGGTTCAATATAATTAAATTCTATGAACTCGTATATGGTGATGTGTGCTTTCGTGATTATATATTCTTTTTTTTTTCCTTTCAAACTGTAATTTGTTGTTTATAAAAAGTTGTATCAAAATATTAAAATATTTTTTTTACAGTAAAATTACATATCATTTCCATTCCAATGAGAGGCAAAATACAATCAGGGATAATTTCAAAGGACTGAGAACAAGATTGTGATGCAGCCACACTTACTAGCTTGCCTCTTCAAAAAAAAAAAAATTTGTTATGTTGTGAGAGAGGAAATGACCCTTTTACATTTCAAAATAATATCACCAAATTCAGATTAAAATTATAGTAATACGTAATTAAATAATTATTAAAATGGAAATCACGTTCAGCCTAAAATCTATACCCAAAAAAAGCTTGGGATAACCAAAGAGCAAAATGTAGCTTAGGATAAATGCATGGATTGGTGAGCGACACTGTAGAAAAATCTAGCTGGATTTTTTTTTTTTTATAACCTGTGCATGATTTTAAAGACTAATCATTTGAATTGGAGCGGTAAAATTCTTTTTTAAGGTATTTGACATTGTTGCAGCTTACATTTTTAGAGTTGGATTAATACTTCTGATTAAATTGGAAGAGTCTCTTATAATCTCATCCAAGAGCTCTTAGGTCTAGCTGGATTTCATTCAATTAGACATTACTTAAATGAATAAAATGAAAAGTACTTAGTATTTTGAGTTTAATTGTAACATACTCTTAATGTAAAAAAAATTTATGCTACTTACATATCACAATCATACTTGGTTGTGACTTTTAAAATAATCATGATAAAAGTAAAATGACTATAATAATTCGACGGTTGTGATTGAATGATAGTGCAAAAAATATTTGTAAAAAATATTTATATTGTCAGTGTATATAAATTAAATCTTAATATTTTTTTTTATATCAAAAATTGAATATTTTTTTATTATTATTATTATTAATATTCAAAGTACATCTTGTACTTTAACTTTTATTAATAATATTTTTTAGCAGTTTCAAAAAATATTGTTTCTTTAAAATTTTAAATTACCAATAATTCACTTCTTCAAATATCAACGAAATATCTATTTGATTTGTATGATTTGAAATTTGTTATAGTCTCTCCTCCCACCAAAATAATCGAACTATTTCACAATTTTACATGAATTAAAAAATATATAAAAATTTAATCAATTTTTTATATAAATGAAAAAAATAAAATAATTTTTTTATTAAATATTAGTGTATTTATTATTACCATAAATATAAATGAAAGATATTGAAAAAAAATGTAATTACTAATTATCTTAAAATGTAAAATTATTTAATAGTTAAATTTTATATATTTTAAAGGAAAAAATACTAAAAAAATATAGATTTATTCTAATTAATACAAAACGCAAAAAACTGTAAGAGCTTGACCCTCTTTGGAAATGAATGTGAATTTAGGAAACAAATATTTATTTCCTAATACTCTCCTCAATTTTTAAAAATTAAAAATTTATGTTGATTATTATTCAAGTGAATTTTCGTTTATCGAGTTTCCTTTCGTTAACTATCTAGTTTTCGAAAAAAAATGAATTTTGATAATTCAACATTTATAAAGAAAAAAATTCTAGTAATTAATGATTTTTTTCTTCAAAGATCAAATTGGAGTACCACTAAAATGATTTGAACTAACATGCACTTTGCCAATATTTTATTTTTACGTCATACTAATATGTATCTTTAGACAAATATAAATTGGAATGTACAATTTTTGAAATAGAAAATTACACAATTTTTTATGTAAAATTTATGAACTTAAAGACACGCATGTTTGCATTTCGCTTTATTTATTTTATTATATATCATTCGCGTTTATATAGGCACCTCGACGGCGCTTGCTCGCTTTTCATTTATTAAAATGATGAAAATTATATAATTTTATACCATTATTTAAAAGAATTTTTATTTGATAGGTAAGTAAAAATATAATAATAAATAATATTAGTATAAATAAAGCGATTTAAATAAAGAGGAAAATTGGAAGAAAAATCCATACCAAAACCAGAAATTACGTTAGTATAAATTACTTCCTAATTTATTTTCACAATTTTATTTTAAAAAAAATCTTCACAAATATGCAATTAAGATATATATGACTTGACTAGATTCATTCTTTCACGACTAAAAAAAATTCTAAACTCTATTTAAAAATGGACCCAAGATTGAGAAAAATTCACATATGCGATCACTGACATAAAAGAAGAAGGAAAAAAAAAAAAACACTTTCAGTTTCTTTCCCTTCACAATTGTTCCAAAAAAACAGGTTTTTCCTTCTTTTCTGACACCTTCTCCTTCATATTCTCTCATTGTTTTTTTTTCTTCTTCTTCTTCTCTGGTTTGTCCCATTAACCTTATCATTTTGTTTTTGCCTCTCTTTTGAAGCTATGGTTGCAGGTGGTAATTCAAATTCCGATATCTCTTTTGCTGGCACTTTCGCCAGTAGTGCTTTCTCTGCATGTTTCGCTGAGGTATGCATGTGGCATAAAGATACAATTTTTGTTCGTAAATTCTCATTTGTGTATTCATTATATTTGGATTATCTGTTCTGGGTTATTTATTTTTGTTATGATCTCGTGTAAAACCCATTTGGGTTTTTGAATTAGACCCCATTGTTTTTTTCTTTTAAAAAAAAATCATGTAGTAATGGATTCTGCTTGCACTTTTAACTGTAATGGACTTTGTTTTGTGCTTTTGTTGTGAATTTTGATGTACTATCTGTAGTGGAGCAGAAAACTAGGATGAGCAAGTGAATGTGAATTTTTGTTGTTGTCTAACTTGTACTTTTTTACCTTGATAATTACCCTTTTCTTTGGTCAAAATTGAGTTGAATATGAGTTGGTGTGCAAATATGTTTTGTGATTAAATAGGATTTTTATGTAGGTTGACTCAATTTGTGCCTACCCAGTTGCTAGTGGTCGATCTTAGTACATGTTTGGATTGACGGTGAATTTGGCTGAATCACGTTGTGCTAAAGTGATTTTAGCAAAAGCTAAACTTTGGAGCTGCAACAGAATTACGGTTGTACCGTGATTTCGTCAAAAACATCGTGACTCCAAAGATGTACTTATTTATTAAACTGTTATAGAGGATCTGTTATGTAACTATGTTCAATGCTCTGTTATGATTTAAAGGCATTTGTTTTTTTCACTCTTGGCTGTTTATTTTTCAAGCCTTAACATGGACTATGATCATTCTGTAGTCGATGATTTGTAATTGTAGATCTTGGAATTGGTAGATGGGATAAATTGATTGTCTTCTTGAAAATCTTAATTATCTGTTGGGCTATGACAATTCTGAAAATGTTGTATTTGACATTCGTCAGGCTGAAGCAGCAGTGACAACTGGCATAATGATTGAATAATTTTCCATAAATTCTTCAATTTGAAACACAGCTATCGATTATTCACAAATTCTCCTTATTTATGGAGATTGGTTCAACTTTTCATTTATTAACTATGCTGTTTTGCATGTTCGGCTCACTTGTTGGATATTTTGTCATATGGTATAGGGCTTTTAAAGAACTCAGTCCTAGCATATGTTGAAATTATATCCTCAAATTTAACTTTGATACAGATATGCACTATTCCCCTGGACACTGCCAAAGTTAGGCTTCAGCTTCAAAAGCAAGCTGTAGCTGGTGATGTGAGCTTACCTAAATACAAGGGTATGCTCGGAACGGTTGGAACAATTGCCAGGGAAGAAGGTCTTTCATCACTCTGGAAGGGAATTGTGCCAGGGTTACACCGTCAATGTTTGTATGGAGGTTTAAGAATCGGGTTATACGAGCCTGTGAGTGTTGACTATATCTCAAAGATTGTTCATTTATTTGATTTCATATTTACTATTTGCGTATGCAATCTCATGGTGTGAATTACGTGGGATTTTTAACAGGTTAAGAATTTGTATGTTGGGAGTGACCATGTTGGAGATGCTCCATTGTCGAAAAAAATTCTTGCAGCATTAACAACTGGTAACAATCGCATTGTATTTCTTCTAAAACTCTCGACACATATTGAGTGTTTGCTTCTGCTTCGTGGTCATTTCAGTTTCATTGTCTGTATCACCGCATGTTTTGACAATCCTACCGTGGTTCCAAACACTTTAATAATGTAAAGTTATGATATTGAACCCTTTGAATTTGTCTTATCGACAGGTGCTGTGGCAATTGCAGTGGCGAATCCTACTGATCTTGTCAAAGTTAGACTTCAAGCTGAAGGTAAATTGCCCGCTGGCGTGCCCAGGCGTTACACTGGATCATTGAATGCTTATTCAACAATTGTGAAACAGGTTTTTGCCTTAAACCTTGTACAATTTGTTAAAGATCAAAATGCATTTAGTCCTTTTTTAAGTTCTAAACTCATAATTAGTTTTGTTTAATCTGCATCGAACAAACAGGAAGGAATTGGAGCTCTTTGGACCGGCATTGGCCCCAACGTTGCTAGAAATGCTATCATTAACGCTGCTGAACTAGCCAGCTATGATCAAGTGAAACAGGTAATGTAAAAGATACCAAACTTCATTTGGAGTAAAATTTTGTTATTGTTCCTCTTTATTATATTTTAATAACTTATTTTTTCTTATTGCAGACCATTTTGAAAATTCCAGGATTCACTGATAACGTTGTCACGCATCTTCTTTCTGGTCTTGGGGCAGGATTTTTTGCAGTGTGTATTGGCTCCCCGGTTGACGTGGTAATTTATTGGTGTTTACTTGAAAATTCATATCTGATTTTCCGTTTTCTGTTGCCTCGTCATTTTATATGTAGTGTGTTGATATTCTATTGTTTGCTATAAATTTTGCACTTTCTTTCTTCTCTGTTAACCTATGATAAACTTATAATCCAGCCATAACTAGAATTTGGTAGAATTAGTAAATGCATCTGATGTTTAATAAACAAAAAAAATACTTGATAACTGATATTTTTAAAGTCCATTATGATTCTTTTTTCTAGCTTCATTTGGTTGCTTATGAGCTTCTTGACTATGCTGTCTTACCATTCCCTTAATTCACTGTTCTATCTTCCTTCTTGTTTATGCAGGTTAAATCGAGAATGATGGGAGACTCTAGTTACAAAAACACACTTGATTGTTTTGTCAAAACATTAAAAAATGATGTATGACTCATCTTCTACTACTATTATTATTTTGTTTCTTCCCTTTTAGTAATAAGCATTAACTGTATGCGAGTATAGTTGCTGTTTGTTCTGCGTGACTTCGATTTCGATAACATCTTTAAACATTCCCATTTCTCACGCTCGCTTGTATGTTACATAATAATATGCCTTTTTTCTTTTCATGTCTTTCGTTGTTGGGAAAGTGCGGCCGGAATTTTCCAAGAATTTCTTTCAATATTGTTTGAATTATGTACTTGTGGACATGGATTTAAATCACCTGTCCCCATTGCTTGTTCCCTTGTCTCTCTAGTGGAAATACAACACATCACTTACTAATTTTCTCTTTCTCTTAAATAGTACTAACATTTTCTATTTTAGTTAGATTTTTTGTCGGAGATGTTATATACTTGTTTTATTGAATTTTATCAGTGGTGCCATTTATCTCATTAGATTGGTTTTGCAGGGACCTTTAGCCTTTTATAAGGGTTTCATACCAAATTTTGGACGGCTAGGATCTTGGAATGTGATCATGTTTTTAACTCTAGAACAGGTATGATATGAGTACTTTGTGATATCTTTCCAATGCCTAAAAGATATTTACTTTACAAAGTTGGTTTTGTGGAGTTGAGATAGGTTCATAATCTTTAAGATTTAGAGCCCGTTTGTTATGTTTTTTTCTTCTAAAAGAATCACTTTTTTAAATAAAATAATCAATTTTGAAAGTTATAGTCTGTTTGTTACAGCTTTTAAAAAAATATAAATCTGGAAAAAAAATCTAAAAATTGCTTAAATGAGAAGTTGTTTTTAGTAGCTTCTTAAAAAATCATTTTTCATAATTGATTTTTTTAAAAATGTAATTTTCATTATGACAGACAAATACAAAACAATTCCTGCTTTTCTTTAAAATTTCTAAAAAGATAATTTATAAATTATTGAGTACCAAAATCAAAGTTTTAATAATCGGTAACAAACAGGTCCTTATAAGTGAAAACTCGCCGAAAGAATTCTTATTGAGTTAGGTCTCACTTTACAAGTCAATTTTATAGGAATGAGTTAGATTTAATATAAAAACTGATCAGTTATTGAAAAGAAAACATGTTATCTAAAATTTAATCAAAACCAAACATGTTAAGTGAATCATGATAAATTTTGCTGTTTTGTTTCTAATTTTTATTTTATTTTTTCGACAGACTAAAAAGTTCGTCAAAAGTTTGGAATCAGCATAATCTCAACCAAGTACCAATAAAATTTTATGAGCATGGTGACAACTGGTGGGTCAACAGAAATCATCAAGAAAATAAAACTTCTATTTGTTCTCTATTGGAATGTGTGAACAATTTTTTGGCGTAGAAAAAATAAGTATTAATTAATAAATTAAAATAAACTTATTGATAGATGCTAGATTAAAAGCTTCAAATCACTGTTTTATTTCTTTGTATTAATTATCTTACAAGTTTATCAAGAGCTGGGCTTTGACAGTTGGGAATAGGAGGAATTTGAAATTGCATATTGCTTTTGGCCTGTTATTTTTTTCTAATACACCCCACATGTGTGACTCTCATACTTTTTTGACATCTCAACATTCTGGAAATTTTTTTTTTTTAAGGGTGGAAATTTACTGTTGGAACATAATGTATTTTTTGGGGATTGAATTAGCTTCCGAAACATTGTTTCGGACTAAATCATAATCACATTTTTAATCATATACGTATAATTTAGTTCTAAGAGAAGATAGATAAAAATCTTTATTGGAAGAGGTAAATTTATTTTACGGTAAGTATGGCATTTACATTTCAAACATGAATATACTTTTATGGAAAATCAAGGCGTGGTAGTAATTTTATCACAATAGAGAAACGTTAGGTATATAATCATTTTATATTGTTGTGGACATGCAATTTAAGAAACTTGGTAATTGATTAATGAGACAAATAATTGGTTGCTCATTTGTATGGTTTGTTTGCGTCCAACCAACTTGTTCTCTACTTTTGACAAGGCAACATTGATTGAATTTGCGAAGTTTTATCCACCGGAATTTTGTTCAATTAGTTTGGGGGTGCTTGATAATCAACTTGAGACTTATATCATTGATATGCCCAACAGTATTGGATTTGCATCTTTGAAAGGAATCGGTGATCTTTTAAAAAAATTGGTTCAAACTAGAAGATATGTTGTTTATCCATTAGTTTATAAGCTTTTGAAGTTAGTGATGATATTGCATGTTGCCACAATAACTATTGAACGATTGCATGTTGCCACAATAACTATTGAACGATCCTTTTCTGCTATGAAGATTGTGAAAACTAGAGTGATGTTTGGTGGCTTATAATGAGAGTGATGTGTTTAATGACATTGATAATGAGTTTATTATTCAACAATTTAAGAATAGGAAATCACGTAGAGTATGATTATAGAACATGTACATAATTTTTTGAATACAATATAATTTTGAGTATGTTAATATTAAATATGATTATAATTATTATTTGAAGTTTAATATTTTGTGCTTCCAAGACAACGTCTTGGATTCGCCATTGCATATAAAGAGTACAATTTTAAGGTATTTTTTTAGAAATGTTAATCAAAAGTCATTATTGTCCCATTAATTTCAAATATCATTTAATTTATATTTTTGGTTTAAATGCACTTTCGGTCCGTTTAATTTGTCTAATATGAACTTTTAGTCTCCTCATTTCTAAAATCGTTTTTTTGGTGCCTCTTAACTAATTTTTGGGATTTTTTTTAGTCTCCACTATGTTTGATGAAGTTGCACTCTCATTAACTAATTTTTGTTATTAATTTTATTTATATATCTTAAATATTTAAAATTAACTTTTCAAAAGAAAAATTAAAATTTATTTATCTTATGTAACTTTTTTTAGTAATTTAAAATGATAAAAATTTTATATAAAATAGTTAAAATTTTATTAGTTTTATTTTAAATATTTTAATATTATATTTCATGTTTAAAATTATTACGTTTTTAATATTATTTAATAGTTATCTTATTTGTATATTTAAATTATTTTTTATTTCATCAAACAATAATTTAAAACTGCAAAATATTTAAACAAAATATTTATAAAAAAAAATTAATTTTATCTTTTAAAAATAATATTTAAATAATAATATTAAAATTAAAATAAATAAATTTAAAATATTTTATTTAAATATTTTAAAGTTTTAAATTATTGTTGGATAGATAAATAATTTTTAAATATTTTAAATTTAATTTATTTTTAGATAGTTTATTTTATAGGAGGACAAGAAAACTAAATTTAAAAAATGATAAGATTAAAAGTTTATTTTAGACAAAATAGAAAGAAGAAAATACATTTGAGTCTATACTTTTTATATTTATAATTCACACCAACTACACTAACAAGATATATCATTTTTGTCGCTCATTTGCAATTTTGTCACCACTAAAGTAAGAAAGAAAATGTGTGAGAAAATAAATAATCATATTTATGAAATGATATAATTGTAAGAATATGTACAAATTATCATCATGCAACTTTCTTTGTTTTTTGTTTACAGAGAAATAATTTTCATTTAAATGCTAAAATAAGACTAATATAATTAAATTGATTATAAATTAAGACATTTTTTATTCATATTTTGAGATCAAATCTAATTATTAAGAAAACATATTAACTATACACATAAATATTTAAGAAGTTAATGAGAAGTAATCAAACTAAAATCTTAATTTTAACAATCAAACTAATTTCTTTCACACATGACCAATAGTCAAGAATAATGTAAGATTCAGAGTCTTTAATCTCATTCGTCTACGAAAAATATTTGATGGTGTTCGTTTATATCAACTAAAGGTGGTCTCTGACATGACCAATCTAATCACGTATTGACAAGTTATATGTAAGACTGAGTGAGTAATAAATTTGGTGATAACCTCTATAAGCTGGATTCAAAATATGATATTGACAAAATGAGTTATTTGTCTATGAGAACACTGCATCAAACCAAGAAAACAACGTTACACAACGATGACCAACAAACCAACATCGCACTAAGATGACGAAATCATAAATAAAACACATAAAAAAAGTAAATTTGTGTGAAAAATCACTTCTTTAAATAAAAGCATATTTTTAAAGTATTACAAATAATAGGTAATTGATTTAGAGTATAAATATAGTTAGCATGTAGAATTAATCGTCCTTTTTGTGCTCAATTTTTGTTTAAAAAGAATAAAAAGAGACAATAAAGATATTGCTAAGGATAATTATCCCCATACATTTATGGTACGCATAATATTAGTAACAATAGTAGTACTGTAATTATTTTATGATTAAGATGCTTACACATAATATAATTATCGTACTTTTTATCCATGATTCAATTACAACATAAGTATCATATTTTACATAAACTTTTCAAGTTTGACAAACAAGTTTATAAAAAAGAAGGTATGATAAACTGCATTAATTTCTCAAAAGATAGTATATTGTCTCTTTCAAATATGAATCTACTTTTCTTGCTTGAATTTTCTATACTCATTAAAAACTTTCGTGCAATGAAAAAAGACTCTATATAACAATTCCTCATCATCTCAATTAATTCTCTTGAAGTTCAAACCATAATCTTGTGATATATTAATTAACGACGAAAGAGGATTTGGGTTCAAAAATTAATCATGTATATAAACACACAAAACTCATATATATATATATATATATATATATATATATATATATATATATATATCATGTTTATTAGGTTTGGTATCAGAGTTAGTTTAGTCATGATTTTGGGTCGTTGTGTACAGTTGTTTTTAATATCATTATGTCATTTGTGTTTTAAATTTATTTTAAATTTCCCTAAATTTTATTTTTAATTTTGAGGGTGACACAATTATGGCTTCATTTGAAATTTGTGTTTGGTCTGTTTGACTTGGTAAATTCCTAAGTATCAATCTTACATCTTAATCTCCGACTTCTAGAACATTATCCTCTCTCACTCTCTCTACTAACCTCCTTATATTTTGTGACGTTGTCACACATTATTTGCTTATGTGATTGTTGTTTTGTCCCTTTAAAATGGTTTTTCCCTATTGAACAAACATTTTATTTAGAAGAAAAAAATAAGATAGTAGATGGTGACAAGAGATGAGAAACTTGAAACTTGCATGGCTCCTACAATCATGCTGTGGATAGTTTTTTTTTTTTTCGTAGAAGAGATGATAAATAAATTCGCATACGACTGTGAGGTCATGAATTCAAACATGTGACAAAACGCCCAATATAACAACATCAATATTTACTAGTTGAATTTGATTTGGATTTGTATATAAAGATATTCAACTATTAACCAATCAAAACTCCAAACAATAAAAAGAAAAGCAAAGTTCATTGGTAGCACTTCCACACACTATCCTAGGTCATAAAATTATGCCTTGGTATCACAATTTTGATTCCCAATGAACTATGTTTGATATCTATATAAATTTCCCATTTTCGTACCCTTTGTTTGTAAGTGTACTTTTTTTGTGTAAGATTGAAATTGAATATGGAGAACTATGTGCATATAAAAAGGGTTGAGACACGACAATCATCATTATCTTGAGTAGAAGAATCATTGTTTTGAATTGAGAAGCTTATTAAGAGCGCAAGAGATTTGAAAGTCAAATCACTTTTTGAGAGTCAAAAAACTAATCACGTGAGACCACATAACATTCAAACATTAATTAGGTGTCAGGGATACATCTAACATGGTGCGTCAGGTTAAAATTCACACGAAATGAAAAATATATAAAAGCAAAAGGAAAAACAATTTTACTACTCACACCCCCTCCTTTGTTTGTTACATTCCATGTCATTATTGAAAAGACTAAATTGCCTTTATCATTAAATCAATTGGCCAACCATTCTTCGTCTTTCCTCTTCCATCGTGAAACCTACAACCTTCCTAGAATCGAGTACATTTACGTGAACTGAGTCCAAGTACGCACTTCTCCTACTCACTGCAAAATTTTACATATATTTGAATTCATTACAGATATGTACGTCAACTCATATTATGTATATTTATGTGAACTGAGTTCAATGACACAGTTCCCCTATTCATTGCAAAAATTTGCATGTACTTGAACTCAGTTTACGTACATGTACGTGAACTCAATATACGTTTATTTACATGAACTGAGTTCAAGTACGCGTTTCTCCTACTCACTGCAAAATTTTACATGAACTTAAACTCAATTTATGTACATGTATCTGAACTGAGTTCAAGTGCGCATTTCCCCTACTCAATGCAAAATTTAACATGTACTTGAACTAAATTTACGTCCATTTACATGAACACAAAATATGTAAGAGTACTTGATTTAAGTTTGTGTACAATGTATAATTTACCATGTACGTGAACTCAAATCACGTAAAATTCCCATATTTTAAAAAAAATACGAACTCAACATATCAATAAACATATCTTGTTGATGACTTTAAGCATTATAATAAGAAGATGAAAGTGGTGAGTTTAAGTTATGAATAAATATGAATTATGAGGTGTGAGTTATGAGTATTGATATGAGTGTAAGATATTATGAGGTGAGTGATGATGACGAAGAGAAAAAAAAAAAATATATAATTTAATAACAAGTGAAGTAATAAAGAGCATTTTGGGTATTCTAATTTTATAAAAATTTGGTGGGGCGTGGGTAGCAATATATTGGATGTAGGTAGCAAAATTGAAGAAATAATATTTATTCTATAATAGCGTGTATTTAATTATTATTTTTGTAATATATCTTTATATTAACTAAATTCTTTTTCAAAATACATCTAGATTTAATTTATATACACTGTCACAATAAAAACATATTACATAATTAATCAATTATTATAAACGTTTTATTTTAATCTAATTACTTTTAGAGTTACACATATGAGATTGTAAGTACTACACCGTAAATTTTTTTGTAACGTTGTACCAAAAAAAAAAATCTGCAATGTGAGTGATAAAAATTAATCCCATAATATTTTTCAATTAATTTATTTTTACTCAAATTAATTTTCTTAATCTTTGTGTCTTTTACTCAAAATTATATTAATTAACACAAGAATAATTTTTAAATGTTATTCATTTATCAACTCTAGTTATAATTACTTGAATATTTTTTCTGCAATGCAGACTTGCCTTGCAGAAAGCCAACGGGTTCACCGAGCGCTCCTCCGTCGCAACTCCCATTTGAGCGAACGAACAGCCTCAAGCCGACCCAAATTCGACACTCGAATCTTCTAGATTCGTTTACTGCGTCCACTTCAAGGTTAGTTTTTACAATTAATCTTTCTTTTTATTCTCAAATTTCGTACCCAATCAAACTCTTTAGATTGAAAAACAAAATCCCCTTTATTTATTTTTTTTAATTTAGGGTTTACTATGCGAGCAACCCAGGTACACCATTGAAGTTGGTCCCAATTTAATTTTATCCAATAATATGAAATTTGTCTTATCTCAAACAACGCCTTTGGTTTTGACAACGTTAGATTTAAATTTTTGCTGCAAATTTATGTCATTGTTGCTTATATTGTTTTTATTTCATGAATGTTTATTGGTTTATTTAGCACTTCTATTGGTATGGATGAAACTTACAGATACAGTACACAGGGAATGCTAATCATTTTGTCTTTTTCATTTGTTTAATTAATTTTTGCTTCTGGATTTATGCTTCACTTTTTTGTCTTTTCCATTCAGTATTTTCTGTTTTTAAATCTATTTTTTTTTTCAATTTTGTTGGTTTGCTAAAGGAGGAGGGTGCATAATTTTGTACCCAATTTGAAGTACTACATTGAAAAAGGTTGAGAGGTTAGGGAAGAAGTTGATTGAAATATGCTTCAGATTCGTCTTAGCAAGACTCCAGCCTCTGAAGGGTCGGCTGGGGTGAAACAATCACCTGTCGAGACTGTTACAGTTGCGTGCCCTGACCATCTAGTCCTTGCTGATCTTCCTGTTGCAAAGGGCATTGGTACAGCTACTTCTGCTTCCCTTGTTAGGACTTTGGGCCGTAGGTCCCGTCGCCAGCTTGGTGAACGAGTGCATTTCTGTGTTCGCTGTGATTTCCCGATTGCTATTTATGGAAGGCTGGTAATTACTGTCTTACAATGTAACCTTGTTTTCGAATTGAGATTTCGGCTTGTTAGGATGCTTTTTATTGTTTAACATGCTAAACACATTTTTTTCTTGTGTAGTTTTTTTTTGCATTCTAGAGTGCTAGATGTTATGCATGCTTCCTGCAGTAGTTTGTTTAGTGTTATGTTGGATATTTCGATAGTGGTTTTTCTTGCTGAACATGTGCTAGAACTTGTTACTTTCCTTGATGTTGGCTTACTATAGGTTTGTGAACTTGCAGAGCCCTTGTGAGCATGCTTTCTGTCTCGATTGTGCTAGAAGTGATTCATTGTGCTACCTGTAAGTATATTTCTTATCTTCTGCTCTTCATACAGAAAAGCAATGAGGACAAGTGACTCTTCACTTTGAAGCTTAATGTTTGCCTATAACTTAATTTGGGACGTCTGTATTAATTTCAGCCTAAATGACCCCCTTTTTAGTCTTTGTGCAATTGTTTTTACATATGACTAAGTTGAATTGTATCAGTACTGCATATGCCTTTCATTTTTCAGTCAAGGGGTGCATTATCTATAACTATTTATAAAGGAAATTGTCTTGGGTAACTTCTCATATTGATGTCTTAATTCATTTTCCAAATTGACCCTTAATTTTAAAAATATCCATGGCAGCAGTCTTTACGTTGCTGTGAAACCCTTGCCCTTTGGTTTTTCTATGTTGCTCTCTCTTTCTAGCCTGATTGATCCGTCCTCAAAATCCAAATCCTCTAGATTTTATTCTGAAATGGTTAATACAAGCATGTAAAAACACATCCAAATTTTTAATTAATAAAAGAATGAGTAAAGCTGGTGTGTCACTGAAATGCAAAAAAAAAATGGAGAGAGATAGAGATGGTGTTAGATGAGAGGGAAAAAAGAGAGGGCCATTGCAGAAGATGAGTGGCTTGTTTATTCAATCATTTTTACTGTTTGCCTTGTGTTTTGGGGTACGTGTTATGTCTCTATTAGGTACAAAATTATTCATGTTCTTAAGTTCTTTCACCGAATAGCTTAACATTTTAAGATAGTTGATATCTAACTTGATATCAAAGTCTTTATTCTCAAGCGGTCTGAAGTTTAACAGAAATCTAGGAAACTCTGAGATGTTAAATTGAGTGAGTACAAAAGAGAGAATTCTTAGAGAGATGGAACTGAAAATCTATAAAAATGATTTTATAAATTGTTTGTGTACTACATAGATTTATATAATAGAGGACTCATCATAACTTCCTTGCCGAGTCAGCCTAACAGAACAAACCGCAGTAACCGACGATAACATAATGCACTGACTCAGGGCATTCGATTATTATTTATAATTTTTATGAATATAAATGCCTTTTGCCTCTTCCATTTTGACTCTATTTGGCATATCCCTTATATACTATGTAGTCAGTAGCAGATAGCGTAGCGGCCGACTCCCAAAACACTATAGCGGTATGGCTGCTACGTCGAAGTCTAGAAAAACATTACAAGCACTTTCAACCATACACATATGATGGCTAAAAAGTTAGATTAATGCACAAAAGTAAACACATATTTATAACTAATCACCAAAGCAGAAACAGAAAAACAGGGGAGATGTAAAGAACTAAGATGATGCCATAATAGGGGACTGTTAGCACAGAAACAGACCGAAATTGAAAAACAGAGCAGAATAATGGTCGACGAGATGGAAGGAACAGGGAGGAGACGAATGGTTGCAGAGAAGAGGGGAATGCTGGCGTAGAGAAAAGGGAAACTTTCTTGAGAAGAATCAGTCGCAGGAAAGAAAGGAACAGGGGGGACGGTCGCCAAGAAGAAATTTCGTAGGTTTCCAAAAACTGAGCACTGCACTTGTAATGTTTGGAGAAGAATGGTTGTGAAAATTCCAGTAAAAAGTTACCTGGAGATATAAATACAAAAATCAAGGGTATTTTAGACTTTGCACTCTTAAAAGTGAGGACATTTTAGACTTTGCACTCATTAAAAAAAAATCACGTGTATTTTAGACTTTGCGCTCTTAAAAAACTGTTGCCGCCTCCTTTTTTTGTGTTTGTTCCTCATATTCTCCGCGATTGCGCTGCGAAGAACGCCGCTACAGCTGCAACCCTAAACTGCGCTGCAACACCATTTTGCGTAGCGCATTGATGCCTCCTCTGCGACACATCGTTGCTATTGACTACCAAGCTTATATATTTGGACTGAGTAAGAAAAAGGGCACCATCAGGAAGCTGTTTAACCTCTACTCCCAATAAATATTCAAGAGATGCTGTATGGTTTCCGCCTAAGTTGAAGCAAGACAGAGTATATGGAATGCAAGTTTAGCAACACGCGAAACATTTCCAATTTGGAGGTGAAAGTTGGAGATCATACCATACCACAAGTCACACGGTTTGAGTATCTTGGGTCCATAATACAAAATGACGGAGAAATAGAAGGAGATGTAAACCATAGAATTCAAGCTAGGTGGTTGAAATGGAGGAGTGCCTCGAGTGTTTTATGTGATAAAAAAGTAGCACTCAAACTGAAGGGGAAATTTATTGCACAACCGTAAGACCGGCAATGTTAAATGGGACGGAGTGTTGTGTAGTAAAAAAACATGAGGATAAAATAAGTGTAGCAGATCTGCGAATGTTGTGTTGAATGTGTGGAAAGACTAGACGAGATAGGATTAGGAATGACAAAATTAGAGCGAGAGTTGGGGTAGCACCTATAGTAGAAAAAATGGTAGAAACCCGACTTAGGTGGTTTGGGTATGTGGAGAGGAGTCTTGTGAATTATGTAGTGAGGAGAGTAGACCTAGGAAAACTATAAGAGAAACTATTAGGAAAGACCTAGAGATTAATGAGTTGGAAAGAGATATATTATATGATAGAACGTTATGGCGTCGTTTGATCCATGTAGCCGACCCTACTTAGTGGGATAAGGCTTGGTTGTTGTTGTTGTTGATCAAACCATTGATTAGAGATGCTTAAAGAGCCTGTAATAATGATGTCATCTACATAAATCAAACATAGAGACAAATGCCAGATTTCGAAATGATGAATAGAAAGGATCTACACTTGCTGGAAGTGAACCCAAACTGTTACAAGGTAGATATTAACCTTTCATACCAAGCACATAATGCATGTGAAGATTGTCATTAACAAAGACATTATTAACACCAAACTGTTGAACCTACAAGTGATTTGTCTTGTGCTTCAAACTCTGGTGGTTGCACCGTGTATACTTCTTTATGAAGATTGTCATTAACAGAGACATTATTAACACCAATCTACTGAATAGACCACCTGTTAGTGAGTGCCAGAGTATTATTACCCGGATGGTGACATGTTTAATGACTCGGGAGTGTGTCTCAGTTTAAATCAAACCCCGGTGTCTGATGATGAATCCTTAGCAGTTAGCAAGCTTTGTACACTGCCATCAGGGTTCTCTTTAACCCTATAGACCTACTTGCAGGCAATGGCTATTCTGTTAGGTGGAAGACGGACCAAAGTCGTGGTATTGTTGATTACTGCAGCATATTCAGCCTTCATACTAACCAGCCACTGTGGGTTAGACAAGGCCTGCTTTACGGTAGAAGGTGTAAGACTACTAGTCTTGATCTGGTTAACATTGATGTAGGAAACTGAGTTGTGAAATTGTGAGAGTACGGAAAAGTTGAAACTGAGTCTATAAAAATATTTCGTGAATTGTTTGTCTTTACAACATTGATTTATAGCGAAGAGGACCTATCATAGGTCATGACTGCCTAACTGACTCAGCCTAACAGAACTAACTGTAGTTAACTAATTGAAGACAAAACTCAGCACATACTGTTATTTACAAGTGTTAGTTGCAACTGTAATAAGCATGATAACTCAGCTCAAGAAATTTCAGCTACTATGCAAGTTATACTCTAATAGAGTTTACTTCTTGACGAGTTTGATAGGACACCCATGCATATTCTAGAGGAAAGAGGGGCCATGTGGGAGAGAATGAATTAGTTAGTGAGCCTGAATTGTAGGGAATTCTATTAGTGAGTGGGGAATATATTGTAAAAGGGGGAGGGTGGCTAGAATCATGCAAGTAATCGTATTGTTGCTTAGGTGAATACTCTCTCTGATTTAGGAGCTTATGCTTTGGTTTATCTTCTCATCCATACCGTAAGAGCAGTTTTGCTCATTCATTATTAATAATCATACACTGTTTTTATCCATGTTTGTGAGTTACATCAATGGTCCGACCTGCTGGGTTATTGAGAGAAGCTAGTGAAGTCGTGATATCGCTCATGAAATTGGAGGTGTCTGAAGGTTTAGATCGCCAGGGGTGAGAATCACCGCAGTGGATGGCTCCCTACGACATATGATGGAGGAATTCCTTCAAATCATACTGACGAAGTTCGCAAAACTATTAGACCGACGTTCACCAGGAGGTGTTCATTCATCGTCCTACACTGAAGATTTGGTTTCTGAATCCAGAGGGAAATGAGTTTGAGGCTCAAACTCTCGGAACATGTATTGTAACAAAAGAAGTGGTAGCATTTGGTGCGTGCATCACAGTAGCAAAGTTGGAGAAGAATGAAGGGAAAGTGAAGGGTCATGAGCTTGTGGGTTGAGTGGAGAAGACCCTTTCTCAGCAAGTGAGGCGGACCAAGGAGATGCGCGAACCACCACAGTCAATGATGGTGGCTACCCTCCGTACGAGTATAGCAAGAAGCAAGGCAGTGAAAGATTTTGCGTGCTATGAATTGGGGAAGTCAGAGAAGATGAAGGTTCCAAGTACGATGGTGGAGAGACAATGTGCGCATAGATCGGACTTGCGTGCTCCATTGAAACCGTCGGACATCAGTCGACTTGCGACGGCACTGCTATGGCAAATTGCACCGCCCAAATCACTGGGCCTGGGCAATTCCCTGAATGGGGAGGGACGCGAGATGACGAACATGGAGGAGAGAGGGAAGTTGCAAGTGGATCAGGTCGAACCACCACCATCATGGTCGCTGCGTGTACCACCGCTGGAGGAGAGGAGTTTGGAGCGTAACCCCTGTTTTTGAACTCACAAAACAGAGCCTTTCACCTCAAGGAAGACAACTAGTTGACAATGATCTGGTGATGGGCATGCAAGCAGGAGCGCCAAACATACATCAGGGTTAGAGAAATATCCTATTGTTGCAGAAATTTGGAGGAAGTTTATTAGGTGTGTTTTACCATTATGCTTTAGAGTTTGTGCCAAAACAAGTAATGACATAAATGGGTTGGTACAAGTACAAATCAAGTTGGAACATGTTAGAAATGTACATGAGCTTTGTGCAGGTTTTGTGGCTATACCCGGATAATAACGAGACAGTGAAAGCGCTAGGAGACATATATGTTCAGTCCAGTCAGATTAAAAAAGGTGAGGAAATTATTAGGGAAGCTACAAATACTGTCCCGTTTATGCCAAGACATTTCTTGAACTGAGAATTATTAATTTCGGTCGCAGGAATCAAGTAGTCTATCATTTCCTTGCTTTTGTTCTAAGTATTGCCCTCAGTGTCAACAACTATAGTTCAATTCACATACACATGAGCCAAGAAAGAGATAGGTACTTGTATTTGTTGATTAGTCTTTTATCAAC
Source organism: Cicer yamashitae (assembly GCA_037974755.1). Taxonomy (NCBI): domain Eukaryota; kingdom Viridiplantae; phylum Streptophyta; class Magnoliopsida; order Fabales; family Fabaceae; genus Cicer; species Cicer yamashitae. The sequence continues at coordinate 9,167,921 of JBBPBQ010020321.1, read as the reverse complement.
TACACCTGTTCTCAATACCTTGCAACAGTTTTTGGATTTTGTTGAGGAAAATCTTACAATGTGTGAGGAAGTAAGTATTGACAGCAATGCTACAACATGAAATGGCATGGTTTGATCAAGCGGAAAATAAGAGCGCAAGGATTGTTGCAAGGCAGACTCTTGATGCCAACAATGTCAGATCAGCCAATGGAGGCCAAATTTCAATAAACATGTGGAATATAACATTTATGTTAGCTGCCAATACTGCATGCTTTGTGTTGCAGTAGCACCTTGCCCTCATAGCTATCTTTCTTGTTGTCGTTGCTGTAAGCAGAGTTTATGAGAAACAAAAATCTCCTTTCTGCCTCAAGGGTTGTAAATGGGCAGCAACTATTAAAGAACAGGTTCTTCTTCTCTGCCTTGAGGAAAAGACAAATTTTAAGGAGGTGGTATTGATAGGACACCTAGGCATATTCTAGAAGAAAGTGGGGCCATGTGGGAGAGAATGAATTAGTTAGTGACGTGGATCTGAATTTTAGGGAATTCTGTTAGTGAGTGGATAATATATTGTTAAAGGGGGAGGGTGGCTAGAATCATGCAAGTAATCGTATTGTTGCTTAGGAGAATACTTTGTCTGCTTTAGGAGCTTATGCTCTGGTTTATCTTTTCATTCATACTGTAAGAGCAGTTTTGCTCATTCATCTTTAAAAATCATACACTGTTTTCATCCATTTTTGTGAGTTCTATCAGAGTAGGGTAAGGCTGTTGCATTATCCATGCTTTAAGGCCAAAGGGCTCTTTTGTGATGGAGCATGTTAAATATAACATTGAATTACATGCTTTTACTAAAGAACTTGAGTTTTTGGGATGATTGGTTTATGATATCAACCTTAATATTAACCTTCGGGGATTATGTTTTGCAATTGATGGCTTCCATGTGTAGTAGTTCTCTTTTCTGTGTAACAAATGGTTTTCATCTTCCTTGGAACACAGGTGTGACGAACGTATCCAGAAGATTCAGACGATCAAAATGATGGAAGGAATCCTAATATGTGCAGCTCCTCATTGTCTCAAGACGTTCTTGAAGAAGGCTGATTTTGAATCTCATATTCAGGATAGCCATGCCAATCTTGTTCGCACCAATGCAGATAAAGAAGACGGAAATGAGTCAGAGGCACAAAGTGTTAGGCAACCTACAGCCTCAGATTCCACTGCTAGAGGCCCTCAAAGACAAGTTTTTTCTCCAGGTCCAAATTCCCAACAACATGATCAGGAAGACAGAACTCGTAGGCAGCCAGGAAGAGATCAAGCTCCTTCAAGGCCAACAATGCAACAAAAGCCACAATTTTTCGGTCAACAACATCACCCTTCAGATACCATGTCTGGTTCTGTTGGAGGCATACAGCAGGGCTTTCACCAACAAAGTTTTGACATGCAGCATCCCCCACAACAAGAACCTTCCCAGTTTTCTGATAGGCAACAACCGGTTGGTCCAGATGCCTCATTTTCCGAGTACCCAACAATGCACCCTTCACAACCCTCCAATGTTCCGCCACACTCAAACCCAATGCTGAACCCACCCGTGCCATTTGGTTATCCTCCTTACCAGCAAGACCGAGCTCAACCATTTTATGCTGCTCCCTATGATATGCCTAGGCAGGATTCAGCTTCTGATATAGGTGGCGACCCGAACTCATTAATGGGTTTCCAACAAGGTGGCCCAAATGCCCAAAATTTTCAAGGTAACTATCCCCAGCCCTGGAATGCCGGAGCTGCCGGTGTTCCTTTTGAACAACCACAAGGTGGCGGTGGTATGGTTGTGGATCCAAGGGATACTAAAGGTGTATTGGCACCACAGCCGATGCCCCTCCCACCACCACCGCCACCACCTCCAGCACACATGTCACATTTGAAACAAAACTACTATTCCGGTGATCATGGACATGATGGTCAGGGTTATGGTTGGCAGCAGGATAACCGTGATGGCTTTAGTGGCCAAGGCTGATAAAGGTTTTCAATAATTCGTTTCCTGGATTATGCTACTCTATAGATAGATGTTCCTTGCAAGCATATGTATCTTGCATCTTTGAAACTGCATTTTCTATTACATTTTGGCCTTTTTGTGTTTGTACATTCTAATCGAATTGAGTTTTTCCTTTATTTACCAAAGGTAATAGAATTTTGTGTCCCTTATTTGTTATTAGAATCGTGAAATGGGAATGGAATCCAATGTGTTGGAAAGAAATGGCTTTTCAAACTCATCAATTGTTTTTGGTGCTATAAAGTCTCCAGCTGAATAGAACTGAGTGGAAAAGTTTTCCTTCTGCAACTGTGTAGTTAGAATTGGTTTGTGGGATTTTTTTATTATTAGAAGACTATTGTTGATCATTGTCAATTTTTTTTTATGATTTAAGTACTAATTTACGGTGGATTATTTATAAAAGTGGTGATCCGAAGAAGTTACTTCTTAATTCGCGCAAAAGCACACAATTATATATGAAATAAATTATCAATCCAAATGTTATTTTTGTAGATTTTCAAATTTGAAAATCACTTGTAAGAAAATAAAAGGAGAAGAGATTGAAAATAATGAGAGAACTAATTGTCTCAAATAATGTTTTAGTTGGTGAATTAAGAGATGTCAGTATGAGCTTCAAACATAAAATTTAGAGAGTCTAAAAAACTAATTGCCATGCAAAAGCATCAATATGGAGGAAAAGATTTCAACTATATTAGCACTAGGAGTCTGGAACCCTATCAATCAATGATTTGCAGTACACTAAAAAAAATTAAAATGAATAAAAAAATAAACAAGAACATGGGAGGCATTGACCAAAACCCATGCAAGAGATCCATTTATTACGTTTAAAGTCTTTACTAATATAATAATTAAGAAAACTAATGTAACCACTAGTAAATTAATATTTGTCAATAAAAAATGAGAGTTAATTATTTGTATGATTCAAAATTAATCTCATCTCATCTGCTTTTTGTTTTTTTTTTTTTTAACTTATCCTACTCTCTTGCAGAGAAAAATGCAGAAAAACAAAAATAGAAGATATTACAGATCAAAAGCACGAGTAATATCAGGGAAAATTAGTCAAACAAAATAAATGAATCCATTCACACATAATTCCCCTTTTGTTATCATGAAATGGAAATAAAATGGATCTGTCAAAAGTTCAACATCACAAAAGTTTAGAGAGACTTTACTTTTTGATTGTAATAGATTATTTTTTTAAAAATTGAGTCATGTTTGGTGATGATGTAGTGTTTCAATTCTATTTGCCTTGATTATACTTCCATAATTGATTCACTAGAACAAATGAGGATTAAAATATCCCAATTTTAAATATGTTGTAGTAACAATTCCGTTAAACACAAATGTAATGACATTTAAGTAGTTAAGTTGAAAACTTAAAAATGACTGTCAATGTTTTAAATTGGATTTTAGAAAAGACTTAAAAACAGTGTTAAAAGCACATGCAAATAACATTTTCACAAGTAAAATGAAATTTATGGTGCGACAAATTTTAAGACAGTAATTTTTTAAGAGAGTGTCGCACTTGTTAAACATCTAAATTTAAAAAATTTAAAATTACATATTTAACTTTAGAAAGTCTAAATTTTATTTTTTTTAATATACACTTTTATTTTTTTTTAAACCTTTAGCAAATGTCATTATGACACTTATTAGTATGATCCATATAACTATTACAAGTTATAACACACTTCATAATCCGTAAAAAAAACACATTTCCTCCGTTTTATTATTATATATCTTATTTGAAATATTTCAAAGTTTTAAATTGTTCGTTGTTGTATAATACTAATATATAGTTTATTATTTTCTTCAATATTATCTTTTATTTCTTAAAGTAATTGTAAATATATGATGGACAAATAATAAATGAAGTACAAAATATTTTAGTTTTAATATATTATTTTGTATTGAAAATTGGTATATATAGTTATTTTCTAAACAAGTGCATATAGATTTCAAATTACAATCATAATATGAAATAGAGAAGTACTATTTTTTAACATTTAAATTTGCACTTGTTTTTTGATTTTAACGATGAATTCATAATCTTAGTAATATGAAGTTCGAACGAAAAATAAATAAAGTATAATCAATAATTGTTTTATCCAAAATTCAAACTTAAATTATCTAAAAATAAAATATCTTCAACTAAAGTTTATATTTATACTTATTACTATATTCGTATAGACGTGTATAGAATAAATATTAATTTATTGATTCAAATATCTCTTATAAAAACGACAGTAGTAAAGAAGATAAAAGAGTATTTTTATTTTACCCTCTAAAGATGTTAAGACCAATGTTGGGGTAATTAAACAAATAATTACATCTCCACTTAGCAAATTGAGCCTAGTCAAGTTAGACAAAGCATTGGGTGACGAGCCTCTCTTTGTGTTTTCTTTTCCTCTCTTTCCATCACATACTTTCTTTATCTCTTATCTTCTCCATCGTAGAGCAACATGGTGAGATGTTTTTCATTTGCTTTTTTGACTTTTGGGGCAAAATCGGTGGTAATGGAGCTTTACAAACTGTATTAATTGAAAAGGGAGAAAGCAAAAAATTCAGACTTGGTAATTGAAATGAAAATAGATTTTATTCTTTTCAATATCCTAGTGGGACAAAGTAATGATCTTAAATATTGAGTAACAATCATTAGCTTCAAAATTTATGTCTAACCGATGGGATTTGAGCTTTGTAGGGTTTAAAGTAAGTAGTGCTTCTGTTTTGGACTTCTAGCTTCATTGCTTTCCCACCTTGCTTCCTAGCTTCACTAACTTAACCAATGTGTATTACACTTCTTGCACTCATCTTGTGCTTTTAGGTTCACTTCACTAACTTAACCATATAGACTTCTAGCACACTTCTTAAATGCTTTTTTGTTTTTATTATGTACAAATTGATTGGATTATGATAGCTGACCGACTAGTTAGTCACTCGATTATCATAAAAGTGTTTGTCGATTGATATAATTTAATCAGCTAATGCATAATTATTTGATGCATATTCGATTAACAATTAAGATGGTTATCAAGTTTATAAGATGATGTTATTTGGTATCAATAGACTTATAGTAAAATTGAATAAAAGACCAAAAGACTATAACATAGAGTTGACTAATTCAAAATATCATGTAACCATCTTTTTAAAATAGTTGGGACAAAGTTGAGGTGGTTTAGGAAAGAGAAATAAAGCTAGACGACTAAATTAGTGGTTGTTTTGTGAGTTGACCAAGTAAAAAATGTAGCTCAACATTTACTCCCTTAAAAATAAAAACGTGGAAAATATGATTAGTTAATAACCAACTATAATAGTTAATTTGCTCCTATAACTCAATTCATCGAACAAGATATGAGTTTACTAAGTTGAAGATGTTCATGAACATCCACTCTGTTTTTTTTTTTGTTTTTTTATGTAAAATAAAAACATTCCCTTAAAGTTAAAAATATGAACCCTTAAAGATAGGGATATGCACAATGTGATGTGAGTTGACTTGTTACTAATATTTGTATTACTAGTAATGAATTTATATGGCGTAAAATATATAAGTGGATCAAGGACATGATAATTAATATCACCGTAGGTTTCTTAGATTGTATGAGTCTTAGTTATAAAAGATTATTTTCAACACAATCAATCAAACAAATCTTAAGTTATCTTTATTGTTTTTATCTTTTATTTGTCAAACAATCTTAATTAGTTAGTAATTCAATCTTGTACACTAGACACTCTTTTGAATTGTCCAGGAATCTTGAAATGAGAAATATAGTTTTTTTTTTAGAGCAATCGTATAATCGAAAGGAAAATAATTGTTAGAAGAGTGCGTTAGTTGACATATCATCTTATTAGTTGAGCAAATGATAAATCAACCAGACAAACGACTAATCAACTATGCAAACACTTAGTTAGCGAAACACTAAATTTGCACGGTGACAACAATTGACACGTTAAGTGAGACAATGAAAGTGAATACACTATTCACAATTGGGGTTTCACAACAAAAATCATCTGTATTTTGACGTAGGATATGGTTAACGGTGTGGTAGATAAATTAAAATGTCATTTGTTATGTCAAATATTTTAGCTTGTAGAACTACTCTACATGTGGTTGATCAAGCTTTAAAGCAATCATGAAATTATATTTACCTACCTAGACTAATAAGCCATGCTATTAGTCGGCCTCAAAATTGTCTTCCATTGGCCAAATGGTTGAAATCCTCTTCATTCAATTATATATAGAATAGTTGGTGATTATAATGGAGAGGAAAAATGGAATTCAATTCTGTTTTTTTGACTAGTCATTTAATTGTTCGTTGGACTCAAAATGAGAATCTTGATGATTATGTGGTAAAACCGTCGTGGATACCAAGTCAACCTACTCATACGACGATTATAACATGCAAGAATGAATATACCAATCGTCTTTAGGAGGCAGCAATGCCAACAATACAATATGTTCTAACTCTAACCTTAGTACCAATGCTAGCCAATTCTCAGAAAGAACTTTCAGATAATATGACTAAATCATTGAAGTTGGATTCCTTCTCCCAAACTGAGGAATATACTAGAAATGTGTTGAGTAGCTATTTGATTTATGGTTTAAACTGATTGCAAATTGTAATTCAGTTTAAGGAAGGATGTGTTAGGACTATTCTTAAGGGTTTGCTCATTGGTAGCTCAATTAGTGGATGTTACTTTCAGTTTTGATTTAGTTGATGTTTGTGTTACATTCAATGAGTTAGACTATTGATCATTACCATTCTTAACGATTAACATATATTTCATCTTAAGTTTTTAACCAAATGGAGCCTTAATTTGTATTTATATATTTTAAACATTCGTATGAAAACAACAAATGTTTCACTTCTCAGCCATTGTTATTGTTGGAAAGTAACTGTGAGTTTATTAAACATTTAAAAGTAGATGATCCATCAAAATATATCGATTCATCAAGAATAGAGTATAAAATATAGAGAAGTGTTGTGAAAAAACAGCAAAAAATTAGAGACAATAATAATTTTGGAAAGGAACAAACAAGTAGGCTCATGCTAGTTTTTTTATAAACCAAATAAATCTAAATTAAGAAAAATCATATAAAGCTTCAAATGATGTTGACTTATCATACCAAATGCAACATGTATTCTTCTAGTTTCAAATTTCAAATCTCCAACATAAAAAATCTACAAAATTGTTCTTTGTTCGTTTTACTACAAGCTGGAGGGCCATGCCAAATCTTCAGAATTCTTATAATTTCTATCGATTCACACAGTTATTTAATCCTTGTTATTTTCCACTAATTCAGTGCCTCAAGGTCCATCCATGATCCATCACTAGAACAACAACGCCGTAAAAACATCACATTGATGTAACCGTACATATCAATGAAAAATAATTCTACATCTCAGAACAACAGTTACAAAATCAAAACATTCTAAAATAGTGCAGAAATTTGACATATACATAAGTGACGCACTGTAGAACTCATAAACTGCGGGGACTTTTGAAAGCTTTCAAATTTAACTTTCGGTCACACCAGCCAACATGGAATAGACATAAAGTTAGTGAATATATTGGATATAACACAAAGCTAATAAGGTAATGTTTTTATTTGGGACCATTGTCTGGAGTAAGTCACATGTAAATAAAGTTTGATTAATTGATACCAACAAAGCAAGAAAAAAAGCACTCTCGACTACTACAGCTATCTATCGTGTTGTACTCAAAACTACAAACTTATGACAAGCAGCAAAACCAGGTGGCATGAGCCCACCTTGTTATCACTTTTGCAGGAATTCATAACATTCCAAAAATTCAAGTTAAAATGCTCCCAAATTATTAAAAAAAGAAAGAAAAAAAACCAACATTGCACCAATCATTTAGCCTTTTGCAGAATAAAGACACAAAAATAAAACACTTCCTGTCCAAAGGTAGAGCACAATTTTCAGTGGCACCACACTGCCAAGCCATATTCCATGGCCTTTTTCTGGCAATATAGGAAAACAACACCATGGAACCAAAAGGAAAAGACTCACCCCATTAACATAATCAACATTTACATATTTTTTGTACAAATTGGATATTCCTCAAACGCAAGTGTAGAGACTAATCTCACAAATCCTCTCAAGCAACATGATCAGCATAAATGGTCAGTGACTTGGTGTAAACGACATAAAGAGACACAGAAAATTATTGTTATCAATAGTAATCTAATCTAATCCAATCTAAGAAGCAGAGTAGCTAATAACTGTAAAAGAAAAATGCAGGGTGTTTTTATCCAACCAACCAACCATGAAGAATACATAGCCATGTGTGAGTTTTACACAAGAAATGCAGCAAATGTTAACAACATCAAACCAAAGAACACCTTATGGAACTTCAATTTTTGTTTTTTTTTTCTTTCTTTCAATACAACCTAAGTACACTTCTAGCAATAGAATGTGCCTGGTTGGACCTTCCTTTCGAGGCACCGTTTCTGCGGCTGCCAGGCGTTAAGTAGAGCTTCAAGAGACCATTATCAATGTTATTAGGAGAGTATCTAGCACTCCTGTTCCTCTCCAACACAAACTCCTCCCTTCCCTTTCTTCCAAGATAACCATTACTACATGAAACGTCACTCTTCCTCCCACTAAAAATTCCTCCTCCGCCTCCTCCTCCTATTCCCATGCCCGGCGCATTCCTCCAACTCACACTACTATTGCTCCTCAATATCTTCCTATTGAAACCACCCCCAACACCACCTCTAACATCTCCATTCCTTTCCCCTCTAAACTCCTGCCACGACTCTGAGTAAGAACGTTCAACCCCATTACCATTAGCACCTCTACTACTATACCTATCATCCTCCTCCTCTTTGTTATTATTCCCTCCAGCACGACGATGAATAAAACCCCAAATACTCCAAGCCTTGCTCCATTTACTCGAACTCTTCTTCGACCCTCCTTTACGATCACCAATATTATTACTCCCAACAACAGAAGCATTATCTCTAAACCCCAATTCAAAGCTCTCAGAACAATCATCCCTCAAGGAATTATTAGAATTGGAATTGGAATTTGAATAATCCCTCAAATCCCTATCCACTTTCTGTCCATGTAATAAATAATCAACACCAGCATTAACATTACCATTAACATTAACACTAGCAGTAGCAGGAGTAACCTTAGCATTAGAAACAGGTTTCAACTCATCCATTTCAGCAACAACAGCAGCAGCAGTTTTCCTAATAGAACTAGACCTGTCAAGGCTTTTCCTTCTCCTGGTTGAAGAATCAGAGTAATACTCTTTAGTCTGAGTAGAATTACCAGGCATATTAACATTCTCTTCACCATTCTCATTAATCAAAGGTGGCTCCTCAACTGGTATAAGTGAATCAGTTCTAAGAACATGAACAGGAGCATCTTCAACAACTGAAAGCATAGTAGGTAAGGGCATTCTCGGAAATGTCCTTCCAATGAGGTAACCGTCCCAAGAAGCTCGCGGCTCGTCGAAGGAGTAACGAGGATCGTCAAACGACATTCGAGCTGCGTCCAGGGAGAAACGCGGATCGGTGTCGCAGGAACGACGGCCAAAGCCGTAGTCGGCGATCTCCGACTGAGTTTCCCGAAATTGACGGCCGATTGGTTTCTCCACCGGTAAAAGAGCTGAGGAACCCGAAACGGCGCCGTTTCGTGGACCTCGCTTCTTCGCTTTCTGCTTCTGCCTCCATTTCTGAAGCTTCTTGCTGAAAACGGAAGCTGCCGACCAGAAACTTCCGGCGATTTCCTTTAAATCTCGACCGGAACTTTTCTTCGCTTGTGAATCTAGATCCATGTGTTCCTTCATCGGTTTCAACGTTTCTTCTTCAACAAAAACTACCTCCGGTTTGGGTTCTGGTTCGGGTTTAGGTTCGGGTTCTTCTTCTTCTATGATTTCGTGAAACGTTTCTTCAATCACATTGGATAGTTCTCGTAGTGGTTGTGGTTGTTCTAAAACCCTAATTTCGTCTTCGTCTGAATCTTCAACGACAATGTTATCTTCTTCGTCTTCTTCAGACTCGATGAAAGGTTGTTGAACAGTGGAAGATGAAGCTAGGTTTCTGGTTTCAAGCTCAGGGACACGTGGCGGTTCAGGTTTAGGGATTTTGCGAACGTCGTCTTGGTTGAAGAGATTGTAGAGAGTGCTACGACCTCTAACGTCGCAGGATTTTCGTTGCGGCTCGAATGTGCCGGAGAAGCCTTCGTTTTTGGAGGCGGAGAAGGATTTAGTGCGACGGAGTTCAGGGAAGAATGAGGTAGTGGGAGGACGGTTGCTATTGTTGTTGTTGTTGCGTTGGGAAGTGGAGGAGCGGAAAATGGCTTTAAGGGCGGCGGCGGCGGTGGAGGAAGTTGGGGGTTTGCGGGTGGAGGATGAGGAGGAAGCGTTGTTGTTTGGATCGAGACCGGCGAGGCGTTCGCAGAGGCATGAAGGGCAGAAGCCGGTGAAATTCTCTTGTGGATGTTGGGGGCAGGAAGTGGTGGGACGGTTGGGTTGAAGTTGGTGCAGCGGTGGAGGTGGTTGTTGTTGTTGGTTTAGTTGTGGCGGTGGTGGTTGTGGTTGGATTTGAGTTTGGGGTGGTAGTGTGGGTTGAGTGGGAGGATTCATAACAGAAAATGGTGGTGTGAGATTGTGAAGAGTGTGGTCATGTTACGGTGAAAGGAGAAGTATGTGTGTGTGAGATTGTGAAGAGTGTGAACAAGTAAAGAGAATGCGAGTGTGCGGTGTGTTTGTTTTTTTGACAGAGAAAGGAGAGAGAAAGAGAACTGTTTGGTTCCAACGGACACAGAGAAAAAGTGAAGAGAGAGAATCTGTGTGATTGGGGACTGAAGAGGACACTAGTGTGACCAAAATATAAATAAATTTCATTACTTAAATAAATAAATAACATGTAAACGTTATGCACTGGTGTCTATTAGTGGCATAAATATACCATTATTATATTTATTTATTTATTTATTTATACATTATATGTTGTATTGGTTTTAAATATATTATACTTGTATTTATATTTATATACTACTAAAAATCAATAATATTAAGTAGTAAAAAAACAAATTAAATTGTAGTTATGTACCACTAGAAAGGGGATTGAGTTGAATAAAAAACTGGGCATCGAGTATTTATTTTGTATCTTCTCTTTGTCTTTTTTTTTTCCTCTATATTTAAAGAGAGATAAATATAATAACAATTTTCATGAACTTTATCAATAAATACAAAATGAATAAAATTATTTGTGTGTATCTTGAATTTTTTTTCTATAATATTCTTTTTTTGAAAACAATTTCTAGGATATAATTTTAAAATTTATATATTAAAATACCTAAAATATTTTTGTTTTCAAGAAATCACATCCTCAAGATGTGACTATGTATCAATTTCGTTTATTTTAAGCCTTTTAGGAGGACGTATTACCAATGTGCGATCATGTATTGGTTTAATTTTTAAAAATAATTGAATATATAATAAAAATAACTAAAAAAATTATATTATATTAATAAAATCCAATAAAACACATTAAATGTAAAAAAAAAAAATATACATCAAAATAAAAAAACTACAAGATTTTAATTAACAATGTCCAACAAAATATTCTCAATCTCATATCGATAAGGTCGTCGAACTCGTCTAACTCTTTGAGCGACTTGAAGTTGTTCTGATTCATCCTCATTTTAATCATATTCCTAATCGTCGTTCCTAATTATTGATGATATATGCAACTCAAATCCTTGATAATTTATGTGTAGATTAGAGTTACTCTCATTCGTTTCCATATAACTTTGAGTCTTAGAGTTATACAGGGAATCTAAAACAACACAAGCTGACTCAAGAGTTGTGCAATGAGTTCTAAACAAATTATAGAAAATCTCGCGTTTTGTTGTGTAACCTGAGGTTTGTATTTCAAGCATTAAAGGGGCATAATTAAAGTCGTTATTTCTGCAGGGGTATGTACAAGTGGCGGTGGTGGACCATAATATCGAACTTCTGTAGGAATTTGTAGGTGCGGTAGTGGACCATAATATGGAATATATGGTTCGATATGTAGGCGAGGCAATGATGAAGAAGATTTTGTAGTATGGTGCATGGTTTATTTTTGTAGGGTTGATTGGGGGTTAAGTGATGTGAGGATAGTACATGCAAACGTGCATCATGTAGATATTGTTTGATAGAAATAAATAATTTAATGTGTTGGCTAAACAAATTCATATAAACCAAATCACGCGGATATTTTTTATTTTGATGCAATGTTTTTTTACATTTAATGTGTTTTTTTGGATTTTATTAATATAATTTAATTATTTTTATTATATTTAATATATAGTTTTATTATATATTCAATTATTTAGAAAAATTTAACCAATACATTATCGCATCTTGGATATGCGACCTCCTTAAGACCCAAAACATTAGAACATTTTGGTATATAAGTTTCAAAATAGGATATTTTAGAAAGAAAGAAAAAAAAAAAAAGGGATATTATACACACACAAAAATATGTCTATCTCTCTCTAAACATGAGGGAGAAAATGAGATGATTCGAATCCATTTATCTTCTACTAATTTACAATCGAAAATAGGAGTACAATATTTGTAGAGTGTTGGGTTTAATTTTAATTTCTTTTATAAGTCTTTTAACACTTTTCATATATACTATAAAAATAGTTAATATGTACCAAAAATGTTTAATGTGTTTATTTTATGCATGAATCTTTCTAAAATGTTCTTTTATCATATAGTTGTGTTTAATTTTGATATTATCTTTCAATTTGTTTGATTCTGATTGACATATTCATTTGGATCTAATGCATGTTCAATGAATGACTATAACATCGTTAATGTTACAAATCTATAGGCAGAGCCGGGAGCACTAATGAGTTAAATGTTCCATGATCCACAAAAGACTTTAGCATAGGGAGTCAATGGGTACAAAATCAACAACAAAACAAATGTTCCAGGTCCCATAAGAGACATTAAAACCACATCTCCATCTAAAACCTTAAGGCATTATGTATATGAGTCACAACTCTTATATATTTAACATTTACCACGTTTTTAGTCGATGCGAGACTTAAGTACTCACACTTGAATTCCAACATCATGAGTATTCTGAATACTTAGATTTTGTTGTATTTGTAGATTATCATATATGTATGCATTTTATCGTTTTATGCTATTAGTATGAGGATTATGAATTTGTTCACAAATTTATCATTTTTTATTTTAAGGAATTTGAATTATTCTCAATTGATATATTTATCAATTTAAAATGAATAAACGTCGTTCTTTTAATAAAAAAATATTTGAAGATACTTACCATGAACAATGTTATATTTGAAATGTATCTAGTTCTTTTGAAATTCATGGTATATTTAAAGACAATTTTTTAGTATATTTAAGGAGAAAGGAAATTATTTTTCCCATAATAAATGTTACATTTGTAGAAAAAAATATGTTAGCTATTTTTACATCAATTAATGCTACTATTTATAATATTATCATTCATTTAATTTAAAATATCTAATGTTGGTAGTTGAATATTTAACATTAATAAGAGATAATTTATAGTGGGTGATAAGCAATTTGAGCTAAGGGTCAAAGAATTGAGTTCTAGATTTAAACTCGAGTGAAGAAAAAATAATACTAATATATTAACTAATTACTAACTTTAGCTATTTAAAAAATAATTTAATAAATTTAATTTACGTGTTTACATAAAATTTATAAAAATAGTTGCATTTAATAACTGTGAAATTACTTTTTTTTATTTTTTATAATAGTGACCAGAATGAATATGTCACTTATTGTTTTCAACGTAATATTAATTAAATTTCGACTTATACTCTCTGATTAATATTATTACATTAGTTTTAAATTATTTTATACAATTTTATATTTATGATAATGACGAGTGAACACATAACATTTACTATTTACTATAGTGGTGAACACAATAATACTTTATAAAAATAATTTAGTAAATTTATTATTTCCTCCTATTTGTTAGGTGCTGCTCTTGACTAAGAATTTAGACAGTTTTCTTTTTGTGCCTCCTATTTATTTAGTGGACTCTATGAATATCTCAAGTGTTTTTGGTAAATAAAGGGTCTAAGTTCAGATAAGAAAACTGCACCTTAATAAAACGCGTAGTAAAAACTCCTACTATATCAACTACAAAGTAAATATCTAATATGAGTCGGATAATTCTCATAGTTAATCACATTATTATCTTCTTTACAACCCAATGTGGCCATACCAGCTAGAAGTACATTTCTCATAGTTTAGTTTTTTGTTTGTTTCGTTTATTTATTCGCCCATTGATATTTTTTTTTTCAAAAATATTATTAAAATTTGTTACTTTTGATATATTACTTATTCATCTTTTTTGCTACAATACTATTGTCTATTTATTATTTCATTTCATATTACTTTCTCTATAATAAATAATTAAATTTTTTATTTTATAAAATAATACTATTTTAAAATAAAATATAAATAAAAAAGTATTTGAAAAAGTAGATATATTTAATCTAAAATTAAATGAAATATATCCACTTTTTAAATAACATTTCTATTTATATTTTATTTTGAAATGAGTAGTTGGTATCACATTGAATTTTTTTTTATAAAAACATTGTATTGAACTTTGAAATTAATAAATAAAATATAAATAATATTTTGTGTGTAAAAACAACAAATAAAAAAGAATAGAAGATAATAGGAAAAATATAAGTTTCATTTATTTATATTTAAGATTAAAAAATATAATTTTTTTTATATTCTAAATAGGAGATATGAAGATTTTTTTATAAAATAAATGAAAACTTTCCGTATAAAATAAAATGAAAACTGAAACGGGAATTTAAGATTAGAAGTACGTTTCAGCTTCTTCGAAAACACTTGTATTTTTAAGAGCTTTTATTACTACTTTATGCCTCTTGTCTGGAACTTCGGTATTTATGACAAAATAAATTCTTTATGATTTTTTAAACCTTTGCTATTGATGTGTGTCACACGTTAAGTGTATGAGTAATTACTGTCTTTTATTAACTTATTAATTGAATTAATTGGTTGATCTTAGTCACTTCTAGTCGGTACGCAGTTCAAGTAGTATCTACTGATTCCTAGTTCCATTTTTTAACAGAAAATTAAATAATAATAAATGTCATTTAAAAATCATAAATAAATGATCAATGGAAAATAAAGAGAGTTTGGAATAACCAAGTGGTTGAGAATCCGCGTGAGGAAATATGGAATTACTTCACCGTCTCTAGTTATAAGCGCCATAAAGAATTTGTTTTTCTAAATATAAGCTCATATGAATATTACTACATGTATTTATTATTATTTTTTTAAATTTATCTTTACTAATTTATTTTAGAATATTAAAAATTAATGAATAATTTAATAATAATTACATACAAAATTTATAAATTAATTACAAAAGGTGTTTATAAAATGAGACATGGAGTATTTCATAGTATTTTACAACAGTGTTAAGAGTTTTATATTGGATAAAATAAAATTTGACAAAAAAATTTACAAGTCCTCAGTAGTCAACACCTTAAATTGCATTAAACTCAACTTAAATTTTAAGATGATATCAAAATCTATCTAAAATTTATTAGACCACCTGCTGTTGAATTATTAATTTGTGCATGTTATATGTGAATTTTAAAATTTTGGATTAAGATCTTCTCATATTATTTCAACATGAAAAAATAATGTGTGAAATCTTGACCTTTGAAATATAAAGTAGGATGACTTTTAAAATTTGAAAGAAAAGAAAATTGAGAAAATTTACTTAAAGGTGGAGATTTGAAACCGAGGACAAAATTTTGAAAGATAATTTTCCTAAAATCTTATAGCACTCACTATCTTTGACTAAGTGTTATTCATAGTAGATAGTGATTATGTCAAACTCTATTGATCTAGACATACACTTAATGATTAATGTTTCTTTAAGATGTAGCTATAAAAAAAATGCATGTCTTTTGTTCTTCTAAAATTAGGACTTTTTTCAATTTTAGTTTTTACTTAATTTATTCTTTTATAGTTTTTTAGTCCTTATTGTTTATGTCGTTAATAAAACTAGTCTGCTTGTCAAGCCACTTAATTGAGTTAACAAGTAACTCGTCAATTTATTATTTTTATATTATTAAACAAATTTTACTTAATGAATTAAAATTAAGTTCTAATTAAATCAATTTAATAATAAATTTTAATTATTTAACTAAACTAATTAACAAAAAATACAATAAAATCCTAATCACTAACAAACAAAAAACACTTTCCAAGCTTTTTGTTAAACAGAAGACAGAACCATTAGAACGAAAAGGCAAAACAAAAAGAAAATTGGTTTTCTTTCAGGATTTAATCTCTACCAGGATTGTATCAATGGCAATGGTGTTGAAGCTCACAATATCAATGATATCACATTTCATCCTCATTGAAACTCCTACTACTTGGACATTCATCCTCACAAGCTTCACATAATATGTTCAAATGCGAAAAGTTGTTTCTTACAACACATAGCTTGATGGATTTAGTGTGGTTTGTATTGTGAAGGAGATTGTTGAGTTTGTTGTTGGAGGTGGGGAAGTGACGAGAAGATAGGGTTGAGATTTGACAAGGTGAGTTGTTTTCTGGAGCAACGTGAATAAATATTTTAGATAGTGAATTTTTAAAATTTTAATTGATAAATTAATTATAGTATTTTATGTTATATTAAAATTTTAAATTGTAAATCTGTAATGTAAACACATAAAATATTTTGTAAACACAACCCCAAAAAAATGATAAATAGGATTGAAAAGTTGTCTAGATTTAGGAGAGATGGAGTTATGGGTATAATATATATGGTATGTTTGAAGAGGATAAAAAATTTAAAACAAAAAAAAATAGTTAGTTTGGTTGAATTTTTATAATTTTTATCGCAAAATTTAACTCAAACTGATAAATACTATGTTGATTTGGTTCAGTTCAATTATGTCAGCATTAATAAAAATTAACATATTTATATTTAAAATATAATTTTTTTTTCAAACACTAGATTTTTTATTCTATTAAAACAATTATAGTAAATACTTTTTGAACTACAATGAGAAAATAATAGGTTTAATATTTGATTCGTCCATGTAAGTTCGCACTTTTATCATTTTCGTCCTTGTAAGTTTTTTTTTTTTTAATTTAAACTTGTAAATTCAATTTAATTTTAAAATCATTTAGTTGTTGTTAAAAAAACTTATTTGACAAACAAATGAGTGACGTGATGGAGGAATAAATTAAATAATTAAAAAAATAAAATTAAGTAATTAAATTGATTAAAAAAGAAATGGAAAAAAGAAATGAATGAAATTTTAAGCTATTATATTTTAGTTCCTCCATCCAAAATTAGAAATAGGTACGAGGATTAGAGTTCTCTCATCCTTTCTCTACCATCGCATCACCATTACCAAATCACTAACATCGCATCACCATCATCGTATCACCATCTTCAAATCACTATCATCGCATCTCCGTCATCTTCGAATCTTTATCTGCTTCTTCGTTCAATCATGACATCATTTTCGTCTGCAACAAACTCAATTCGTTTTCAATTACCTGAATAAGGGTGTAGGAAAGCAATGCGTATATTCATCTCTAACACTGTAAAAACCCTAAATGACAATTTTAGAGATGCACTCATTGGGATGTGAGTTATTTTTATGTTTTTTTTTCTTTATAGTTATAGTTTAAATTTATTAAGTTTAATGTTTAACTTTTTGTTTTCTTTTTATAGACCCATATACTTGTCAACTTTTTGTTGGTAATGCGATGGTGGTGATTCGAATACGGTGATTCGATGTTGGTGATTTGATAATGGTAATGGATGATAGAGAAAGCTAGAGATAACCCTATTCCCCAGACTTATTTCTGAATTTGGATGGAGGGACTAAAGTATAACACCTTAAACTTTCCTTCATTCCTTTTTTCATTTCTTTTTTAATTAATCTAATTACTTAATTTCATTTTTTTAATTATTTAATTTATTCACCTGGTGTAGGAAAGCAATGCGTATATTCATCTCTAACACTGTAAAAACCCTAAATGACAATTTTAGAGATGCACTCATTGGGATGTGAGTTATTTTTATGTTTTTTTTTCTTTATAGTTATAGTTTATATTTATTAAGTTTAATGTTTAACTTTTTGTTTTCTTTTTATAGACCTATATACTTGTCAACTTTTTGTTGGTAATGCGATGGTGGTGATTCGAATACGGTGATTCGATGTTGGTGATTTGATAATGGTAATGGATGATAGAGAAAGCTAGAGATAACCCTATTCCCCAGACTTATTTCTGAATTTGGATGGAGGGACTAAAATATAACACCTTAAACTTTCCTTTTTTCATTTCTTTTTTAATTAATCTAATTACTTAATTTCATTTTTTTAATTATTTAATTTATTCATCTGTCATGTCAAACTGTCACGTCACTCCTCCATTTGTTACATAAGTTTTTTTTAACAACTAACGCCATGGATGATTTTAAAACTAAATTGAAGTTACAGGGACGAAAATGAGAAAGACGCAAACTTACAAGGACAAATCAAATATTTAAGCCAAAATAATATGTAAATGATTAAAAAATCATTAAATACAACACATTTTAAAATATCTCTAATGATATAGTCTAATGATTTTATTTAGATTTCAGTGGTCAATTTTAGATGAAGTAAAATCTTACTCAAATCAACAGAGATTCAGTTTATTTGGTTCAATTTAGATTGAACTCGAACACATAAAAAAATCAATTTAATTGATTTCAATTTTTTTTTGAATTTATCAGATCATTAGTTTGATTTTTATATCTCTAGACGAAACTCAAAATACATACAATTGAAATTTAAAGTTGAAACATGTAGGGTATTTTTTGTGATTATTTTATAAGTTATTTTTATTTTTTAAAAAATTATTGGAGACATTGGGGTGGTCGTGGCCACGACCACCCCATATCCCTGTTGAGACAAAATCTCAATTTAATGTTTTGATGAAAACAAACAAAAAGTTAATTAAGAATGTTAATTATGATTCTAAACGTTATGTTAATTTAACTTGTGCTTTTGAGTGTATTAATTCAAAGATAGGAGTCAAGCAAAGCAAAAAAATCAGATTCAAATTGAACAGACAAAGAAACAACAAAATCTGGAAAACGGAGAATGTTCTCCAGTTTCAAGAATGATCGTCACAGCCTCTTGACCAATCAATCTCGACTATTTCAACGAAGCTTTTGCCTCTGAATTTTATACTAGTTCATCAGTACATGTCAAGGAACAAGTAGAAACCATTATAGTCAAAGAAAGCATTCGAATCACAAAGAGAGAAGATCACAAACTAGCAAGACCAAACAGATTTGAACTTGACTGTCAACATTCTTGACAACATTCTGATCATTCTCCAGCATGTTAACATTAATCTCCAGCATGCTAACATCATTCTCCAACATGTTAAACATCAATCTCCAGAATGATAACATCAATCTGCAGAATGATCATCAGTCTCCAGAATGTTCATGTCAGTCTCCAGAATGATCATATCAGTCTCCAGAATGTTCAGATCAGTCTCCAAAATTTTCAACATCATTCTCCAGCAGACTGTCATTATTCTCCAAGCTGTTTTGGCAAAATCAATCTCCGTTTCTGTAGAATTTCAACATTGATCTCCTTACTTCTGCAGAGGTTTATAATCATTCACCAAACTGTTTTGGACAGAATCAAGACTCTAGATTGAAGCTGTAACATCAATAATTACATATGAAGCTTCAAAGATCAATCTCCGTTTCTGCAGAATCAATTCTCTTATTTCTGCAGAAGTTGTTCATTACTTTCCAAACTGTTTTGGATCAAATCAAGTGTCCAGATCAAAACCCAATTATCATCAAGTATTTTCGAAGCTTAATGGGTCATTAAAAGCGCAGAAAATCTGTTTGAAATTGAGCAAAACAGCCCAGTCAAGCAAGGCCCAAAACTGTCACATCAATGGATTATTTTTTCAACAGAAAGGTTGCTTGTGTCAGAGGAAAACAGAGCACTACCAACAGCTCTTTCTGACTAGAATTAATTGCTCAAATCACCTATAAAAGGAAGGCCAAGCTCAAGGAAAAATCAGAGCTTCAAGTACTAAGAAAATTCATCAATCAGAGACACTTACATACTTGAATTCTCTCACTCACATACATTTGAATCAATTCTGATTTTTCCCATTCGATTCTTAGAATCATTTTCATGTATTTCTCTTCTAAAGAATCAGATCTCAAACAAGAGTTGAGACATCTCAGATTCTAACAAAACAATCTCATCATTATTGTATAACTCAAACTATAAGAGTTTAGTATAGTTTGGGTAGATTGTAAGAAATCCTATCAAGGTTGATAGGTGACCTGATTGAACTCCTTTCTGGGTGGAAAGGTTTTAATGTTGTAACAGATCAAGGTTGATCTGAGCTAGGTCCTGTAAAACCAAGAAGGTTCTTTGTTTTGAACACTTAGTGGAAAATCTCACAGTTGTGAGGACTGGACGTAGCCCGAGTTGGGTGAACCAGGATATATCCTTGTGTGGTATCTCTTCCCTTATCTATTTACTTTCAGTCTGATTGATTATCAAGTTAAATACATAAACTGAATTACTGATTTTAACTAACCAAGAACGTTCTCCGTTTTTCTGGTTAAAACCAAGAACGTTCTCCGTTTTCTGTTTTCATAACCAAGATCAATCTTGAGTTATTTTCTTAAGTTTTTTCAGGAATTTTTAAATAGGAACATTTACAATTCAAACCCCCTTCCTTGTAAATCGACATTGCTACTTCAATTGACATCAGAGCTCGGTCTCTAAAGTTGAACACCTAACAAGTGTTAGAGAAAAAGATCTAGGAGGAAAAATGTCAAAATCAAAATACATTGTTGAAGGAGGATCTTCATACAGACCACCTTACTTTGATGGCACAGACTACTATTTCTGGAAAAGCAAAATGCATCTGTTCTTTAAATCTCAAGATACAGGAATGTGGCGCATCATTACAGATGGAGATTTCATACCAAGAGTTGATCAAAATGATTCAAACTCTGATGCGAAGAAAGAAGCAGACTTGACAGTTGAAGATAAAACCAAGGTACTCCTGAACTCTAAAGCTCAATTATTCTTATCGTGTGCTTTGAGCAGGGAAGAAAGTGAAAGAGTTGATGAATGCACAACTGCTAAAGAAGTATGGGATACACTACAAACTCATCATGAAGGAACAAGCCATGTTAAAGAAACAAGAATAGACATTGGCATCAGAAAGTTCGAACTGTTTGAAATGCAAGAAGGAGAAACTATTGATGAGATGTACTCAAGATTTACAACCATGGTAAATGAAATGCGCTCCTTAGGGAAAGCATACTCAGTACAAGACAGAGTCAGAAAGATCATGAGATGTCTTCCAATAATATGGAGACCAATGGTGACTGACATAAGCCAGACCAAGAATCTTGACGTACTCGGACTGGAGGAATTGATTGGAACATTACGAGCACATGAAGTACTGCTACAAGAAGACATGCCAATCAAAAAGGGTAAAGCAATAGCTTTTAAAGCATCTCAAGAAAGTCCACCATTTCAAACATACGATGACTCAGAAGAAATGGAACAAGAAGATGTTGATGAAGAAATAGTTCGTCTTACAAAAGAGATACATAGAATGTTGAGAAGAAGGGATCATATCAAAAAGGGATTTTCAAATCAAAAGGAAAACTTCAAAATAGAGGTAGACAAAAGCCAAATCACATGTTTTGGATGCAACAAACAAGGACATTATAAAACTGAATGTCCCTTGAACAAAAGAGTACCAAAGAAGTTCCCTTTCATGAAAAAATCCATGATAGCGACCTGGGATGGTTCTGATGAATCAGAAACAGAGGAACCTGAAGAAGCCAACTTATGTTTAATGGGAGATACTGAAGACAAAGAGGTAATAAATTCTGAACCATGTCTTTTATGTGAACAAATTGAAAAAGATTTTGATAGCTTACTTAATGATTCAAATCTGCTTGTTCAAAAATGTAGCTTTTTAAATGATCAAGTTTTAAAAGAAAAAAAGAAAAAAGAGAAAACTTAGGTTATGATTGATGAACTAAAAAACATCATTCAGAACATGCAAGAATCTCATTTTAAGGAAAATAATGAATCTGAAAATCAAGAACGTTCTGCAACGAAAATGGAGAACATTCTCCTTAAAAATGAAAATGAACTTCTTAGAAATGACTTGTCAAATTTTATTAAAGCTACTGAAACCTTTCAAAAAATAATGGGATCTCAAGTGGGAATATTTGATAAAGCTGATCTTGGTTTTGATAAAACTCAAAAAACGAAAATATGTGAAAACTTTTTTGTTTCAAAAAGAAAAGAGGATAAATGCAAAACCAAATGCTCATATTGCGAGCAACTTGGACATCTGGAATTTGCTTGCTACTTTAAGAAAATAGATGAAAAGATTAAAAGCAAAAGGTTTTTTAAAAGGGAAGATCGCTCTGCAAATAAAGCTGAACCAGTTTTGAAAAATCTGCAGAAAGGAGAATGTTCTCCAGGTTATTCTCAAAACGGAGAACATTCTGGAACAAAAGCAGAACTTTCTCCAGAAAGTCTGAAAAAAGGAGAATGATATGGAATTTCTTCAAAATCAAGATTAAAATCCTTCAAAACCCAGATTTCGAAATCAATTCTGAGATCAACAATTAAATGCTCCTACTGTCTCAAAATTGGTCATCAATAATCAACTTGCTATTTTAAAAAGAGATCTAGTTTTAAAAAATCTTCTAAAAGAAGACATACTAACGATCAAGGACCCAAACAAATATGGGTACCAAAATCATTACTAACTTGTCATGCAGGAACACCATCCAACAATCAAGAAAGAACATTGATACATGGACAAGGCATGTTCAATACACAAGAATTGAAAAGTATGACGCCTCCTCTCATTACAAAAATTTGGAGTATCTATAACCTTTGGAAACATTAAAGCAATGGATGATGAAGAAGAAGAACATTCTGGACAACAACAACAAGGTTCATTCTGGAAGCAGTACCAGAACATTCTGCAGAAAAGCAGAACATTCTCCAGAAGTGCAAAACTTTCTCCATAACGTTCTTGACAGTTTATATGCAACATCCAATCAAATCTAATGTTTCCTATTATGATGATATGGTTGAAAAAAAAACATCAACAAACTCTAAATGAGTTTGAACCATTTGCTTTTGGCACTCCTACACCTACCTCACTTCTTACCCTTCCTCCAAAACATCACCTCATGATCAAATTATTGGAAGAACAAATTGGGAGGGATTTATTACTGATACCAAAACTGCTGCTGGAGGTATAACTACAGTAGTTGACATGCCTTTGAACAATCATCCGAGAATTGTGTCTATTGTGGAGGATATGGCAAAAAAAAAAAAAGAATTATGTGCAACAAGTGCTTGACTATGATGAGACTGTTGTTATGCCTAGTCTAATTAATGTGCATCTACATCTTGATGAACCTGAAAGAACTAACAACACTTAAAGAACTCATCTTTGAACAAGATCACTAAAGGAGGTACACTTAATCCCAATTCTTATGATATTTGCATCATGATAAGAATGAATATTTTTTAATGATATTATGTGATTGATTGGGTGCTCTTTAAATTAAGAATGCATACTATTTTTTTTATGCAAGTATGACTTTAAAGTTTAAATTGATTACGTCACTCTTTGTCATTACTTGTACATGAATATGTCTAATTTCTATCATTCTTAAACATATTTTAAATATATATCCTTGTTTATGATTTATTTTTTGAAGGAGTTCAACAAGAGAATATATTTTGGTCTTCATGAAAATGATTTGTGTCTCTTATTTCTTTAAAACTCAAAACTAATCCAAAAATATTGTGGCATGAAGTCAAAAATTGATATTTGAGCATTTTGAGGCATATTAATATATGTCTTTGCAAATGAGTCTTTTGTTGCTCACTTCTTTTGTGAAAATTTGATCTCAAATGTTTAAATTTATTTTAAGCATGATAGCAACAATCAAAAAGCCTCATCCTTACTTACTAAATAAAAGTAAGTTTGAACATGTGCCTTATTGTCAATTTGTGTGGTTGAAAAAATGTTGTGACAAAACACATTCAAGTTCGGGTCACCTAAATCAACTCAATCAACTTATCAACCCAGTTACCTAAATCAACTCAATCTATGTTTTGATGCAACACATTCAAGTTCGGGTCTAACCCGAACCAACTCATTTAAACCCAATAATGTTGGGTTGGAATAGCAAATTTAACATTTTGAACCCGTGAACTATATATATTTATTTATTTTTTACTGATGTATATTTAAAATTTAGTTGTTGGATTATATTTGAGAATTTGTTGCTAATTTAATTGATTTAAGTGTTTTATTGTGTTTGTGGATAAATATTTAAGTATTTAATTATATGTTGCAATATAGTTTTATTATTTTTGAGATGTTCAAGTATTTAAATTTAAAGTTGTAAAAAAAAGTATTTAAATTAAATTACAATTTTTAAAAATAAAAATGTATTTTTTCTTTATAACCCGCGAACCCAACCTAATCCAACCCGTTCATAATCAGATTGGTTTGGTTTATGTTTGATATAAAAATTAAGAGTTAAAAGCCTAACTCAATCCAAATGAAATTGATCACTTAAGGTATTGGATTTGACAAAAAATGGCTCAATCCAACCCGTGTACACTCCTAATTTGGAGGTATGGGTGTATTGGAGGTCATGAGTTTTTTTAAAAAGAAATCTCTATGATGCAATTTTTTTTCATATAATGTTATTGTTTGGTTGCCATTGGACACTGGTTATGGTTTTTATCATGTTTTGAACTTTTCGCATTATATTCTTTTATTTTGATTGTATTCTTTTAATTTCTCTATGTTTGTGATTTCCCAACAACCTTCCGTGCGAGTTACTCCACCATAACCATCACAACACCATATCCCTCACCTTCATGATCGCCACCAAATTCTCCTCTATAAAGCTAGCTACACAATGCTCGTAATGGGCGAGGACGGATACCATTTTACATCTTTAATGATGATCAAGAGTGATGACAAGATTTTTTTTGCAAAGAGTTAAAGGTGGAGGCGAAACTTGCATTTAGCTCACCCAATTGTCATATCTAATAGTTAGATCTAATTCTCGCACTACCAATTGTAGCAAGATTGTGTCCCTATTAGTGGATTTTGCATCCCTGACAACATCTTCATGGTGCAACAACTATGAAAATTATTAGATCTAAGATAAAAATATATTGCACTAAATTTAATGGTGTATATAACTATTGCATCATGCAGCTATTGTAGAAGATCCACACAACTATTAATGTTAGGGTTGTGAATTAAAGATTTTTGAATTTGGGTAATTTATTGAAAAATAAATTGTATTCACCTTCTTTGAGATGTGCTACACATGTATTTCACTTTTTTTTTAAATAAGATATTACCTATCGAGTTGGATAGGATCACAATGAACGACAAAATTCTCCCTCAAAAAATTTAATACTACTACAATTTTAAAATTGAATTTAAATAAAAAAAAGCATCTTATTAAACTGGAAGAGATACTTATCATCCCACCCAAATATTTTATGTCACACAAGTATTTCACTTTTGAAACATACATAACATTCATCATCTTATTTCTTGGAGAAATTGTACTCATCCTTTATGACTATTTAATTTAAACAACACAAAACCTTCTCTTTTGAGACAAATAAGTCATTGTCTCTCTTGTAAGTGATATATCAATGTAAATTTTCCCTTAAAAAAACTAAGAGTCGCAAAATAATTACAAATTTTAAAATAATCACGCTTCATGGCGGTGTACACATTTTTAGAGCTCCACCAATATAACTTTAAAAAAAAAAAAAATACAACACTCAGTACTTTGCTACATTTTTTATGCACTTTTAATTCTTTAAGAAATTTAAAGGTCCATGGTTAGAAATAATTTTTCATCTTAGTTTTAATTGCTTTTCTTTTTGTTACATGGGGATGCTTCCAATTTTTAAAGATTCCTATGGATAGAAAAAGCAAAAGTTAATTAAACCATCGCAATTTACATTTGGAGAGAGAGAAAAAAATAAAAGGAAATCATCTATCTGCATTCTTTCTTTTCTCACATTTCGCTTTCTTTCTTGCTTTCTCACTCTCACACTCTCTCTCTACTTCTTTTTAATTTTTATAATATTTTTTTCTCTATCTTTCGCTTTCTTTTTTCTCTTTTTCTTTTTCCTGTTTCGAGTTCCTTTTTGTTTTTCGGCTTTCTTTTTCGTGTAATTTTCCCACTTGGTTCTACTTCGTAAGCAAACAAACTGTGCTACCATCAGTACCCCAAACACAAGGTACATAACATAGACCCCACCTCACTGCATAACCAAAAATAGTTTTTAAAGTTAATAAATGGAGCGTCTTTGTTTTTGGATGTAAATATCAAAATTAATTTTAAATAGACTCATTTTAGTTAAAAATAATTGAATATAAAGTTATTTACCTCTAGTTAAAAAGTGAAACGAATAATGTATTTGAAGTTAGAAATTAAATATGAATACAAGCTTATGAATTTGAATTTTAAATTGAATTAACTATAAAAATAAATCAATTTTACTCAAAATCATCTAAATTTAAAAATATTTTATTCATATATACCAGAAATATAAAAAAAAGTTTATATGATAATTAAACTCAATTTAAAAATCAAATTTATGATTTTAGAATTAATGTTGCCTCTTCAAAAGTTAAATTTAACCTACCTTAAAATACTTCAATTAAGTTTTCGTCATATAAGAAAACATTCGTAGCAAATCTTTTTTTTAATGGAAAAATTAAACATTAAACTCTAATAATTTGTTATAGTGATAAAAAGATAGCCTTTTGATATGCAAGTTAAGGATCCGAGCTCTATTAATAGGATAGATGAAAATAATTTTTTTTAACTGTTTACTAAAGTCGAAGATAGTCGCTAACTTAGACAGGAACACCATTCCTTTATCATAAATTTTATTTATACTTTTTGAAAATGATATTCATTTATTCAAATTAATAAAAATTATATCGATTAAGATCAATACAATTCAAAGTAGCTAAAACCAAAAAGGATGAATTTGCGAACAAATTCACATAATCCAAATTTAATAGCATAAAATGATAAAATACAAATAAGACAAAACCTACAAATATGACAAAATTGAAGTGTCTGAAATACTCATGTCTTCAGAGTTATAACGTTGAAGATGCCAAAGTCATTGGTTGAGTCTTCGTTAGATCGAAACTAATATGTCAATTTGAATCAAATGAACACCGTGACAAGACATAAAATCAAAACGCCTACCAAGACGGAAAATCGAAAACAACATCACACTAAAACGACGAAATTACGAAAAATAATGTCAAATATATGTAGAAATAACTTATTTAAATATAAAAGAGGAAGAAAACGATTTAGAGAGACGATGTTAGAACCAAAAATTGACCCTAAATCACCCACTTTGATGAAGAAAAGCAAAAAAAAAAAAGAAAAATTATAAAATCACCCTAAATTTTCTTTAACTTATAAAGATAGAATTTAAAAAGAAAAAACTCTTTTTTTTTACTCGAAAAAGAAAAAACTCTTAACAATATTATAATTAGTATATTACTCAACAAATTAACATACACTCGTGATAATTTAAGGTTTAATTAAACTGTTAACTTCTTCAGTTTGAGCTATAGGTGATTCTAGTCTCTCAAATTTCAATTGATATAGGTACAGGTACTTTGTTTAATCTCTTTAATATATTTAAAATTCTCATATATAACCTAGTAAAAAGTTTCAAAATTGATTTGATTAGATTATTTTAAAATTTGTTTTACTAAAAAATTTTATTTCACTTCAAAGCTGCTAATTAAAACATGAAATTTCACTCAAAATAAAAAATAAAATTTTTATCTTTATTTTTTTTAATAAAAGAGGGCCTAAAGGTCCATAACATATTTATCGTTAAATATTGGTTCCTAAAAGATTTATCAGTTTATTTTATATTTAAATTTTAACAAATTAAAATTGTTTCGTCAAAATTCATCATCAAATCTCTAATATAAAAATAAAGAATTAGACTTTAAGGGTTTTAGTGAAATAAAAAGAGGGGTATAACAACATGTGAGATGTGCTATATCAAGATATATTGCCTTTTAAAAAAAAGAGAGTGGTATTACCACATGTGCTTAATATTTTAAATATTGAGGCTTGATTAGGTTGAAACAAATTAAAGATAAAAATCGCGCATAGCTCAAATTAGAGAATAAAAACTATAATTAAGTCATTTTGATGTTAATTTTTTAAAATATAGTACTATCCATGTCTCTATATATAAGACTTTGTTGATTAAATTAAAAAAATTAAAAAAATTGATTTTAGTATTAAATTTATTAGTAATTTGAATAAGACATATTAATTATATGTGTATTTTTAAATTCAGTATATAATCTCAGTTATACAAGATTTTTATTTAAAAATAAAGTATGTTATGGATTTCATTGTTTTAGTCTTGGTCTAATGTTGTGTTTGTGTTTTGTCAAAGATGTTTTGCCTTATGCGGGTCGAAGAATGGGACATAAGGTTGGGATTGGCTTTATCTTGGCCTGCTTTTATATATTTGGCAAGAAAGAGTACTTAGGACTATAAAGATTAAACAACTTAATGAACCAAGCCCCACCCACCAAAAGACAAAAATGGTATTCCACAAAGCATAATGTGGAAGGGCACAAGTTCCTCCATCCATCAACTTCAAAAGGAAACAAGCTTTATCCATTAAACTCTAGCTTCCCAAATGCCAAACCCAACCATGCCAACTTTTGGGATAAGTAAAATCTCTACTTGATTGTTTACTTGTTTTCATGACTAATGCTAACCTAGCAAATTATTCATGTATACGACGGAAATGAATTCTTTATGGTGTTAAGTGATTATAAGAGTGATTTTAACTATTGAAAAAATTTGAAAGTCTAAATCTCAAAAATTTGTTTTATTTATCAATTATTTGATATTTTTAATGGTCCAAATTTACAACACTTTGTGAATTTATAATTTTCTAACCATAGAAAATCTAAATTTGTATAAAAACAAATTTATTCAAGAGAAAAAATTCACACTGAAATTGTTGAATGTGCTAATCGACAATAATTAGCTTCATGATAGGATTTTTTTTTTTTTTAATAGAATTGTGATAGGGTTCTTAATCTCCAATGAAGGATAATACTCACTTCACACTAGAAAAGATGATTTGTCCATTTTATAATATTTTTAAATAAAATTTTGGTTTTTTTATGTTCTTAAATTCACAATTTCAGTTTCCTACTTTATTTTTCACAAATTTTTCATATGTATTATTTTTTAACTAAATTGGTTCCGACGCGTTTTAATTGTAATTTTTCTCTCTCAATGTTGCTATGTTTTAGAATGTTTAGTACCAAAACATGGTCATGTTTGTTGTTAAAGACCAAAAGTGTAATTAAAGAATATAGACAGAAATCAGGACTGTCTTAAACATTTTAAAAATTTTGTTCAAATTTTAAAATTTGGATAATTAACAAAAAGAAAGTATAATTTTAATAATTAAAAACGGGTAAAATAAATTTTTGTCCTTATAAAATTTCAAACCTATAAAAAGATTCTCAACTTTTTAATTTATAAATTTTATTTATTTACTTTTGGCTTAATTGCACTTTTGGTCCTCCTATTTTAGGTGAACTGCGAAAGTAGTCCCCCTATTTTATTTGTCCCCAATTTTGGTCCCTCAAACAGAATTTGAGTCCAAATCATGATGAGTTGTCATTTTTTTAATGACGTGTCAAAAAAATGATGATGTGGCAGACGTCTATGTGGATTAAAAATCATTATTATATTATTTCAAAGTAAAAAATACAATTTATGTTTTTAAAAGCTATTATTATATTTATTGTTCCAAATTTAAAAAGAAAAGCCAAAAATTAAAATAAAAAATCAGTTTGACCCTAAAATAAAAAATAAAAAATCAGCCCCATTTCAATGCATGTGAACCCTAAAATCAAAAATCGACCACTTTGATCTTCTTCTTCATCATCATCCGATTTGATCTTCTTCTTCGTCTTCCGTTTTCTTCCTCTTCTTCTTCATCCTCTTCTTCATATTCATTTTTCTTCTTCACCGTCAGTATTCTTCATCACTTGCAACATTAACAGCATTAGCAACACTCCTCCGCCACACAACAACAACAACATCAACCGATCAATGTCATATATTCATTCTAGTCCATGCTACCCAATGGAAAATCTAGCATTAGCAACACTCCTCCACCACACAACAACAACAACAACCGATCAAAAACGCAACAAATTCTCACTCTTAAAAATGTTCAAACTTTTTCCAATGTTAACATCGAGTTGCAAAATGGTGGCTTTATTAGGAAGACCGAGAAAACCTAGGCTTAAAGACAGTGCCACGACGGGAACAATATTCGGTTACAGAAAAGGGAGAGTGAGTTTAGCAATTCAAGAAGACACACGTCAAATGCCAATTTTTCTTATTGAGTTACCAATGCTAACAAGCGCTTTGAACAAGGAAATGGCTTCTGATATAGTGAGAATAGCGTTGGAGAGTGAGACGACAAGTAATAAGAAGAAGAAGATTAAAGTGGGCGATTTTTTATTTTAGAGTTCTCATGCCTTGCTGATGCATTGAATTGAGGCTGGTTGAATTGGAGCTGATTTTTTATTTTAGGGTCAGATGTCTGGCTGATTTTTTATTTTAATTTTTGGCTTTTCTTTTTAAATTTGGAACAATAAATATAATAATAGCTTTTAAAAACATAAATTGTATTTTTTAATTTGAAATAATATAATAATGATTTTTAATAACGTTTGACACGTCATTAAAAAAATGACAACTCATCATGATTTAGACTCAAATTCTGTTTAAGTGACCAAAACTGGGGACAAATAAAATGGGGGGACTACTTTCACGATTCACCTAAAATAGGGGGACTAAAAGTGCAATTAAGCCTTTACTTTTAGTCTCTATTTTGAAAATCTTTTTCGTAAAAAAAAATAATATTTTTAGTCTCAAAAAATGTCATATAAAATCAAAATAGAGACTAGAAGTGAATACAAAATTTTTAAAATATAAACTTAAAAGATCGTAATTTTGTGAAGATTAAAAATATATTTAATAAAAAAAATTTATCTTTTTAAAAAAAATAAAAAAAATTTATCTTTTTAAAAAAAATAAAAAAAATTTGTTCACCAATTGGAAGCTATTGCTCAATAGCCGTCCCCGGCGGAAATCATAAAAATATATGTGTGGACACCAAATTTGTAAAATAATTAAACACGACCTTCCAAAATCATGTTTTTGAAAAAATAGAGAGGTAGGATATGTATTAGCATGTCATGTTTAAAAAATAAATCTGTATTTAGGTACTTTTTAAAAATTGTTTATTTATCATCCAAATATAAATTGATTATTATCACTTCTATTCTTATGTTGACATATTTATTTATGTTGAGTACAAATATTTATAT
Organism: Cicer yamashitae; assembly: GCA_037974755.1. Lineage (NCBI taxonomy): Eukaryota > Viridiplantae > Streptophyta > Magnoliopsida > Fabales > Fabaceae > Cicer > Cicer yamashitae. The sequence continues at coordinate 9,136,267 of JBBPBQ010020321.1, read as the reverse complement.
ATATATATATGGTTCTTAAGTCTTAATTATACACTTGTGTGAGTTAATGGTAGAATTTATGATCTCTTCTAAAAAAAAATTTATATATACCATGTTTTTGATAGAACATTTATGCATACCATAGTCATTAGTCTCCTTAAAAATAAATTATTTGAAAAATGTTATACATTAAGCTCTTTATTCTTTTTTCAAAATTGATACAAAAGTATTTATAATTTTTTTTATAAATAAATTTTATTAAAAGAAATAAAATGGGTACTTTAACACATTACAAAAACAAGTATTATGACTCCCTCAACTACTCAAAAGTATCATAAAATAATAAAGACATCTCAATTATATTATCGTCCTTATATTATCCTGTATCATTTGCGGTGCTTGCAAAATACCAAAGACTAAACCAAAACTATTTTTTGAAAAACCGACAAACCAAGAGCAAGATAGGAGTTTAATTCCATAAATGAGTAGTTCAATGTCACCATCCCTTTCCTTGAAAATAATGTTATTCCTCATCATCCATATATTCCTCAAAGCCTTCAAGTTTATTTAATTTCCATATCCATCTATCTGTTTTAGCAAGATTCGGTCGAATCACCAACAATTCATTTAATTGTTCCAAGCAAAGGTCATTCAAAGTATCTTGCCAAATGAATTCCCAATTTCCACCAGGATCAATTCAACTAAACTAAATTGCGTTCAAAATAAATTGTTCCAAGAGCCATCACCCAAAAGAATTGTGTCATCATCATATTGTAAAATATGGAACTTCATTTGATTATGCACTTTATACCCGCTAAATCTCCTTGTGTTGCTGCCATTTTTGTCAAACCGACTAAACCTTTCTGCTGCCATGAGGAATAAGAAATATGCAAGAGGATGACCTTGTCTTAAAGCCTCTATTCAGTTTGAAATCCTCTTATGGACTTCCATTAACTAAAATCGACAAACTGCTAGAAAAGATACATATTTTGATCTAGAGAATCTATCTATAATCGAAATATGTTACATATTTTGATCTAGAGAATCTATCTATAATCGAAATATGTCTAAGACATCATATATTCTAAATTGTCCCAATTCACACAATGGTAAGCTTTCTCGAAGTTCACTTTGAGTAAAAAAAACAAGGATCGCTTCTTTTTTTAGCTAGAACAATTATCTCATTTATCACCAAAATTCCATCCAAAATTTGTTATATATTTTAATCAACAAATAAAGTTTGGATAAATTTAATTCAAAATGTGATAAAGATATATTTTTAGGATACTCTACATGCTCTAAAGATTATAGAGCATACAATTTTAAAACCCAAGTTCTAGACGAAAGTATGCAAGTTATTTGTGATGAAATAAATTATGATGATTATGAAGAGAAAGAACAATTTATAAATTCAAAAGATGAGAATGTTCAAGAATCGGCCTTAAAAGCTCCTCCAAAGAGTTGAAAAATAGTAAACTATCATCCTTAAGATCAAATCATTGGTAACGTCACTGATGGAGTTAGAATAAGACATGTAAGAATAATTTAAAAATAATTAAATTTATTATGGCGACTCATGTGAAATAATACAAATTTCTATGAAATGGTGTAAATAAATTCTATAAATATTAGTAACTTAATGGAAGTTATTAACCGAATGTTTAAGGGTTTTATCTCTTCCTTAAAGTTTATCTACAAATTACCATCAAGAACAGGTCTTGAGAAAGAACGAACATGAAAGAGATAGGTCGGATATCAGTAAATTATTGTCTCTACTTTTTATTATTGCACGTAATAGAAGAAAATATGTTATTTATAATTATAATAGTTTTTCTTGAACGTGAATCTTTACGTAAAAACTTAAACTTACATGTGATTTAAATAAATCAAAGATTTTCAAGAGAAATGACAGTAACATGACTACAATTTTTTACATTGAGTCAAACTCGATCAAAGAAACCACCATAGGTCAATTTTGGATTGAGGCCAAAATGGAGGAACTCTCTCAATTCAAAAAGAATGAAGTATTGAATCTTGTTCCAAATTCAAAGAATAAATACATCATCATCCAATTACAATGATGTTAAATTAATGAACTTGAGAGAAAAAACTACAAAATAATTTAAAAAACTTTCATCTTTGGACCTCAAGTCAGAATGGCTGCCAAAGAAGATATACTCAATTTCAATTTTTATGATATTTACATTATGATAATTATGTATCTTGTAATGTAATAATATTGTGTGATTAATTGAATATTTTTAAAATTAAGAATACATATTAAAACTAATGTAAAATGAAGAATGAGTGACGCATCATTAAAAATTATCAAGTCACAAATGTCATTTAGAACTCTTTAACCAAGTCAACATATTTTTAATAAATATTTGATGTTATGAACTAAAAAAAATGATTTCTAAATTTACAATAACGAAATCTAACCAAAAATACTTACCAAAATCGAAATAAAAAAAAATATTTGCATAGAGGAACCATACATTTTTAAAAACTATTTATAATTAGGTACTACTAATTTTATTGCATTATAGTACGAGATCACCGCGGTAAATTTATCATTGTTTTGGAATTATTAAGGTTCTGACACTCTGTTGATTTTCCTGTTTTTTTTTTTTTTAAAAAAAAACTAAAATATTGAGACATTGAGAATTTCAGTTGTTCTTTTCAATTAGAAAATGACAAAAATTTTAAAGAAGCACGAGAAAGCTCATTCTCACTGTTTGAAAAGCTTTATTGTAGGGGACAGAACCAATATTACTCTGGTTACCGAATCTTCAGTTTCTCACTAGAGAACACAAAACAAGATTATAAATATTTACCTCCCCAAATCACGAAGTGTTATCTTACTGTAATCTTTCTTTGCATGCTTCAATAGTACTAATCAGCCACTTTATGTCATATAATAAAAAATTAATTGGGTGCATAAGCACAATGTCTCTATTCGCTGCAAATTAACCTTCTTAGCTACACTTCAAATTCAATGGAGATAAAATGTAGACCTATGTTTAAAACCATGTGAATTCTACTATATATAGCTTATGCTTTAACATGAAAAATGGCTGTGAAAATTATATTTTCCAAACACATGCTAGATAAAATTGTCATACTACTTTGCAGTAAGATGCTGTTAACATTACATAATTATGTGAATTATACTACTTTGAAGTAATATTCTTTAATTTAGTAAAAATAAAAAAAAAGTAATATTCTTTAATTCAATTTATAGTAAGAATGAAAAATTCAGATGTACAACCACATTCAATATGGTGTCAATTATATACTGTAATTAAATTTTTTTATATAAAAAATTTAGTTTATAGGGAGAAACACCGTGATGTAAAATCATAGAAAACTATCAATTAACCTCAACAAGAACTTTAAATTATGAAATTTATATATAACACACTAATTAATCGAGGAATTTCATAATTGAATCCAAGTTATATTAAGTTTGACTAGAAGATTTAACTATTTGTGACAAATCTATAGTTGATTAAACAAATTAATTATTATATTAGTTTTTTTACTAAATTATTATTTTGGTTAATTAAACATCATCACATTATCCGATTTTTCACATTTAATACGCTTAACTTTTTAAGAATTTAGATTATTCAAAGCTAATAGGCAAAGGTTCTATTGTTACTATTGCAATGATGATAATCTTTCAAATATATATTATAAAGTAAATAATTGAGGGAATATAAAGTTAAATCGATGGTTGGTTAATGAGTTAAGAAATAGAATAATAAGGATGTAATAAGTTTGATCTCGATCTTAAGTAAACATACAGAGGTAAATAATTTTTTCTCTCGTGATAAAACATTTTCATGTTCTTAATTAAAAAGTAAGAGAACACGGATACTATCATATTCAGCAACAGCTATTGTTGTCTCAACGGTGGAAGAAAAATTTTAAAAAATTGATGGAGAAAAATACTTCTAAACTAATATATTGATATTCAACCCAAACTTTGGAGATGTCAATTGGGTAGACTTGGAAGTTTGAATTAGGGGTCTATAAGCTTTGGTCGATTCCACTAATCTGTTTTACCTCGTAAATGCTGAGTTGGGTTTGACTTGAATCAAAAAAAATAAGAACACAAAAATAAGGATAAGACAAAAATAAAGTAGAAAAAAGACTGAGTTCGGGTTACCCTTCCGGTCATCTGTTCTATTCTAAATTATTTTAAAAACAAATAATTATTTTTTGTTATTATTAATTCATTTTTTCTAAAATAAATTATTAATCAGATCGCTAACTTAGTAACTTAGTATTTGTAATACAATATTATGAGTTAATATCTTTGAATAAATTAGTAAGTGGTAACAATATGTGACTTTGCTATGAAGTTGTTTTATATTTAATGTTTTTTTTAAAAAAAGTTTAAAAATTACTATTTGACATCTCATCTTTAACAAACCCAATTTCGTATTTATTTTGTCTCGTTCTTATTAAATTCGCAATTCATCGAGTTTAGTTTAGTTAAAGGACATATTATAATCTAAAAATTAACTTGATCAAATATTAAGACAAAAAGAACCCGTCCAACCCAACCTAAACTATCATTTGTACACTCTTAGTTTGAATGGTCTTCAAATCTATAGGAGGCAACAAAACACAAATACGCACCCCATTGACAAAACAGTTTACATGTTGAAAACAATGGCTCTATGTTTTTCTTAGTGGAGATAGAGAAGTGACAAATAAAAAAGATCAAAGTAAGGTGGGGGCCATGGTCTAAAGGGGAGAATTTTTGTCCAAAAATATATAACTTACATTATGTGTCCCACCAAATGCTACAACACATGCATGCTCTTAAGCACTTTACATAGAGGAATTATCAGATTTAGATCCACCAACCAAATCAACTTATTTTAAGTATACAAAGACAAACCAAAACACAACCCTTGGGTGCGACAATATGGTTTAAGAAAGACAAAAACATATAACAAATAATCCATTTTGTATGGTGAACATTGTTTTAATTTCTTTGTGGAAAAAGGTATATGAGAGAGGGACAGGTAATCACTTCACGCCTCATTCCACACGTACCAATCAATATGTACCGTCTAATCGAATCGCTATACAAGTTGCAAGTTAGTTTTGTATAGTCACAAGTGTTTAAGTACACATAAAAGTCTTTTTTTTTCTTTCTAATTCTAATAAAAAAAAATTGATTTTATTTTTGTTTATCTTTAAAAAACTGTTTATTTTGTATGTTTAAGTACTGTGTATTTGGTCTTTTTGAAAATCGTAAATGTTGTCACTTTAGTTTTTAGGTTAAAAAAAAAAATTAAATTAATTATCGAATTATCAAAATATTAATTTAGTCATTAATGTTATAATAACCAAAGACTATTTTGTCATTAAGTTGTATCTTTTGAAGATTTTTATGATATTAAGTTATATATTTAAGATACTGTTTTCATAATTCGAGGAGTATTAATTTGGATTTTAACTCAATCAAAAATCAAAGTGATAGCGCAATATATTTTTAAAGGCTAAAAATAATGGTTACCATATAAACTAGTCTTTAGTTTTGTTGATACCACAAAAATTAACTCAAAATTAAATATTAATAAATGACAAGATATTAAATGATTGAATTATGATATCATGCTCAACAAATCTCTTTAAATTGTATTATTCTTGATTTAATTTTTATCAATTTGAATGAAAAAAATACTGTTTTAGTAAAACAAAATTAAAAAAATACAAATTATTTTATTAAATATTTAATAACTTTTATTTACACTATATTTAATATCATAAAAATTACAAAGGTTGAATAAAAGTGATAGATGATCAAAAGTTGTATAAAAAATTATCATATTCATATGGACTTGAGCGAATTGAGCGAAATTACATTCTTCAATAACTATTATGATCTTAAAGCTTGAAATAGTGAGAGTAAGTGATTTTGATTATACAAACGTAAATCAAGTGGTAATGAAAGTAAAATAAGGGGATCACACTAAGATTAAAATGTTAGGATTGGATTGCATCACACCATACTCTTATGTAACTTACTAACCATTTACATATGAATTTTTTTTTTCTCGATGTCATTGGAAGCAATATTTCACTAGATCTTAAAATAATAACCATTACTAACCATTTACCATTGAGTATAAAATAATAATATATAAATTAGAAGTAATGTTTTTGTTTTAGAATAGAATATACTAAAATATTTATGTATTACGGGGTAAATATATTTTTGAATAACTATATATAGACTAGTTTTGTTATATTTCAAAAGAAAAAGTAAAATCTAGTAGAGACTAATACAATTTATGCAACATATATTAAAATATGATAACACGTGCGTTGTAGGTAGAATTTAATATATTATTGAGTATAAAATAATAATATGTAAATTAAAAGTAATGTTATTTTTGTTTTAGAGTAAAATATACTAAAATATTTATGTGTTAATTAAGAGGTAAATATATTTTAGAATAACTATATACAGACTAATTTTGTTTTATTTCAAAGAAAAAGGTAAAACTATGTTGACTAATACAATTCATGCAATATATATTCAAACATGATACTATTATCAGATTTTTTAACTTCAGTGATCTAATCCTTATCTTTAACATTTTTTTTCTACTTAGAATTGGTTTATTCAAACTTTTTGTTTTCTTTGAAGTGTTCCTTCCAATGATATATTTGTTAAATAGTTCAACATTTCGTTTTCGTAAAAGTTGTATATTTAACTATTATATGTTCTTCATTTTATATGATTTATATTAGTTTGGAAACATTATATTTTTAAAATTTATGTACTTTTTGACATTTTCAATTTTACAAATTAATCATGGAAATTATTTTATGTAAAAAATTAGTTAACATCAGACTAATCAGGTGTATAGTTAAATAGGATAGTCTATTTCAATGAAAATGTGAATACAGATTCATAAAGAGGTGTATAGCCTTAATTAGTAGTTAGATATGAGTGTACACCAAAGACTTCTTAAGATAAAGATTACACTCCCTAAGTTTTAGACAAAAAATGAACACAAGAATGTATAGAAATGAACAACTTCACATGTCCCTCAAGATTTTCTTTATATACTCTAAGAGTTTATAATAACATAATAGAGAATAATTGTTGTGTAACCACAAGAATTTAGACACACATAAAAGAAAACAAGTGGAAAAATAATAATTAAATAATGTATAGTTTTAAAATAATTAAAATAGTGTGTCCAAATTCTTGTGTCTATACAAGAATTGTTTTTTAGTAGAACGATTTGTCATCATGACTCAACAAATTAATAAATATAAGTATGTAATGATGAAGAAATTTTAGTAAAGAAAATTTGGTGGTGAATTTAAAAAATTCACCATAATTTTGTTTAACCTTTAAAGAGTAGTTTTAATTAAAATCTATGTAGCTCCGTAATTTTGTCAATCCAAACATATATTAAATGATAATATGTGTTCTAGTCTTTTGAATATGGAACAATTTCAATTAATTTAACTATTGTTTCATCTAAATAATTAGAATATGAAATGAAATTTTCAAATAACTATTTGCCATGATCAAGAAATATCGAAAGTGGGTTACCAAAAATTATAGGCAAGAAGAGTTTATTGATATTTAAGAGATAGCAAATATAGTTGATAGATACATGTGGAAGAAACACTACAAATCAAAATAGAAATTTCTCGAGGCTCAAAAGTCTTAAATAATAATAATAATAATAATAATAATAATAATAATAATAATAATAATAATATTTATATAACAAAAATGCTATTTACACAAAACTCTGAAGTCAAATGAAAATTTGATACAAAACAGTAGTTTGTGTGAAATTTGTATTTAAACTTCAAGTAAATATCATAATTGCAAACCAATTCTATATCTAGTCTTTTGGATATGGAGCAATTTCAAATACTTTAACTATTGTTTCATCTAAATAATTAGAATATGAAATGAAATTTTCAAATAGCTATTTGCCATGGTCAAAAAATATCAAAAGTGGGTTATAAAAAATTATAGGTAAGAAAAGTTTATTGATGTTTAAGACATAAGAAATTTCAAGTAGTGAAATGTTTAAAAATTAGTGAAATGGTTAGAAGTTATTCATTTTCAAACAAATATCTTTAGTAATCTTCATCTTTATTTTGTTTTGAGTATGATATGTGTTTTTCTAATTATAAAAAGTAAAAAAATGCTACGAAAGACACACTCAATAGCTTAGGAAAAATATTCACCTCCTATATATTGTCTTCAACAATAATAATATTATTGAAACATTTGTGGATCACGTTGAAATGAGTATGGCTTTGTTGCATTTCATAATGTATTTATCCATTGGTAAATGACTTGAATCAAATGCAAGAGGGTGGTTGAAAATAAACCGATGGATCTTTATGTGTGATAAACAATGCATTGAAGATAACGATTGAAATAAAAAGTTTGATAAGTGATGAGAGTCTTTAAGTGTATTGATTAGAGTTAAAGTTGTTATATGTATGAAACAATTATATTTGAATGGGCATGCGAAAAAGTTTACTTTACATTACATATTGGTGAAACAAAATATAATGGAAGCAATACATGAAAGAAGTAGTGTGATTTAGAATGTGTCACATCAAATTTTTTGTGAGTTGACAAATTTTGGAATATGTGGCGCTCATATTAATGAGTTGTCGTCGATAGAATTCGGGTATCTGTTTTAATATATTATAATAGATTCTAACACTAATTGTTTAATGAAAGAAATCATAAGTTCTCTCCCTAAATAACAATTTCTGTTTATTTAATGAAATGTGTCACATTAAAATTATGTTTTAAAGATAGATGATGCATTAAACTCTATTGCTAATAACAAGATTCTTTGGGTGATTCAATTCATATCTATACTTAGAGAGAGTAATTTCAAATCAAACTCTAAATCATAAATCAATGTATAGATGATCAATATATACCAAACATAAACAACATAATTAAATCACTGACAATGATAAGAAAATACTTATATATAAAGTGAAATTAAAGAGATTACATAAGAATTTTGTAACCTTTAGTATCAAATAGTAAATGAATCATAGTTTGCACTATGATACAAGAAATCTTTTGTGTCAAATCAAAATATTTGATGGTTGTAAGATATAAGTTGTGCATATTATTTATGTAAATATTTGAAGATTGTTTAAAATAAATTTGATAAACCTTTTTCTTTTAAGAAAAAGTAGTACTCGTATTAGAGTAGATTTCTCACTTATTATTTTATTTTACAAAAAAAGAATAATACTTAAATTTGTTTAAATTTATGCATTTGAAAATGGTGTTACAGTATCAAAAAGTAAATGAATTAATAGTTTGCGTCATGACAGATGAAAATTTTTGTGGTCTTTAGTAACCGTAAATCCTAGTTCACATTATGATTTACAAACAATTTTGTGTCGATTCGAAATATTTTGTGCTCTTAAATATAAGAAAGTAAGTGAACCTTAGTCCGCACTATGACACATGAAATTTTTTGTGGTTACAAATAGTAAAGGCTGCAGAAGATTTAGTTTCGATGCATAAGATTTTATGTATCACATTGCGAACTAGGATTCACTTAGTGTTTGATATTAAAGACCACAATAGATTTCGTGTATTGTAGTGCAAACTAGGGCTCACTTATTATCGTATGAGTGTTATGAACAACTTATATTAGATAACCGATCATTAGGTCGAACGTAACTAGTTGTAATAGTGGTACAAACAACTTAGATTGAATAATCGACCGTTGGATCAAACAGGATTAGTCGTACAAGTGTTACAAACAACTTATATCGGAGATCCAACTTTTAGATTAAACAAGATTAATAGTGTGAGTGGTAGGGACAACTTTGATTGGAGATCCAACAATTGAATCGAAGTAAACTAGTCGTATGAGTGTCATGGACAACTTAAATTAGAGCATGATTGTTGGGTCGAATTAGATTAAAAGTATGAGTGGTACATACTTCTTAAATTCGAGAACCAATTGTTTTATCTTTTATAAAAAATTGAGTTTTTGTCATGATAAGACCAAACTTTGCAAATAGAATCTATGTCTTATTTCTTGAGCTTTTGGAGCTTAAAAAATTTATATCAAATTACTCATTATAAGAAAATTTTAAATTTTTGTGAAAGAATATTTATAATGTTCTAAATATGTAAGGGAAAAAATCATTAAAAAATTAAAATGATCACATAAGTTGACTTAACATAAAAGATTAAATTAGTTGATTATGAAAACAAATTATATAAATGCTAAATACATATATAATAAAATTATATATTTTTGTACTTACAAAAATACTTAATTTTTCAGTATACGATATAAAAAACTAATTTATAGAAACAAAGAACTGTATGTTGTGGTGGTATATGTGTGTGTCTTGTTATTAATGGCATGAGGACAATATAAAAATAACATAAAATATCTATAAAATTTTATAAAATAATATTTATAAATGTTAGAAATAGTGAATTATATGTGTCTAATTTAGACCTTACCTAACTAAAATCGGCACTAATATATTCATAAAAAAAAAAAAAAAGAAAAGTATACACACCCCCTAAGATTGTGCAATATATGATACAACTTTATTTTTTTTAGGCTTAAATGCACTTTTAGTCCGTCTATTTTAACTGATTCGCAATTTTGGTCCCCTATTTTAACTGATGCGTAATTTTAGTCCCTCTATTTTTAATTTGGCAATTTTGTTCCCCCTATTTTAACTGATTCTTAATTTTGGTCCCTCTATTTTTAATTTCTCAATTTTGGTCCCTCTATTTCTTAAAACTGAGACATTTTGTAAATCTAATGGATTACAACTTTTTTTTAATAAAATTTAATGGATTACATTTAAAAAAATATATAACATTAAAAAAACATTAGATATTTATTTAAAAAATATTTTTTACTATAAAAAAAGTACTTAAAAAATAGTTTTTAATCATTTTAAAACTAATTAAATCTAAAAATGGTTTATTTATTATTTTCTAAAAACTGATTTCAAAATTTATTATTTTAAAAACTGTTTTTAAAAGAATTTTTAATTATTATTGTTATTAATTCAAATATGTTTTTAAAATAATGATTAATAATTAATAAATTATGATTTTTTTAAAATAATGAAAAAAATTTAAGTTCTATTTTTTATTTAAAAAAATATGTTTCTTTCTTTAGAAAAT